>JASDQU010735827.1:54638-107815 GCA_032191745.1 Picea mariana | reverse complement strand
CAATCAAATTCTTTTTCACCTTATAATCCTAGACAGCCTTATCGAGGCACTGTAAATCCTACCTGGGGTCAAGTTTCCTAACCTTATGCTCCTTTCCAAGGTGGCATGTCCAATCCACAAATGAATGTTGGCTACTTGAATGAAAACCCTCCACCACTAAACTTGACAAAACCCTCTAACTATTTACAAACTGCTTATGGTCCTACTGGTATACCTACGAGATTACCTTCTCAAAACTACCAGTTTCCTCAAGTCAACAGACAATTATTGTTTCTAGCTACTTTGGATTTACCATATTTATCTCAAATTTTGAACGATCCTATACTCCACTCTCCTTTTTGGTTGGTTATCCCTGCTAAATTACCTTTGGACATTCCAAAGTTTGACAATCGACCAGGAGAGGATCCAAACAATCATGTCATGGCATTTCATCTCTAGTGTTCATCCAATTCCTTGATGGATGACTCCATATGACTACGACTTTTCCAATGCACTACGACGGGTTTGACTGCCAAATGGTACATTGAATTTTCTAGAGGTTTCTTTAACGATTTCAACACCTTATCCATGGCCTTATTAACACAGTATCAATTGTCTATCTGGTATGAGACGAGAATGGAAATTCTAAGTTCATTTAAGCAATCCTCTTCTACCCATATCTCCGATCATATTCATGAGTGGAGGAGGAGACGACGATTAATTAAAGTATCCCTGCCTAATCAATTGTTGGCTGAGTGGTTTACCAAATCACTCATTGGTCCTATAGCTCGTGATGTGGCTATGGGAGGTGTCGTCACTGAAGAACAGGAGATTAGTCATGCTCAATACTTTGAACTTTTTTATTATCAAACATTCACATTATATTTCTTGATCCCTGATGCTCCTCGCTCGTCTACAACTCCAACCCCAACGCTTCCAGTGGCATATCATGCTGCTAATGGTGTGATTGGCACTTTTCATGCTAAAACTCAGTCTAAGAAAGTCAATCATTCCAATTCAAAATCTACTACTACTAGTGTACAAAATGCTTCTCCTTCTACTCCTCTCCTGGTAAAACCTCTGAGGTAAATACGGTTCACTCTATGACTACCGGTAAATCTCAAAATAAAAAGAAAGGAGAGGGTAAGAATAAAGAGGATAAAACTAATAATCAACAACCATATAAGCCCAAAAAGCAATCTGTTGATGATAAAGAAAAGTGAAAACCTCATTATCCTTGTCTTATATGTGGTGAGGACCATTACACGAAAGATTGTCCAAGATGTGCAGAAGTTACTAAGTTCCTCCAAGGAACCGGGACTCCCACTACACCTGTTGTTTTGTCACAACCTTTTCCTTCTCAACAGCAAGCCCAATTGGTTATTCATGACCAACCTTCTCCCTCTACTAGTTCTTATGTACTTATGTGTACTGGTGACTCTAAGAAAAACGAAGTGGCAGTTGCTACTCAAGCCAAAGATTACTCTTCTTCCAAAGAGAAGGTTGATGATCAACCTCCTTCATCAACTTCATATCCTCCGTCGGCTCCACCTCCCAATGGTCCTCTTCATTTTGAACGACCTATTCCAAATACAGTTATATGTCCGCCTCCTAAGGGCGTCGTTCGTAAGTCACCATTTAACCCACCTGCACGTGTAGCTCAAAACTACAGCATTGTAGAAGATCTTGCACAGGTACCTTCTGCGATGTTGGCTCTCGAAGTCCTTCAAAGTTGTCCTACTCAATGGAAGGCACTGTTAAAGGCTATTGGTGGAATCAATCCTACTAACAAGAATTTGATAATATTTGACTTGGAGGATCACATTCCAAGACTCCCTCATCAATTAGCTTTTCAAATACAAGTAATTGTGGAAAATAAGAATATTTGTCAAAAATTTATTGATGAGGGCGCCTCGACTTCTGTTATTTTTTTCACCTATTGGAAAGACATTGGCTCTCCTACCCTTACCGAGTTACTCAACACGTTAAAATCCTTTAACGGTACAGGGTTTAAACCTTATCGTGTTCTTCCTGTGTTATATATTGTGTTAGAAGGAAAAGCGGCTATTATTGAGGTTGAAGTGTTTGATGCACCTCTCAATTACAACCTCTTACTTGGTTGTAGTTGGATCAATGCTATGTGAGCAGTGGTTTCTACTCTTTTCTGTGTGATACGTTTCCCTCACTAAGGCAAAGTCGTTACGGTAGATCAACTCGCCTTTTTTTGTTCTGATTCACGCACTAGTAATGCTCCCTTCATAGCGAAGACACCTCCTAGTTATGCAAATGTCGGGGTGGGTCTTTTAAAACATTCCTCATTAATGGTAAATTTCCCCATCCCACCACCCAATGTTCCTCCTCCTCTTGTCGCTTTTATTAACATGATTTCAACCACTGTTAGAAAAATCCCTGAGTTGCATGACCCTTGGATAGCCCCTAGCTTGAAATATTGTCTTTGTTATGGCGAACAAATGCCTTTAAGACCGGTGGAATTGTCCTATCACACTATTCAATCGGTAACTCCTTCTCCTCATTCTCTCTTAGATACATCTCCTGATCTGTTTCACATGATATTCCACACCGATGAAATGATCATGATAGTTATGTCTATGGAAGACACCCCATGAGATGATGGGCATCATCGTTCTATCCGCTTCCTGGAACTTGAGACTATCGAGAGTTACCAAGGGATTTTGAATTCGTCTACAATCACTAATTTCCCTCAAGTTTCGGAACCAATGCATGATGTTTTGTATGAAGGAAACTTGGGAAATATTTCTCCCACCATCCCGCTAGATATTTCGATTAATCTTGGAATTGTGGAAAAGGTTCATATAGGTGCCTCATGTTCTCCTGATGAGATCCACACTTACAAGGCCCTTTTCTAAGACTTTTGTGACATATCTGCATGGAGTTATGAAGAGATGCCTGTAATTGATCTAGATATCGTTGTACATGAAATTAAGACATACCCTGATGCTAAGCCTGTTCATCAACAACTTTGCCCAGTTCATCCATGAAAAGTCGTTGCAATTAAACTAGAAGTTGTGAAACTTCTTAAAGTTAGTTTTGTCTACCCTGTAACATTGACTGATTGGGTGTCCAATCTTGTTCCGGTAACGAAGAAACAAGAGACGATTTTCAAGTACATATTGTTTGTGTTGATTATAGGGATATTAACAAGGCTTGTCCTAAAGATAATTATCCAACCCATTTCGTCGACTAGATCGTTGACGATTGTTCCGGGAGTGAAACCTTCTCTCTCATGGATGGCTTTTCCAGCTATAACCAAACTAATATTTTACCTACGAATAAGCATAAAACAACCTTTATTTGTCCTTCGAGGAATTTTGCATACCGTAAACTCCCTTTCGGTCTCAAGAATGTTGGTGCGACTTTTCAATGTGTTATGTATAATGCCTGTCATGATATTAATCACATTGTCCAACCTTATCTTGATGATTTACCGATGCATTCCATGCGTCGTCAAGATCATCCAGCACACTTACGAGCTATTTTTCTCCGATGTCGACATTACCGCATACGATTGAATCCACATAAATGTGTTTTTTGTGTGGAGTCCAGACGACTTCTAGGCTTTATTGTTTCCACTCACAAGATCCAGGTGGATCCTTTGAAGGTTGAGGCCATTATCAACCTTCCTCCTCCAACTACTTTACGCCAAATCCAAAGTTTGCAAGGGAAGGCAAACTTTCTACGATGTTTCATTCCCAATTACGCTGAACTGACGAAAGGTTTCTCTCGACTTCTTAAAAAGTGTCAGGATTTTATGTGGGATGAGGCTGCCAACAAAACTTTCGATGCTTTGAAACTTTCATTAACCCGCACACCACTACTGTTTCCCCCTGATTATAGTCGAGATTATTTCTTATGTTTGGCTGCTTCGGATCATACCATTGCCATGGTTCTGGTCCAAGAGGATGATTCACATGATTAACATGTGATTTATTATTTAATTCGGAGTCTTACAACCTTTGAAATCAAATATATGCATGTGGAGAAAGTGGCTTTGGCAGTTGTTCAAGTTGTCCAACGCTTTCGTCAGTATATATTATTGCGAAAAACCACGATTATTTATGATTGAAACCCTATGCAACATATTCTTACACTTCAATTGTGGGGGGGAAATACTCCAAATGGATAGTGATTCTCCAAGAGTTTGATCTGGAATTCGAGAAAGCCAAGTCAAAGAAATATTTGGTTTTTGTTGAGTTGATTTGTGACCTTCCGTCCACTGATACAGAAAATATGGAAGAACATTATTTTCCTGATGAATCTCTTTTTCTGATAAGTTTTGACGATGTATAGTATGGAGATATCATCATTTATCTCCAAACCCAAACTTTTTGATCTGATATATCTCGTGTAGATCGTTGTCGCATTAGGTATCAAGCCCTTCAATACATTATCCTTGGTGATACCCTTTACCGTCGTGGTATTGAATATGTATTTTGACGATGTCTAACCTATGATGAAGCTGAGAAAGTGTTAAATGATTGTCATTCTGGAGCATGTGGCGGTCATTTGTCTGGGTATGCCATTGCCCAAAAGATCCTATGAGTTGGTTATTTTTGGTCTTCGATGTTTAAGGATTGCATTATTGCATTTCAGAAATGCCACACTTGTCAAACATATAATAATAAAATTCGATCGCATCCTACTCCTCTTTATCCTGTAGTTTTCGTTGGTCCATTTGCTAAATGAAGCGTTGATTTTATGACATGTAACCCTCACTTGGTCGGGGGGCATGGATACATTATTGTAGCAATGGATTATTTCACCAAGTGGGTCGAGGCGATGCCTACATTTGATAATACCAGGAAAACTGCAGCATTTTTCAGATTCAATCATATTATTACTAGGTTTGGTGTCCCTCAAGCCATCGTCACCAACCATGGTACCCATTTTCGCAATTTTATGATGTTTGAACTTACCGACAAGTTGGTTTTACGACATGAAAACTCAACCCCTTATTATCCACAGGCCAATGTCCAAGTTGAAGCAATCAACAAAGTTTTGACCACTATGCTTCGGCGGATGGTAGGGATTCACAAGTTGAGTTGGAATACAATGGTTTTTTCAGCATTGTGAGCTTAACGGACGTCAGTCAAATCTGCTATGGGGTTCACACCTTTCCAATTAGTATATGATATTGAGGCCATTTTTCTGATTGAATGTGAGATTCTGTCTCTAAAACTAGTCATCGAGCGCCTCCCCAACACTACAGCCGAAGAAGAACATTTGTTGTATTTAATGCAATTAGACAAGACTCGTCGTAATGTTGCGTTAGTCATAGAAACTCAAAAGAAACATGTCAAATCTCAATACGACAAACATGTCAAACCACGTGTTTTTTTCTGAGGGAGATTTGGTTCTCCTTTATGAACAAAATTGTGACTTGTTGGGGGCAGGTAAATTCGAGCCCATGTGGCATGGCTCTTATATCATTAAACGAGTATTAGCTAAAGGGGCTTATGACCTGGTAAATTACGATGGAATCCCTTTGGGTGAACCTAGGAATGGGCTTTACCTAAAGAAGTACTATGCTTGAGATATTTTGCATGAGTGATTTGTATTTTATTGTATTATACTATGGTGTGCTTTTTGTCGTTTCTTTTCTCCCTTCAGGCTGCTTACCTTGCCCCATGCTTGGTTTCTAGATGTTGGCATTCTCACTACCGTATATTGGCTTTGTTGATTGTGCTAGTTGCAGTACTCAAAATTTAACATCTGTTGCATGGGAAATCTATTCCCCTACATACAAGTTGATCAGTCTACACGGTATTTTCTTGGTTCGTGCAACTAATAATATTGCGGAATATAGTGTGATTATTGAGTTAATAATTGATGCCATTTCACTTGGCATCCTACATATAGTTATACAAATTGATTCCCAGCTTGTGGTGCTGCAATTGAGCAACATTTATTCCATCCGAAGTCCTCCGTTGTTACGGGTATACTTGAGAATCCGCCTCTTGGAAAGACATTTTGATTACATTGAATATCAAAACATTCCTAGATATCAAAACATATTAACAGATGCATTAGCCAATTATGTTTTAGATAGACATTTGCGTCATTTATAAATCCAAACACACATATATAAAGACAAGTAGTTTTATATTATAACTTCAAAAGTTACAAAAAAGTGTATGTCCTGAGACCAAAATGGTGAAGCACATGGCTTCATATACATATGCATCAAGGATGTTTCTCATGATAAAAAATGATTGTTCGTGCTACATGGTGGAGCAGTCGACCAATGGATGATGACACACCCATAGTATGGCATTGGTAGCATCGAGGTAACTTGTCCACAGTGATGTCAGGGATTTTCATGGTCAATCCCTCAAGGTTGTGTTCAATCTCCTCAAGATCCTCAGTTGCTACCCCTCGACTTTCCACTGCACCTATCTCTCCATGTCTCTAGATATATGATGATCCTGGAGGCCTATAAGGTGCCACATATGAATTCTTGAGAGTTTTTTATTAGTCTTGGAAACATACCATTTAAAAAAAAATTATAATTAAAATACCAAAAACAACATATAATGAAAATGTCCTTTTTACCTATATCTCTCCACTGAGAACCCTCAGGTAATGCTAAGTCAAGATCTCCGTGGAAGTCAGTCCCAGGATATGAATAATCCTCAATCATGACAAGTTGATCCCTCAGCCACTGGAAGAAAGCATGAACATATGTAATGGTTGACACGCCACCATGATGTGCCACCAAGTCTACCCATCTCTTCATTCGAGGATCTTGTGGAGTGGGTATTCCCCATTCCACATGTTGTAGGCTCAAAATAGGGACCCTCTCTAGGAAAAAGGATACCAAAATCAATCCATATCCAAACTTCTTCTGCCGACCACTCCTACACTTTGTTAATGTTTTCTTCATATTTTTTAGGAGTCCCTCGCACTAGTTGAAAACTCGGGGTTCCATACACTCGATAGCATACTGAAAATGGTTCTGTAAGGCCATGTGAGGAGATGCACTCCCTGCCATGCAAGTAACAGTATAGAGAATGGTCCTAAAAGGCAAGTCTTGAACATCTTTTATGGCAACTTTGCCATTATGTTTCTCTGTACCAGCTACATAGTGATGTGCTACATAATAATCCATGGGTTCACCACCTCCTATGTTTCCCTATAGTGACACTCGAGAGCCACAACGAGATAACCCAATCAAGAAGTAGATGTCATCGATCTCTAGAGTGAGTGCGTGCACCCCGACATGAAATACTTGCTCATTAATATCCCACATATAGACTAAGTGTTCCAATAGCATCAATTGGGCCCTCATGCCCTACACTTTGAAAAGTTTTAGCAAGTCGCACTATCGGAGTGCCATGACGGTGCCCAGATCATTCCTAGCAATATAATCTTCCTCCTCATGCTCTCTTTCCCTCCATTTGATCATGATGAAAATCTGTGTAACAACGATAAAGGATGAATTAGTTCATCAAAAATTCAAATTTGGGAGTTTTCTTAGCTCTCTCTATCTTTTTAGTTTTTTAGTTGCGGTCGCCACAGGGGTATTTTTTCCCACAGTGCGGCATCGTCGCACCCCATCTGCATATCCCCTGCGACGATCCAGGATCGTCGCAGTTCACGATATGGAGGGACTGCGACGATTTGGAGGCGCAATCTCCCTTGGAAAATTGCCCATAGGCTCAAAATTTAACCATTAAAATTGAAAAAAATTGCTATAAAAAGAGAGAAGGCATGAAGAGAACCTACCTCACGGAAACGGCTCGAGAAATAGTCCAAAGAACGCTCTAGAATCGTCACTTGAATATCGAAGGAAAATGAGGGTTTTTGGCACTAGTTTGTTGAAAATACAAATGAAATAGTAAAATGAGTTTGTTTTGCCCTATTTGACCTAGTTTTACCATTTTTTAATTTGAAATTAAATTATTTTTAATATTTTATATCTTTGCTAAAAGCCTAATGAACTTTTCAGAGTGTCAACATTGCAGGATAGAAGTCTGGCGATTGGACTTTTGATATGGATCACCCCTTTTTTGGTTATTTTTCATATAATGTACATATTGCTTTTAGGTTTTTCAGTAAAAAACGTTGAGCATGGTCTTTATTCTTTCTCACACTCGTAAAAATATGAGAATGTAATCGAGTAGACTTTTATCGCTTTTTCGGACTCGTAAGGGCAATACGAAAAAGGAACCCCCCTAGAGTCCTCTTTAAGCTCTTTTCAAACTCCCTAAACATGAAAAGATAGCCGAGCAACCTTGTTCTTTTCACGCTCGTAAAAGTATTTAAAAAAATGTTTGATGAGCATTAGATTATCTATTTTTCGGTCTCGTCGAACTAATTTACGAAAAGGGACATTTTGGAGTTTTCTTTAAGTGTTTTTCAGACTCTCAAAACATGAAAACCCCCTGAGTTTTCTTTCTTTGGACTCATAAAACAAACATGGAAAGGCCCATATGGGACCGAACCAATCCTTCCTAGGGTTCGTTAAAAATACTCTGAGGGACTCGTCTCAAGGATGAGTTTATATTTCAAGCATAAGTTATCCTCTTCAATCTTGTCTAAAAATAAAGAGGTACTCGCTAGAAATGGTGGGGGGAAATAGGGAAGGGAATGTATATCTGTATCTGTGTTAGTGGCAGTAAGTCGCTCTTGAACATGACACCTCTCTTCATTATTGTATCTAGGTTGGGAAATCCATTTGTCTTTCGTTTGACCATCCACAAGTTTGTATTAGGTTCTCCTTGAGTCAATGTTGCCAAGAAAATTGTCATGTCGTTCATATGTTCAAGAGAAGTTCAACCCATACAATCCTTCTATCGATTCGTCCATCTACAGTCCTCAAACTTTACCATGTTGGTCTTCCCTGAGTCAATTCTGAATCACTTTATACTCTGATCTAGCTCAAATCTGTTACATGTTTTGTGTCATTGATGGGGGATACGTTAAATCCCTCATGTGATGAGTCTCTTCCTGTCGAATTCAACACATTATCCAGGAATTATACTTAGAAATCATTTAGTACCTTGGAACCTGCATGCCTCAATGGTAGGTTTCCTCGTTTTCAACAGTGGGTTCACATCATTGACCCCTGATTGGGAAATTCCATCGAGTGTTCAGCTTCATCTCATTAATTCGCATTCAATGGATTGTACTAGAGTACCTTGGGGATTATTGACATCAATGGTGATTTCCCTTGCACTTGTTAACGATATTCATCAATGACCGGTAATCAAATGGTTTCTACCATGTTCGACTTCAACACATGGATAGATTCATACTTCGATACGATTGAGAAGAAGACCCTGGATATCACCATATTGATCCAGGTTGTGATGGAGTATTCATAAATCTATACTGATGCATAGATCCACCATGTATTTCTCATGGCTATGTCAAATTTTGAGTCATTATAACATAGATCCACAGTGTATTTCTCGTGGCTATGTTGAATCATGATGACATGGATCCACAGTGTATAATTGTTGGCCATTACTCACTTGACACGTATGTTTAGGGTCACTTGTAGTATGAGTATGGGAATGCCTACCTCAGTCACTGGTTTGTTATTGTTATGCAGATTCTTATTTGTATATATAACTTCTTTTACAATTTATGATTATATTATATAATTTTTTTAATTATTGATGGAGAATATCCCATATTTGTAAGTTTAAAGTGAACCTTAACAATATTAATAAAAAAAAATATTTGTTTGTCAAAATGTCATTTATGCCATTTTACAATTGTTTTATTAATGTGGCCATGTCATTTCTTACACGCCAAAGATTTTGAGCTACATTGGAAACTATGATATATTGTATTTTTTCATGATCGGAATATCTTCCTTGCAATCAATCAATCCATGGAATATCTAAACCAGTGAGAGAGACATGATTTGCCAATTTCTGAGTGCCATGTTCCTACAATTTCTTAGAATTGTGTGAGCTTGTCATCTTGGATTTGGGCCAATTTTCCTGATGATGATCTCAATGCATTATTGTAGCCACGCTTGTGTTCCAAATGATTATTCATGGATGGTAACTTTACCTTATGAGTCTCAATGCATTATTGTAGCCACGCTTGTGTTCCAAATGGTTATTCATGGATGGTAACTGTTACCTTTTCACTTACAAGTGGGTATTAGTCTCATGAGATAAATGCAGAAAGCTATTGATCTCATCTCATGACTTAACGATTGTCTAGTTTTGATTAGACAATTGTTTTTCCATATCGTTACTCAACTTACCTCTTTATTAGCTTATCTTCCTCCCACTTCTATCTCTTACACACACAGGACCACACAACCAACAACACACCATCATAGTAAAGTGCAGTAAACAACTTATTACTAATAAAGAATAAAGAACCAACCCATGACTTTGTTCGAGGTAGATCCCCGGTCATGGTCGATCTAGCGTGTGTGCAAGATCCTTCCTGCGTGCGAGATCCTACCTGTGTACGAGAAAGGAAGCCTCCTCATACCCATTCTTGTGCGGCGGATGGCCGATCTAGATGGCTATCTCTTTTCTAAGAAACAATATGGAAGGATGGAGAGCATGAAAATAATTCTCACAGAATGTGGGATTCACCAACAAATTTCCACTTTCTGGAGACGACTGATACACTCCTAGCAAGACTTGCAACATCCATCACTAACAACATTTTAGCAAATAAATCATTGCAAATCCATTTGAATGTATCACCATGAAATCAATCCATCATTCCTCAATACGTTCATTCAATAATTGAACCTCGCCATCTAAGGAGATGTAAAATTATTCATTTTTTTTATTGCATGCATTATAGCCATGGGTATAGACTCGAAAGAGGCCATGACAGAAACCTCTATTACGATTGCTTATTCATTAATTGAATTCCATTATGGCTCGTTGATATTAAAAGATATATTCAACAACATACATGGAAGTGCTCAATATATCAATTATCTCGTAGTATCTCAATGATTTAGCGGCCATGGTTGTCTTGCATGTGCGTACTCGTTGATGCAATCAATTCAATGCATAGTAATTAAATACAATTGAGAAAATAATGATCTTGTGTCTGTCTTGCACACAAGATTGGAAGATTTACATCACTACTGGATATTGCAAGATGGACTAGATTTTCAGAGTGGTCCCTGCATATCAATATCACATTTGGATGGCATCAGACTTAAAAAAAAACAAGTAATGAATGCAGTGAGGGCACAATGTACATTGCTTAATCAAACACAATTAAGCAAATTGGGCACATTTTTATCCTTGAAGTGGCATAGCTTCGATATTGTGACATCATTAAAAGACACTTAAAAGATGGGATCGGGCCTGGAATTTCAAATTTATCTTATCTGTCAAGTGAAAATTTAGTGACGGTTATTTGGTTTTTATACCCGTCATTTTATGTTTTTGGAAAATTTATTGGTGTCAAATTTTTTTTTGCTGTTATACAGAGCTTAACTTTTGGAACTTCAAAAGAAGAAATATTATCTGTTTTGGTGGGGAAATAGAAGCATAGGTAAAACATTTCCACCAAATTAGTTGCAAATTGCAAGCCAACATTAGTGGCTGAGCCCAAATTTTACATCTAACCTTTGAGTAAATCAGTGAAGTGTAAGCAAACCAGGAGTAGGGTAACATCAAATTTCATTTACTGTTTCTTTTACTCTTAGAATTGTTGTCGTAGATTTCAGAGACCTTAATTAAGATAAATACCTACCAAAAATTAAGTAAGATAAATACCTACCAAAAATTATGACAGATATGTGAATAATAGATTTGACGGGTTCAGATTTTACATGCCGATAAATGTTGAAGTGCAAATTTGATATCTAGCTGTCAAATACTTCTTAAAATGAAAAAGACGTCTTGTGAGACATCAAATTCCAAGCCTAGATGAGATTATCATCGATATTAGTCTCTTCTTTGAAGTTCTTTGTCTCCACACATATATTTATATCAACGTGTTTATTAAAGACCTGGATGGGATTATCATCGATATTAGTCTCTTCTTTAAAGTTCTTTGTCTCCACACATATATTTATATCGACATGTTTATTAAAAATATATAATTTTGAATATTTCTTATCAATTTAGTGTTCAGTGCCCCACTAAAACCATCATTATTTTCTTTGTTTATATTCTACACAATCATCCTGTAATAGCCATGAATTTACTAGATTGTTCGGTGCCTATATCGATTAAAACCATCATAACTTGTTTTTGTTTATCATGTATGCTATCATCTTGCAACAACCACGAATTTATTTCATTAATGCTCAATTAAGTGGTGATGTCTAACATTTTTAAAAGATTGAAAATACACACATCTCCTTGCTAACACTTGGAATTTTCGACATGGTTAAATGTGGCCACTTGTATTGGCATCGCATTTTCTTGGAACTTGTCTCGTTTCATATTTATATAAGTGACTCAGAAATCTATGTATTGTCTCCTCTCCCTGTCGATTGATCGACTAAACCAAAGTAGCATTACAACAAGAATCTATTTCTGAGCAAAGAAAATCCTTTACAATTTATATTAGCGTTTTCCATTATTCACTAAAACCTAATCGATTTATTTTTCTTTATTCACTAAAACCTCAACGAATAAGAACCACATATGTTTGCCTTCTAAGCAGTAAAATCAAGGCATTGATCTCAACCTCGTTTGTTCCTCCATGCATGTTGCGAACTAGGAAATTTACTTCAAGTGATGGTATTATTATAGAGAGGTAATTCATATAGGAATTGAAGTTATCCATGAATTGAAAGGAAAGCAATTGCTAGCTCTAGGAAACTTCTGATTAAACAATTATTCAACATTACTAATTTGTTACAATATTATCATCTAGTTTTCCTTCGGCTAGTCCAGCTACCAGGTACATAAAACAAGAAGATCATTGCAAAATGTGGGAACAACCTCCAACAGTGGGGAGTAACCTTTGCCAAGGCTTATCAGTGCACCACATCCAAATATTCGTCCCACTCAAAATTCAGTTGAAGCAATGGCATGTAGCTTATGACGTTAAATCCCATTAAATATTCGACCCAAAAGAAATGGCATGCCTGCTAGCTTGAAGCAATGCCCTCCCTGCCTAATGATAGGGACTTTATGCTCTGCAGCTCCTCTTGTTTGATTATAATTTTGTGTCAATGTACAGTATTGTCTAGGTTTATGGTTCTAGTTGATAGGTTGATTTATGATAAAAGATATTAAGGTTGAGTTTATGGCTATAGTTGATAAGTTGATTTATGATAAAAGATCTTAAGGTTGAGTCCTTGGGTTTAGGTATGGTAAGAGTTCTTTAAAGAGGATCTATTCTAACACAAGTCAAAATGGGTGTATTTGTAATGTCTTTAAGAATTTAATGAAAATGGGTGTATTTGTAATGTCTTTCAAGTGTTTAATGAAAATGGGTGTATTTATAATGTCTTTCAAATATTTCTCTTATATTTGGTATGACATTTACTTAGTCGATGTAGATTTTAGACGATTCCTCTATTTGGAATCTTAAGATTATTTCTCGTCCTTAGAGGACACCATATACATTACATTATAGTGTGATAACATGTCCTTCCAAACTTGAATTATAATGCTAGGTAAATTTGAAGAATCTAATCATCCAATACAAAAACAAGAACAGTTGGAACTGTAGTAATTAATCATATTGAAAACAATTCTATAAACATGGGGCTATATTCCCTTTAAACATTCAATAAATTGAAAATACAACTTGTTGCAGTAATATGTGTAATGTAAGCAATTATAATTCTACAAGTAGTTAATGGACCTTAAATTTCCTATAAAATAGAGGTAAAATGGAGTATGCTTGGTGACCATGTGGAACTTTCCAGCATAAGTGATTTCTTATGGTTTTGAGCTACCTTCATTCAATAGTAATCAATTTATAGTAAGTACATCTACCTTTGACTATATATTGTAGGAAAACATTTATATGAATTGACAAATCATCATTTATACATGGTGCTTTTGAAGAGGACATTGCTTATTTGCCACCACCATAACAGTGAAAAGTGGGTAGCATTTCATAATTGAATAGAGATAAATAATAGGAATGAAAAGGTGGATTGTGAATGACCACTTGCAGTTTAGGCACCAAAGAAATGTTGTACATATTGGCCTATATCCATTTAGTTGGCCTTAATCATGTTTTTTCCCACTCCCAAATGTATTGGAGGTCTACGATTGTATATAAGTTATTGAATAGGAATTGCAAAGATATTTGGTGATGATTCTTTCCTTTTATATATGGTGGTTGTCACTAACATATATTTCAAAGTTTGCAGGTCATAAATCAAAATGTTAGAGTATACAACCTAAGTTTCCTTTCCTTCTCTTAATCTTGTTGACAAAGCTCTCGCAAATAATCTAATGCCAGAAATCTATTTTTTTTATTTAGTGAGGCTACAAATAGTGACTCATGAATATGGCCAATGAAGTCCCCTTCATAATCTAATAATAACAATGGAATGAAACAACTCATGTTGTTATGTATAATGCTTTTCTAAATTTATAATATCATAGAAAAATAGATTTCTCCTGTGATATATTGTTATGTATAATGCTTTTCTAAATTTATAATATCATAGAAAAATAGATTTCTCCTATGATATATTGTACAATGCATGAATGCTCACTAGCTTTATGGTCTTGCTTCTAAATTTGAAATTTTAATGAAAAAATACTCTATTATTACTATGATGAAGTACATATACGTTATTTTCTATGTCCACTTCTATGCCACAAGTTCTACCGAATTAAACATTAACCTCTACATCAGTGTCTTTTTTACATTTTCACTACTCGTGGACCTAGAAAAAAACCATGAATAAACTACTTCATTCTCCCAATACAAAATACAAAGACAAGGACTTTTCCACTCGTGGTTCTTGTTATTATGTTATGTGTTACAAGCTATTGTTAATATGAAGAGTGTTATAGGTCTTTTGTGTCTTATTGTTGTTATATATGTTATGCATTATAAATTATTACTACAATCCCTATCCCTATATTGAGATTTTATTTCACATCAATTCTTCGTCCTCTATAAAGTGAGATACAAGGTTAAAACTGTAGATATTTCCAAGGCATAAAACCCAAGATTTTATTTGTTTAGGGAAAAAATGACAAATAACAAAGATATGTTGTCTACCATTTAACTTGTTTGATAGTCCCTAATGTATGAAAAAACCTATTTGTCACTAAGTGTTATCCTAATACTCAATTTCATGCATACAAGTAGAGTTATCTATGGTTTTTACACTGTGTAGGATCCTTGTATAATAATCTTGGTTTCCCCCAAAAAAACATATAAAACATGATATTCGAATATATTTTCAAAATTGATTATAATACAGGCAGGGTATTTTTTAAGGATTCAAATATTATACCTATGTAGAGTATTTTGGGTGATTATTTTAGTTTGAAAAATTATACATATAAATATGTAGGTGAATATTCAATAAAAAACATATAATTTACTATTAAATTTACAAATTTTGTCAAATATTATCAATCTAATCATATTTATGTAAAAAACAGGTGAATTTTTAACCAATTGGCGAAATTTCACCCTAAAAAATACCCTAAATATAGGTTGTTTAGAGAGGTGGTCATTCCTCAAGTTGTGTTGATGTAGGATTTATAGATGAGGAAGCAAAGAGACAGTTTGAGGTAGAATATTAACATTGGTAATAATCATTTGGAGATATTGGGAGTTATAAGGCTCCCCATCTTTATGTCACTATATGTCTCCTTGTTGTTGCCTAGGTTATTTTGAACTCCAACTTGGATGGATTGATGAGGATATATCACCCAAATTTTGACTCGAGGCATAGAAGTTGGATTCTGACATGTATGCCTTTACAATGCTTCCATGCCTTGGTTCAAAGAAATGCTACTACAATTTGATGGGTGAAATATTTTTTGAAACAATAGATCCATGTTTTGGGAAGATGGTCCAATCTTCCCTGCACACATAAGAGGTATATGCAAGAGAAATTTAAATATAAGGTTGGAAGGGTGTATTCGCATGGGAAATAAGTTCCCTACCTAGTAAAGATTTTAATTGCACTTAACTTGTTATTATATTATATCTTATTTTATGTTTGTGTGCTAAACACTTTGCTTGATTAGAGAATAACTGCACCCACTGCATATGAATCACTATCTACTTGCCTACCCACTTGAGACTCTTGCTTATGATATGCATACCCACTTATATACCCAACCCTGGATCTAAGACAGATCTCTTGTTTGAGCTATTCATGCTCTTTAGAGAATAAGAAGTAGTCAAAACTTCTTTCACATCTCCTGGTATGTGTATAGCTACTTAAGTTGAGTCAATACCGAACTTTTCTAATCATAGGAAGATATGGAAGGTGTGGTTGATGGTTGAAACTAGGGTGTTATGAATACCAACTATCTGTTAATTATTACAAATACCAAATTTTAATAAAATTTATGAAAAACAAGGATTTAATGCAAAGCACAATTTACACTTCCCTCCTAGAGGTTTCCTAGATCTTAAACATGTGAATTTTTAACCTTAGAGTTGTTATGACATATAAATAAAATAGCAGTAGTAACATAAAATAATTCAATATTTAATAACCCTAGTCATCAAGGAAATCCAAGAGAAAATATACTAAATTGTTTCGATAAGTTTCAACCCTGTAGGGAAATCTTATCATGCATAAACCATATTTGAAAATTTCTTATGACAACGGTAAACATAGTAGCAAATTTGTTGTTATCTTCTTCAACATAAATGTTAAATAATGCAGGAAATTAACTTATCGAAACAATTTAGTATATTTTCTCTTGAATTTATTTGAAAATTGATTATGACAACGATAAACATAGTAGCAAATTTGTTGTTATCTTCAAATAATGTAGGGAATTAACCTTAACTTATGTCAAATCAACAAAATGTATAAGTTCTAAAAATTACCAAAACATGCAGATATAGATGACTAAAAATCAAATTTTTAGTTACACAAGTATTAGACATATGAAAACTTCATTAATATGCATAATATGAAGTTCATGTACATACCATAGTCTTATCACAAGATTAGTACAATCCACTAGCTCTCCAAAACCCTAGCTAGGGAAAACCAAGAAAACCTAGCTCAACCAAAGAGATCCAACAAACATGAATCACTCAAACAAGTCCTCCAAGGTAAGACATCTCCTCTTCTTCTTCTCTTCTCCATGTACAACATGGGGTTTCATCTCACAACCCTAATGTCCAAATCTCCAAGGGATGAAACTCTAGCCTTAGACTTCAATATGTCGCTCCCCTTCTACCACAACCCATGAGTCATGTTGGAGAGAGGTAGGGGTTGATGCCCAACATTGCCCGGGGTAGGAAAGGTGGGTGGTGAGGGAGGTGGGGGGGATGACGAGCATCTCCCTCCCCTTCTAAAATCCATTTTTTTCAATTATGCTTTGTTTTTTAAATTATTTTTTAATGGATTTTATTTTTTTTAGAAATGTTTCTAATTACGTTTTTTAAATATATAATTTATGTTGTTTAAAATAAGATTTTTAATTTTTTTAAATAAGTGTGTTTTTACTTTTTTAAGGATTTTTTTTGTAAACTAAGCTACTTTTGTATTAAAGTATGCATATTTTCACAGTTCCCCATAACGTTGTTTGTAATTATGGAAATAAATTGTGTATGGAGTTTTTGATATTATACAAAACGTTTTACAATCCTGGATGTCTGAGCTCTACCAAAACGAAAACTAGAGCTCTAATAGTTTTCATGTAATAGTAATATAATGTATGAAAAAGTCATTGAAAGACCATTATATTCTAAGGCTATCAACAAGGCCTCTTAAGACTATTAAAACAAAGAAATATATTGGAGAAACCTGGGATATCATAACTGATTGTTTTGGTAGTTATGAGGTGGACTGGATGGACCTCCTTCCCTAAGAATATCATGCTCCCTATCATTTCCCTTGGCATCATCATCTTCAATGTTGATTGGGTTAGCATTGATTCCCTTGGATCCTGTTATCGTGCAATTTGTACTTGTCCAAAGCCCAAGATAAGTAGGGGAAATTGGCATAACAAACAGGATAACCTATCATTGTCACCTTAATAGGAAATCCCCACGTTTTAGGGATAGATAAGGTCTACCCCAAGGGAGATGTCCCTGGTAACCTAAAGGGATGGAAAGCTAAGGTTATGGTCAAGTTTACCCCCCCTCTCATTAGCTGCCTCAAATATCCTTTACTTGTCTCAGGCTTTGGACAAGTATAGATTTCACGATAACATAGCCTAAAGTGTCTGTTATGTCAATCGTTTCCTCTTCTTTGTCTGGATCCCAATATGTCACCTTGACACTAATCCCAAAGACCACTTTGCACATAATGGTGAACTTGGCTTCCAATATCCTGATTTTGTCTAGTGATTTTGCCTACTTATCCTCCTTGTCTTCCATTGATAAAGAAACATGAGTCTTAGCTAGCCAACAAAATTCCATTTCCCTAAATACTTTAGTGTCTCTAGATCTTGTGAAACCAACATCTTTTACCCATTTGAAATTTCTTCTTAATTATATGCTTTGGGGTATGCTTACTCCTATGTCTTTGTCTGTTTACCAACTCCTCCATTTTTTATGTGATTTAGGGGGGGACACTCTGATGGTAGATTTGTTTATCTTTCTCACCCGTGTGCTCTGCCCCTATTCCCTAAGACCCAATCTTCTCCTTTATTTACACTGGGGTTCTTTGTGCCCTTTTTTTTTGTCTCCTCAACTATTGGATTTAGGCATGTCAAAAGCACTCTCGTTCACTATAGAATTCTCAGTGAGAATATTGTAGATGGTGGCTCCTCTTTTTGAAAATAGGTCTCCAAATGCTCTATTTTGCTAACATAAGACCTCCAGAAGATATTGAGATTCCTCGAGGTGAGGGAAATCTTCACTTGGGACTTCACTATAACTATGATATCGTTGGGGGGAGCTCCAAGAAGGCTCTCTCTTTCTTATGAATTCGAAAGGATCACTCCATCAGATCGACATTGCCTACTTAAACCACACTTCAACCATTGTCAAGGAAAGATAAAACATAATCTCACTTCTAAAATCCTTTTTTTTTGTTTAATTATGCTTTTTTTTAATTCTTTTTTTTATATTATTTTTTAATAGTTTTTATTTATTTTTAAATAACGTTTTTAATTATGTTTTTAAATACATAATTTATGTTGTTTAAAATAAGTTTATTTTTTAAATAAGTGTGTTTTTTATTTTTGAAGATTTTTTTTTGTAAACTAAGCTACTTCTATATTGATATTATACAAAACAAATTACAATCTTGGATGCATGAGCTCTGCCAAACGAAAACTAGAGCTCTGATAGTTTTCATATAACAGTAATATTATGTTTGAAAAAGTCATTGAAAGATTCCTATATTCTAAGGCTATCTACAAGGTCTCTTAAGACTATTAAAACTGAGAAATGTATGGGAGAAACTTGGGATATCATAACTGATTGTTTTGCTAGTTATGAGGTGGACTGGATGGACCTACTTCCCTAAGGATCTCATGCTCCCTAGCGTTTCCCTTAGAATCATCATCTTCGATGTTGATTGGGTTGGCATTGATTCCCTTGGAGCCTAAAGTTCATATTATGTCAATCATTTCCTATTCTTTGTCTAGATCCCAACCTGTCACCTTGACACTGATCCCAAAGGCCACTCTGCACAGAATGGTGAACTTGGCTTCCAATATTCTGTTTCTATCCAGTGATTTTTCCTACTTATCCTCCTTGTATTCCATTGATAGGGAAACATGAGTCTTAGCTAGCTAATAAAATTCCATTTCCTTGAATACTTTGGTGTCTCTGGATCTTGTGAAACCAATATCTTCTACCCATTCTTGAAATTCCTTCTTAATTATATGCTTTAGGTTCTGCTTACTCTTATGTCTTTCTTTTTTTACCAACTCCCCCATTTTTTATGTGATTTAGGGGTGACACTCTCATGGTATATTTGTTTATCTTTCTCACCCACATGCTCTACCCCTATTCCCTAAGACCCAATCTTCACCTTTCTTTACGTTGGGGTTATATGTGCCCCTTTTTGTTTGGATCCTCGGCTATTGGATTTAGGCAGGTCAAAATCATTCTCATTCAATATAGAATTATCAGTGAGAATATTGCAGATGTTGGCTCCTCATTTTGCAAACAAGTCTCCAGATGCTCTATTTGCTAACATTAGACCTCCATAAGATATTGAGATTCCTAGAGGTGAGGGAAATTTTCACTTGGGACTTCACTATGACTATGATATCGTTGGGGGGAACTCGAAGGAGGCTTTCTCTCTCTCTTATAAATTCAAAAGAATCACCATGTTTGATCGGCACTACCTACTTAAACGACACTTTGACCATCGTCAAGGAAAGATAAAACATAATCTCACTATCCATGAGGCTCCCCATTGAAATTTCCCCTACACTATGGGAAGTTGTGGCACTTCCCTAGACTGAAAACACCCACAAGGAGAATTATTGGTGGATTAACAAGGATGGAATGCTAGGGATTACCTAAACACACAAATCGACGAGATAACTATCATATCTCTAGGAGACACTACACGGAGGGACACTCTCCTCTATTCCTTCAAATCCCTACTCAATCTGACCAACACAATGTTCTCAGCCTTTGGCTCCACTACATGAAAGGACAGACATGAAGAACTCCCACAATCTCCACGACTCCCCCCCAAAATCTCCCCTACATAAAGGAAACTTGAAATACTACCTAGGAGAAGAAGCACCCATAATGAAATTCTTTGGAGAAATGACACAGTAGAGACCCCATAAATTCCTTCAATGAAATGAACAAACACCAAACTAGGACTAAAGGACGTATGCCCTGGAGAAACACTCCAACAAGACTTACTACTTTGTTGATAACAACCAACTCCATTTAATGGCATGATCACCCAATCCCTCATCTCATCAGTTGCCTTAATGTTTTGATATGATTTGAGAGTACTTCCCACCATGCAAAATCCTAGTTTCTAGTTGCAATTAGCCATTGTCCAACTCCACAAGTTGATCCTGTACATTTTCCCTGACCTCGCGTCCAGACCCTTCATCATATTTGTGAGGGGAAGGGAGGTGGAGTTCCTCCCTCTTCATATTAACCATGTACTTACATACCAATATAAATTGCATCTTTCCATAAATGACCATCACTCTACTAGGTGGCAGTTGGACTCACCACATGTGTGGTCCAAGCCCTACATGTCACTACCCCATCTAGGTGTTTAAATTTGAAGGATGTGAGGGTGAGATTTGATCCACTTATGTGTGCATGGGTCACGAGATCATTTAATATAATCTCTTTGGGTGCAACCACATGTTTAACCACTATATCAAGGTGACCCCATGGCTCCAAGAAAATCCCTCATGAGAATTGAACCTTGCCTAATGATGAAAATGGATTTATTTATTTTATTTTATTTTATTTATTATTTTTATTTTAAATTATATATATATATATAAAGGCTAATTTCATCTTGAATTTCATATCTCAAACCATTTATGTATCAAACAACCTTCTCAGCATCTTCCTCAATGTGACCAACTCTAATGTTCAACCTATAGAATTCCTTTGTGTATTCTTTTACTGTTATAGTTTTATGTCTAAGGTTTTGCAATTTTCTAAACAAATTCAATTGATAACCCTTAGGTATGAACTTTCCTTTAAATTTGGCCACCATTCTGTCCCAACTCCTGATCTTAAAAAAAAAATTCTCCTTCTGTCTACGAGCAACTCATCCCACCATAGAGCCACATGTCCCTTTAGCCTAGTCAATGCATGCTTCACCTTCTTCTCCTCTTCTACCTCTTCATAATAAAAATATGTATTCATGGCATTTATCCAGTCAAGTAATTCATCAACATTTAAATTACCTTCATACATGGGCACTTCCATCTAAGGCCTGGATCCAACTTTTGTGACCATTCTTACTAATTGTTCCTTTGTTGTTTCTCCTCTTGAAGCTCCTTTTGTTTCCTCGTAAGAGCCTCTATCTTCACTCTCACTGACATCTCCTATGTCAGTTTCTCTCATTTGAGTTGTCTCCATGGCCTCCATCCTTTTCTGGATGCACCTTAACTCGTAGTGTAACACATTAATTACCACATTCCTATCTATGCCTCCTCTCCTAGGTGGCATGACTCCTTAGATACAATGCAGCTCTAATACCAAAAATGATGGAAAATACTACCAACTTCAACCCACAATCACAAATTTTTCAACGCTTTGTCACAGACAATATCCAATTGCTTATCTGGCCTCAAATCAACACGAATAGGTGTTCATATTTTTCCTTTTACCTACAACATTGAATTGTGTTATGTCGTAGACAAATCTACTTGGATATACCTCTGCGTGGAAGCATCAACGATCAATGTTGATAAAATATGTCGTAGACAATTCTATGCAAAATTCAACAAACAATGTGAGTATGTCACAAGTTACTATGCACGCGGAATCTTGCAACAATACTAACTTTTCACAAATCTTAACGAGTTGTTCCACTGTGCCAAATCGTCGCTATTTGTTCTTGTGAAGAAAAATACTCGAGAAATATTCTTTTAAACAAAAGTTTATAAATTGTTGAAATTCATTGTGCATGGTCTTCCTGCAATCACATAAACTCATCACTCTACCAAGATAGTTTATACATATAATTTAACAATTCAAACACACAACGCGACAACACCACATGCTATGTTATTTCTTTTTATCAATGAAGGAGTAAATTTACACAGGAAAGCTTTTTCCTTCTTGGTATTTTAGACATGTGCAATCCACACTTTTTACATATTCAATCTCACACACTCGCTCCCCTCTGCCTCTTACAAATCATTCAATATATCTCGATCCCTCGGATAGCTCACAAACAAATGAATCCCAAGTTATCTTAACAAATGCCTAAACTAGAGATTTGTTCCTAATATTTAGCAACAGACTTAACACCTATGACAAACAACTCGATATCTAATAAAACAAACTCAACGAAAATGTCTTCTAGAGACATTTCATAATTATTACAGATATACTAAAATAAATTAGGGAACCAACTCCCTTGGTAAATGTCTTTGACCCTTGATATCAATTCTAGAACTTGTTGTCATATGCTCCTGCATCAAGTAACTTATTTTTCACCATATGGAATGTATGGCATGCAAGAAACAAAAAAAATTATAAAAAAAAAAATGATGCAAAGCTATAGGGTCCACCCCAGATTGGGATAAATCAATGAGTTCCATCCAAGAATCACAAAAGGGGTGCATCCCCCAAGAGATCCCATAATATCTTCTTCTTTTGAACAAAATGTCATCTCCTCGTCCAAGAAAATCCAATTATGGTATGCATAAATGGACAAAGTTTAGGGAACAAGCAACCCATAGACTCCTTGGAACCCACATATCTCGCAAATGTATAAGATAAGATAAGCTAATTTTATTAATATCCAAAAACAGCCACAAAAGTAGGTCAATGGGACTAAAAGATACATCCACTGTAATACAATGTGGGAGTGCAAAATCAACTCCTAGTTAATGCTAAAAGAAAGATAAAGAAAGCAAAAGAAAATGTGCAGCCTAGATAAGTGTATAAATTAATCTTCGATGATGCTTCAAAGGGAAACTCAGATGAGTGTAGTAGTGGACCATCAGAAATAAAGGCCAAATTGTTCTCATTTATTTGAAATTCAATGGGAACGTAACAAATAACCATGCAAAAATGATTACATTGGTCAAGGGGATTAAGCTGTGCAGACCCAATAATCTATGTTAGATAGAAATTAAAGGATATTCTAAAATTATCGTAGATATTTTGAATGAAAGAGCATCCGATAAAGATCGATTCCTCTTAAATAAATTAGATTAGATAAAAGATCTAGCAAAATAAATGGACCTCTCTACAGAAGGAGTAAAAATATTGCTTCTTAGTTAGCAAACCAAGCGAAGTTTGATCTAGTAAGTTTTGAACATGATAGGAAACGAGTCAAATAAATGAATGTACCCTTGAATTGACATGGGTATTAGCAAAAAGACCCTAACATTAATTGTCTGCAACCCCATTCGAAGATTTTGGAACTTTATGGCCGGGGGGAAATGAGATGCCATGAACAAGAAATTTGAAATAGATTTATGGGTCATTACATGTAATATGCAATGATTCTTTGTGGCATGGAAAAGCCAATACTGTGCATGAAACATGAATATATTGGACACCTGAAAACTTCTGGGAGCACTCACTGAAAACCAAAGGGGTTGAGAGATGTCATGTATCCATAAGAAAAACACTTACAACTCTTATCTATTGCAGTCTGCATGGAGTGTTGGTTTATTGTATGTTCTGATGTCTACCAAGGATAATTTTAAGGATTGAAATTTATTTTAAAATATAGAAACCTTAGCAAATCTTACTAGTCCCTCATATGCAAACTATAAAATGTTTGGCAATATTTTTTTTTAATATTTAAATTTCTAAGGATTTTATATAGTTTGTATAAACTTTTGGTGATTTTTAAGGTAAATAATTTTATCCTATAGAATTTGGACGAATCATTTTTAGAAGAAATGGAAATTGGTGAATCTCTTTTTGGAAAAAAACATGGAAAATTAGCCCATGGGCGATATGTAGCCCCTAAAATTTCTCATTTTCTACTCTGTTTATTTATTAATATCTTTTATGATGATAAATATAGGGTCAAAACCTATATAGTGTAAAGTGATCTGAGCACAAAATCAGGTTCTCACCCTGCTTCAAATGTTTTTGTTTGGCACAGGACTTCTATTTCAGAATCTGGGAAGTTGTGTAACTCTGAAGGTAGGCATATGGAATCTATAATCTGTAGGAAAAATCCTAGACATGGACACAACCTGAATCAAAATCCCAATGGATTATATATGTACTAGACTATTATAAGCTTGTTGGTATGATATAAATATATTTTTTCCCCTAAGCTAAAAAATATAACAGAGAGATAAAAACACCAAAGAAAAGAATAAGCAAACCACATTAGACAAGGTAGTTCCAAAAGGCAGGCATGCCTTAATCGACAACAAAGCTTTACAATGTTTGCTTGTACTTACAAATGGTTACTATCATAAGCAAAACTAATATTCAACTACGATAACGTAAGACACAAGTTCACATCATCACTATAAAAAATCTATCAAGGTGTCTTAGTGTAGGGGAATCCGCTACAAGACCTTGAGAGAGACAATTTCAAAGATAGCTACGACCAGACAATCATGGAATTAAGTTTAGTAGCTTATGGTATCATGTATAGATCCATCCAAATAAGTAACCTAAAAATGTGTCTCAGTTTGCACAATAGACTAATTATGACATGTTTGTTTTCTTTCCTATTTTATATCTTTATAGTCAGGATGACATTACAAAATTGAGGGTAGAAAACAAAAGATGTTTGAAAAGGAAATGAAAAGTGGTGGGAATATTAAATTGTTAATTATTTGGACAATTGTATTTGTCAAATAAGATTGCAAATGGCTTATATTGGCACCGAGTTCTTTTTGGAATCACTTAAGAAGATTTTGAAATCATTCCAAAGGAGCCACGTAAATGGTTCAATAAATAAAGGCCACAGAGGTTTATCCTGAGAAATATGTTTCTCAAAAACAAAATACTAATTTATGAGACCAGATAATGATACAAATACTATGGTAGTATGTCATTTTAATTGTCAGCTTGGAAAACACAACTTCTTTGCTTTAGGAATTGTTGGATAGATTTTATGTAAATGAGGTTATTGAGTATACAGTTAGTCTCATCACTACTTTTTTAGGTTAAAAATAACATATAATCCATAATGTTCTAACAATTTATTAATTTTTATCATTTGTAGAACACCTTATCAAGTTTGATCCTCCAAGAGGGTATCGTTCAAGAAGTCTCACTTTGGAAGAAGCCATATATACCATATCGTTTTGCATGTCTATAGTCCACAACCTTTCCTACAAGGCTATGACTACAACAATGGAGAAGGATAATCCACCTATTGAAATTCCCTGACCTATGGTTACCATCGTAGGGAGGTCTAAAGGAAGGAAGTTTAATTAACAAGTAGCTATTGAAATATTTGGAAAAGTCATTGATGTAAGTGATTTTTGTGTACTTGTCCCAAAGCTTGATGTTGTTGAGAGTGTGGAGACAAAATTTATCATGGACTAGATGATCAATGATCATCATGTATTAGTGGATATTCAACTGGAAACTTAAATATATTGTGATAGTATTTGACTTTTCATACTTTTTATATATAATATTTATGTGGTTCAAATATATATGTTTGTACTTGATCTTATTTATAGTATTCTTAATTAATGTTACAAGTTTACATTCTTATATACATTTATTTTTTTCCACTGATTCAGTTGCATATATGAATTTTTTGTTAATGTTTAAGCATATAATTTTATATATAATTTGTTTCATTGATGTTAGATTAGCATCAACATTGTTTGACATTTTTTTATCTTATTCACATCGTATTAATTTATATTGAATAATAATGATGAAAGAAAATAAAATGAATATAAAACTACTAAATTAGTAATAAATATAATGATACGAAACTATTAAACCAGAGATACTACTATTATTTTAGTCACGTTGTAAGGGACTAGGATTACGCTACTTGCATAGTGCTTTATAATGTGACTAAATATACTAGTACAAAGGATAAAAAAAATAATGACTAAATAAACTCTAAATAGCTACAAGATGGCAACAAGTAATGACTAATTAAACTATTGAGTGTAATACAAAATGGTAACAATTAATGACCAAATAAACGAGTAAATGTACTACAAAATGGTGACAATTAATGACCAAATAAATCAGTAAATGTACTACAAAATGGTGACATTTAATGACGAAATAAACAAGTAAGTGTATTGCAAAATGGTGACAATTAATGACCAAATAAACAAGTAAATATATTATAAGATGATGAATCAAGTTGACCAATTAATGATTGAGCAAGATACGACTAAAAGTTAGTCGGGGGAAAAGAGACTGTAAATTTGCTACCATTAGTTGTCGACTCAAAAGTAGTAGTTTATATCCAAATTTTAGTTGTTTTTTAGAAACAAATTAGCCAATTTGTATTGGTGGGCTGCCAAGGAATTTATTGTGCAAATTCCTCTAGAGTGTTGTGTGTGGCATTTTCTTCGGGTTTGGATTTGGGTTTCCAACATTTCTGCATCAAGAAAAATCTAGAAGCATGGAAATATGGATGGGCATAACTCCATGTGTTTTTCCTATGTGTCATCGGACTTGAAAAAATCAATGCATTGTCACGAGAATCTCCACATTGATAACTAGTTGGCCATCTCCAATTTGAACATTAGAATTTCTAGCCTAGATGAAGCATAGAAGAATAACCCTACAGATGTTTCGAAGACAGAGACCCATCATAAAAAAAATAAATTGAGAAGTTAGAAATTGAATATGGAATGCTTTATCAGCTAGTCCTTGAATTAGCTAGGAGCTCGTTTGTAGTCTCTCAACCAAATTTATCAATTGGGTCTACTCTAGTTATTCCAAATGAGGAAGAAACAATTCAACAAGCCCAAGGAGATTTGGAAATGGAACAACTAGACCAAGAGCTTCATCTACCAATAGAAATCAAACAACAAACTCATAATGGGCATGCATTTTTTTAATCTAAGGTTTATATATGTATTTCAAAGTAATTTTGATTTTAGGTCAATTTCTCATTATTTACACTAGTAGACCTTATGCTATACTCCTTTGGATGTTTTTTAGGATATGATCCTAACCCCTCTTCGTGGGTCATTGGTTAGTAGGATATGCTTTCTATGTAATAAATGTTGATATTAATTAATAAGGCCTAATAAATAAAGGAGAATATGTCAATGTAAGAAGACCTAATAGAAGTTTATGCTTCTAGAAAGATCTTCCTCTAGAAGTTTCCTTAGAAGGTAGAATTAGTATAAATAAGAGTAGGAGGTATTGGATATTTTGTCTTGGATATTATTGTAGTAGAGATTTTCTCTGCTAGAGGTTGTCACCTAGAAGAGGAAAGTGAACATTACTATCATTAATAAAGGTGCTCTTTCTGGTGTTATTCTGGTATTATTCTGATATTGTTTTGGATATATCATTGTTGTTATGCCATTGTTTGCTAAATATTTATGTTTTGCATACTATATTCTATCTGGAATGTTGCAAGTGGTATCGGAGCTCTTTACAGGGAAAGACTTGTGGGGTTTTTTTTTTTTTTCAGGGTAGAGAGATATTCTGACATCTTTAAGCTACAGAGATCTGTCGCTACACGCATAAATCCGCGGTCAGGGAGTCATACACGCAGGAAATACAAGTGGTTTTTAAGCGCACATATGTTGGCCACCCTTGTAACCCTTGTTGGTACTCCTTCGAGTGGTAGCGCATTAGACAACACCTGTATATGGATTGGCCTAAGCATCCTTAAGCTCTCCATAGATAAATGAACCAGTTGCCTGACTGCTATAGTGCCACCAAGAACAATACTCGGGAAGATACTCTCTAGTACTTGGTTAATCAAGTAGTATAGCTCAGGGCACGGTCTAGCCTCCTTAGTTGGTGCTCTAATATATTGGGTCAAGTACTACTATTGGACCCCACACGTATATCATAGAGTTATAGCACAGGGAAAACCCTTGTCTATAGAAACCTTGAATACCCTAACCCTTGGGACAGAAACATCAAAAAAACAAACAAGATATATTGCCAGGAAATTGTGTCTCCTCCATTCTAGTTGCAAAATTCCTACACATTTCTTCCTGTTAAGTATTTGGCCATTTTGTCACTGCAATATTATTTAGGCCTTCGCAGGAGTAAAAAAAAATGAGTATGGGGCCCGACTGCACCTGTATTTGAGACTTGGTCCATTGGATTCCTCTCTTCATTATGATCGTAGTGGTACCCTTCATTTTTAACTCTTTTTTTAGGTGGACCCAACCCTTTCCGGGACGCCCTTATCTGAAACCTATCCCATTGCATTCCTCTCTTTGTCTTTATCACCCAAGTACCTATCAATTTTAGGCCCATATTTCATTCCTGACACCTTCTCTGCTACTTAAGCCTCCACCATGCCTACCACCCGCTCTCAGTCCCAATAAAACTTGGAGGACAAGGTGTCCAACCTAGAACAACAAATGGCCTCCATTAACTCCACCTTACAAATTGTCCTTGACAAGTAATCCCAAACTCTAGAGAAACTCTTCAAGGGTAATAATGTTGAGCCCAATCTCGAGGGCCCTCAATCTTCCCATTATGAGTATACTCACTCATCTCTCTCCCCTTGGGATTCTCCACCCTCTTGGAATAAAGTTCCCAAAGTTTACATGCATAAATTTGATGGGTCCAACCCCGTGGGATGGGTTTATCAAATGGAACAATACTTCTCCCTTCATGACATTTGGGATGATGAGACCAAACTCCATGTAGGGGTTTTGTACTTGGATCAAGAACACTGGTAGTGGTGGCAGTGGCATAAGAAATTTTATCCAGGACAACCCAACTAGAACATGTTCACTAAAGCATCTTATGCTCGTTTTGATAGGGAATCACATTTTTTGGGCAAACTCAATAAGTTATGCCAAACTGAGGGCTTATCTGATGAATTTTACCTTGAATTTTTTGTTAGTGACTTAAAGGAAGCCATCATGGCTCATGTGATCATGCATCATCCTAATACCTGATTGCAGGCATTCCAATTCGCACTGGATGCAGAGACCATCCTTCAGGATCCCAACCTGAAGGCTACATTCCCCACCCATCCTCTCCCTGGGTCTATCCCAGCTCCGACGCAAATCTTGAAGATCCAAAATGTATCTCCAACAGAAATGGTGGAGCATCGCAAGCAAGGACTTTGTTATTACTGTGATGAAAAGTATTCACCAGGACATAAATACAGGGAACAAAAGTTGTTCTAGATTGATGCATCAACTTCCTCTTCCTATCAATACATACCAACAGATGAGGCTCTTGACCCGGAGGATGCTCAACCAAGTGTTCATGTTGAAGATTTTGTTTCCTCCCCGATGGCACCAGAGGAACCTGTCATATATCTTCATTCCCTCTCAGGTATTTTGGCCCCACAAACATTGAATATCAAGGGCTACATCAAACATAGGCTAGTTGTGGTGTTGATTGATAGGGGTAGCACCCATAATTTTATTCATCACAAGCTTGTTGAAGAGAACCATTTCTTTGTCCTCCCTAATTCTAATTTTCAAATTCTCATTGTTAATGGTGGTACGATGAAGTGTGGGGGTTGTAGTGAAAATGTTAAACTCCAGATGGGTGATTATCATCTAAAAACCCACATGTTCTCCATTGCCATGGGAGGCTGTGATATAGTTTTGGGTGTGGAATGGATTCACACTCTGGGACCAATCATAATGGATTATCAGGAGTTATATATGAGCTTCACCCAAGAGGCTCACACATATACCCTTTGCGGTCTACAAGTGGGCTCTCCTAAAATCATCATCTTTTGCAAGATGGAAAAATTGTTGAAGAAATGCCACCATGGTGTGATTGCTCAATTGCATGCCATCCAAGTCACCGATCATGCCTCTTTGATAGTCCCTACTAGCCTGCAAGTCATCTTGGACAAGTACCCCAAGGTATTTGAATTTCTAATGGATTTACCTCCTTCCACAGGTGAGCATCATCATAGTATCCCTCTCATGTCGAGCAATCAACCCCCGAATGTACGTCCCTATAGGTATCCATTTGCTACAAAAAATGAAATCGAAAAGATGGTACAGGAATTACTGAAGGCAGGGTTAATTCACCCTAGTACCATCCCCTATTCTTCTCCTGTTGTGATGGTCTTAAATAAAGAAGGTACTTGGCGCATGTGTCCTAGTTTCTGTGCCTTGAATAAATTTACCATCAAAGATAAGTTTCCAATTCCTATCATTGATGATCTATTGGATGAACTCCACAGTGCCTATTTCTTCACCAAATTATACCTACGCTCTGGTTATCACCAGATCCATATGAAGGAGGAAGATATTCTGAAGACTTCTTTCAGAACTCATGAAGGAAATTATGAATTCTTGGTCATGCCTTTTGGCCTTTGCAATGCCCCATCCACCTTCCAACGTCTCATGAAAAAAATATTGAAACCTTACCTTCGGCAATTTGTCTTGGTTTTATTTGATGATATCCTTATCTACATCCACACTTTGGATAGCCACTTTCTACATGTGGACAAAGTCCTTCATTTGTTGCAGCACAACCAATTGTTCGTCAAAAAGACCAAATGTTCCTTTGGAACCAGCGAAGTGGAATACTTGGGACACATTGTGGGTCTAAAAGGGGTAAAATTAGACCCCAAAAAGATACAATCTATGCAAGAGTGGCCATGACCCATGACTTTAAAGCGCCTATGGGGTTTTCTCGATCTCACAGGCTATTACAAGAAATTTTTCCACCATTATGGAAAAACTTCTAAGCCCTTGATCGAACTTCTTAAGAAGAATGCATTTCATTGGACACTTGTTGTTGAGCAAGCCTTCATAGATTTAAAGAGGGCCATGTGCACTACTCATGTCCTAGCCACTCCAAACTTCAACAAAACCTTTGTGGTGGAATCATATGCTTCTGGCACTGGTCTAGGTGCAATGCTCACACAAGATGGTTGACATGTGGCCTTTACTAGAAAAACGTTGAGCAACCACAATCTGGGCCGATCTACATATGAAAAAGAAATGATGGCCATTCTCCATGCGGTGCACACATGGCGGTTGTATCTTTTGGGACGTCGTTTTCAGATCAAAACATATCACCATAGTCTGAAGTATTTCTTGGAGTAGCGGTTATCCTCCCCAAAACAAAACAAGTGGTGGACCAAAATGTTGGGTTATGATTATGAAATAATATATAAAAAGGGAAAAGACAATATAGTAGCCAATGCCTTGTCTAGGAAACATGAGGAGGAAGGCTCCCTCTTTGCCTTATCCTTACATGTCCCTGATTGGATTGAACAAGTATGCCAAGAGTGGCTAAATCAATCGACTCTCTCCCGATTAATTCAACACCTTCAAGAGGACCCTAATCCTCCCATCGGCTACACTTGGCAGTACAATATTCTCATATATAAGGATCGTCTGGTTCTATCACCCTCATCGGCACTCAAGTCGAGGCTCTTAAATGAGTTTCACTCATCATCTATTGAGGGTCATTTAGGCTTCCAATAGACCCATGCTCGTGCCCGTCGTTCTTTTTTCTAGGCAAGCATGAAGAAGGATATCCTTAACTTTGTCACTAAATGTGAATTGTGCCAACGTAATCAAGGTGAAGCTATCAAGTCTCCAGGCACTCTACAACCCCTACCCATTACAACTTCTATGTGGACAAACATCTCCATGGACTTTATAATGGGTCTTCCTAAAGCTGGGTATAAGTCTGTCGTCATGGTGGTGATTGATCGCCTCTCCAAGTATGCTCATTTTTGTGCCTTACCCTGCCCTTTCACACCAGCACTAGTAGCATAGATTTTCCTTGATCAAATTTTCAAGTTATATGGCATGCCCACCTCTATGTATATAATTGTGACCCAACTTTCACCAGCACCTTTTGGAAAGAGCTATTTAAATTGCGGGGCACCCAACTAAACATGAGCACATCCTATCACCCCCAATAAGATGGAAGTAGTCAACAAATGTTTGGAAACCTACTTGAGGTCTTTTGCTTTAGACAAACAACATCAATGGGTGCAATTTATCCCCTTGGATGAATGGTGGTACAATACTTCCTATCATATGGCCACTAAAATGACCCCATATGAAGCAGTGTATGGCCAACGACCACCTACAGTCACTACATATCTTCCAGGAACATCAAAGGTCCAATATATTGATACAATGTTTCAAGGTTGAATAGCCACCCTAGAGGCTCTAAAGGATAACCTCCACATGGCCCAAAATCGCATGAAGCAATGAGCGGACCAACATCGTTAAGAAAGTGTTTTTCAGGAAGGTGATTAGGTGTTTCTCAGGCTCCAACCTTACAAAGAAACATCTCTCAAAGCCCAAGTCCATCACAAGCTAGCACCCAATTTTTATGGGCCCTACCAGATCATCAAGCATATTGGTTATGTGGACTACAAATTGACCCTTCTAGTGACTTCCAAAATCCATCTGATGTTCCATGTTTCTTGTCTGAAGAAAGTGGTCAGCCAGAATTGCAAGGTCCAAACCATCCTTCCAGAATAAGATAAAGAAGACTCCCTTTGGCTCCAACCAGAAGTAGTCCTCACTTCTCATGAACGTCAGTTACGTGGCATAACTATCAAGGAAGTGTTGATCAAGTGGAAGTACACCTCACCATAGGATGCAACTTGGGAACCAACGACCATACTCCAACAGTTTTTGCACATTCAGCCTTAAGGAAAAGGTTGCTTTTGAAGGGGGAGGGCATGTTAGGATCCAATCCTAACCCCTCTTCATGGGTCATTAGTTAGTAGGATATGCTTTTTATGTAATAAATGTCGACATCAACTAATAAGGCCTAATAAATAAAGGAGAATGTGTCAATATAATAAGACCTAATAGAAGCTTCCGCTTCTAGAAAGATCTTCCTCTAGAAGTTTTCTTAGAAGGTAGAATTAGTATAAATAAGAGTAGGAGGTATTGGATATTTTGTCTTGGATATTATTGTAATAGAGCTATGTTATGTAGAAATTTCAATACAAATTAAGTATTTCCTGCGATTCTCCTGATCTAACAATTATATCCACTGTTAAATACAGAATTGCTTCTACTATTATTCTTGCGGAAAATTGAACCATGATCACAACCACAATCACAAAGTGAAATATCAAGAACGCATAAAACAAAAGTTTTACCGGGAAAGCGTAAAGCTAAAAACCCCACTATCATATATTATGTATATCATGAATCATGAAACAACCTCATACAAAACTCTAATCCAAGAGCTCTCAGTACAATACAATCGTCTCACACTGTCATACACAAATCAACAAATACATGTGTCAATTCCTGTGTCCAGATAGCTTGCCTCCTCTGCACAATCTCTGCAATTCGAATTCTCACAATGAATTACAATAGCCTAGTTTTCACATGCTCATAAGCATATCCACTGCATGTGTGATCAAATCACAACTGATAGCCAAACTGTCCCTTTCACCTTTTATCTCAACTGGGTCTCCACTGGATCTGACATGCATGTAGTTAACTGTGGTGAATCTTCAATTGCATGTGAGTTCACTGATTAACTGAACTCTCACTAGTGCATGTTTAGTTACAACTAGTACAACTAATCTTAACTCACTTAACTACACTTATAATTCTGTTACAAATCCAACTCACTCAGTTATGAATGAAATATAGATTAATATTTATTATCTAATTTATTTAAGGGAAAAGTAAATTAGACACATGTTTCTTGTTGACTTTTCAACATGTTATGCTAGAGGTTTCCCCCTCGAAGAGGCAAGTGAGCATTGTTATCATTAATAAAGGTGTTCTTTATGGTGTTATTATGGTATTATTCTGATATTGTTCTGGACATATTGTTGTTGTTTTGTCATTCCTTGCTAAATATTTATATTTTGCATACTATATTATATCTGGAATATTGAAATGTTTGAAGAACTTGTGTTATAGGGAGAAATTTAGTATTTATGACACTTTTTGAAACACTTCCTTTTAATAAGCCCCATTTTGTTTGTATTACTATGATGTGTACTGTGGCTGCAATTTTTTTTAATCAAAATACAACTATTTTAATTAAAACAACAATCAAACTCATTCATATACAAATCACAAAATCACAATGGCACAATGTTTGGACAAGAATAAAACTTAAATTGCATTACAACATGAATTGTAAAATATCCATAGATTTTAGAAATCAAATAAGTAAACCACTATACAATGAGATGGACATGATTCATGTTAAGTTCAAGGAAAATAAATCACTTTGTATTTACACCTATCAACTTAACTTTTGTCTATTATCATAATAATGTAGGAGGAGGTGGAGGAAGAGACAAAGAATCCAAAGACAATTTGTTGATTGAACTACACCAACTTTCTCAATGGTTTCATATTACCACATGTGGTTGTTGCAATGTCGAACTATAACTCATTGTTAAAAAATGTGTGTCGTGGTGTGCAAAATTATGCGGTTGAATGTTAGTGCGATTGGGTCATAGTGCGATGATTGCATGATTGAGTTGCTAGTGCAACTATCTAAATGTGTTTTTACCCATAGATCTATGAATTTTAATGTGAATGGGTTGTAGTGTAATGATTAGGTGACTAAACTATTGGTGCAACTATGTTGTGATGTTTTTACCCACATATCTATGGAACTAGGTAAAGACTTTTTGTTGTTGAGCCATACTGTGAAATTTGCACAACATGTGGTGAAATTCTCCATCTTTCTAAAGTAGGCCATAGTTCTTTGTTGTTCGACCATTCTATGACCCCAACATCCTAAATCATTATATCCTTATCAACCATTAAATCTTAATAGTGAATATTTAACGACTTTATTCGTTTATTGAAAATTATACCCTAAATTAGTAGTCTATTAATTTCAAGAATGAAATAATTGAAACATGGTGTTAATTTGTTAATTTTGAGAATTTAGTCTCCTAAATGTTGAAATCCTAGATCCATCATGGAAATGGTTCTCCAAGAATTGATGTTAAAAACACGGTAATTTTTTGACATTTAAACATATAAAATGTACATTTTCCTCCACAATACAAAATAAAAAAACGTCACTCATTCTCTCTTAGAATTGTGTGAATCGACGTTTTGATAAAATTATCCAAACAACATTGTTATTGGTTTTATTGTTTGGGCCAAAAGTAGTAGTTGAAATCTAGAATGTCAAAATACTTTGCAAAATGTTGCAATTACATGAACTCTACATCTACCTTCCCAAGGAAGCACAACATAATCTCCTCATTATTGTGGGGGGTGTGGTAAAAAACCATGCATTATATGTCCTTCCAATTGGTACAAACTTATTATGTCATGCATTGATCAATATGAATGTGGCATTTATCCTATAGGAAATTTTAAGTAGTTCTAGGGTTCCTAGACTCAATCTAGTAGATTTGGATATCTTTAGCTATTTGATATGTTTACAAGAGATACCTTTGGCTTATTACATATGATTTGCTCCCTTTGTGTAGCCAAAGCTGCAAATGCTATTATGCTTGGATAATTGATCGAATCATAGTTTCCATGGTATTATCCAATGATACTTAAATTTATTTATTGTTTAAATATGTCTACTAGGCATCTCAATCTCTTTATCTTGTTATGAATATTCATGTTTGTAAATGGAGGAGGATTAGGTTGGTTTTAAAGCTTAGAAGGATATTGGTGTTTTTATTAATCCATGTTGTTATTCATCTATCCATGTCGATCCATGTTCAACTTTTCAATTTTGAGCTTAAAAGGGTTTTGATATACATGTAATTTTAAAATAACGAACAATTTGACTAAATAATTTTAAAAAAGACACAAAGACAAACCTACTTGGACTCTAGTCTTGAATCTACATGATTTCAAGTGCTAAATCTATGAGTTCTCATCATCATAAGTATTATATTTCCTAATGCCTTCTTAACCAACGGTTAGAATAGGAAAATATACTCTTTATTTATTGACAACTAAACAAAATGGAGAAAAAACACAAACATTATTTTTTTGTCACAGTAAAGCATGTGCATGATATAATGTGCATACAATATATTACATGTGAGTTTTGTAGAAGTATCACACCATCGTATGTCCTTTATATGTTCATGTCAAACTTGACCACCACACTAACACTAACATGGTAGCTAATTTTCATGCATTATTGAGGTTCAACATTATCAATCATATTTAAACAAAATACAAACACATTTTATAAATATTATACACACTATTTATAGTTATTAAATAAAAATGAATATATTTTTTCCAAGAAATAAAAAACGTATTTTTCATTCAAGGAGAGTTAAAAATACATTCCACATGGTGCAGGATGCACATTTTTCAAAGTGTGTGCTACTATATATGCATGTCTCTAAACTACCTATAGTTCTACCCCACTACTCATCAGAAAGATAATTATGAAATTGACACATCCAAAGGACTTACATTACATTTCATCAAAACACCTATCAATGAACCAAATCAAAGCTAGTTAAAAACATTGAAACACATCCACTGAAAAGGATAAAACTAAAAAACATTGGTGGGCCTAGATGAAACTAAAATCCCCTCGTGATATTCATTTTTAATGAATTGATTTTCCATCAACTGTAAACCATATTTAGAAAGGGTATCATCTTGAACATTGAGCTCCCTTTAGACATGCTTGAAATATACCTCCCGAAATTGCCTCAAAATCTCCTTGAAATGCTTAGCCAATGGGGATGAACTAGTACTATGGACCTAAAGTCGATCCTGCATGAAATTTATAGTGAGAGATAAATCCCCAAAACTTTGAAGCCTGATGATCCCTCTGTTAAGTGCATATTTCATAAGGAAAAGTAAAGCCTTGAATTCCCCAACATTATTTGTTCCTTTTCGCAGATTAGCCTTTGTCGTGATGAAGTGAGAATCTAATAGAATTAAAACCATACCCAAATTGCATGTCTACCCTAGCCCTTGACAGGCCCTTTCGATCAAACTCCAAGCATAAGACTTATCAACTGAAAGTTTTCCCACAACCCTCTGCTACTTTATACTCACATTAGGATTATGAACTGATAATAGAGACAATACCTGGGAAGAGATTTGAAAATATGGGATTGGTTTATCTTTTAACAAACTAGAGTTGTGGGTTAGCCATATTCCCCTAGTGAAAAAGAAGGGAATTGCCCTAAAAGGATTCAACTCTCTTCTTACAAACCACTATTGGAAATTCATATCCATGGTCTCTTCATGCCACAAATCCTAAAAACCCAACAAAGTATTCAAATCCTTCTAGACCTACATAGAGAACAAACAAGACAAGAAAACATGAGTGGTAATCTCATCATTTTCTTTACACAATGAACACCTTCCAAGCCCAATCTTGTTCCTCTTTCGAAGCATATCCCAAGTCAATACCCTATTATTTAGAATCAACCACATGGACAACATACACTTAGGTGGAGTCTTAGCCTTGCACAAATTTGACAACCACCATTTGATCTTAGCATGGTTAAGGGATTGCAAATATAGATATCTTAGCTTCGTAGTGTAATCAACCCCAATCTTATTCATTGTGCATACTAAATAATTGATATCCCCACTCAACATTATATGGCCTCTTCTCGGTCCAATCCAAAAGGACTCCCATCCTTGACTCATCTCATTGTTCATCCCTAATTCTCAAGCTGACAAGTAGCCTTGGGACCATAGGGTAGTTTTAGTTGGATTGTCGACCATATTTAGTGTGCACCTCCCAAACTCTTGCAAAGCTAAGAACAGTTTTTCAACAAGAAAGACCTCATGGCCACATTCCATGATTGCATTAGTCATATTCTCACACGTGTCCCATTGCCAAGTACTTACCAATCACGGGGAAGGCTAATTTCACAAATTTGATTTGATTTGACATGTTTTTTATGTTTTTCCTCCCCATTATCATTGATTCTAAGAGTGAATTTGGTGTAATGTATTTATATATGATGATCCTCCTCCAACCCCCTTGAGATTTAGGTTTACCTATCAGCTTCCATTTGGCCAGGTGATATTCCTTATACTCACTGTTTCCTTTCCATAAATATTTAAAACAATTTTTTTTAATCCATTCCAAAAACCCCCTCAGGATGTGGCCTAAAGTGTGCCAAGACAATGGAATGACCTCTAATACAGATTTTACAATAACTAACCCGTCCCCTCGAAGAGCCAACTATTGCACCAAAAAGAAACAAGATGCTTAATCCTTGTTAAAGTCCATCCCCATTAAACTTTACTATAATTGTTGGGTTTTAGAGTGAAACCAAGGTATTTTACCCCTTGATTAATATCAAGATGTTGAAAAGGAAAGGTTCTTTCCATCATAGTATTATGAGTGTCATCCAAGTTAGATGTGAACACAACAGATTTATTCTCATTAATCTCCATACCAATAACATCACAATAGAGTTGTAAATTTTTTTTGAAAACCTGGCCTTCACCATCATTACCGGAAGAAAAAAAAAAATACATCATCAACAAAAAGGAGATGTGTTAATGGTTCACTCCTTCCCACCTTAATGCTTGAAAGTTGCCTTTGTCTCTTAGCCTCCTTAATCAACCTACCAAGTCATTCTGCCACCAACAGGAAGAAGTATGGGGATAGAGGGTAGCCTTGCTCGAGCCTATGGAAGGCTAAATGATCCAGGTGGACATCAGTTGTCCACCCACCTATTCCATTGGCTCAAACATAGTTTCCATCTTGGCAGGTTTCTATGGTTTTTTCTAGGTTCGAAACTTTCGAGGTCATTTTGAGTCCCTAGACGACATTTTTTTTGGCATAGAAGCACCTACTAAATAGCCAAAGGCATGTGTTGGGATGATCAAAATGTGTAAATCTTGGCTAGAACTTTCTGACGGGCTACCAAGTGCGCCAAACAAAGATCGTATAAAAAATTTATGCCTCCAGGAAGTTGACATTTCAACTAACCACATCGGGGCCCACAAATGTTTTGTCATTTCATTTTCTGGGAATAGGGTTTTGGATATTTAGCTTTATGTTAAAAGGCATTTTAACCTTATTGTAATCACTTCTTGCAAATGCACAGTCATCACATATTTTCTCATAGATACGTTGCCACCATTCTAGCGAGTTCATTTCACTCTGCATTTTGACAATTTCTACATATTTCATTCATTAATAGAAATTAAGTATTATTGTATCTTTGTGTTTCTGTCATATTTGTGTTTGACTTTGTTCCCTCAAAAATTTGGATTAGTGGTACCAGAGTGGTTCACTCTTTGTTTGTTTCTCTATGCATGTCCCCAACGAGGTTAGGGTATAAGGAGTTGGGACTCGAACTAATTGAGCCTCTGAAAGACCATCTTTGTCAACCCCTGATGACCTCCCACGACGGAAGAAAAGAGAGACGATGGAGCAAGAGATACTACTAATTTTTTACTTGAGGAAGCCCTTGTGTGACAGAGAGAAGAGATGATGGATAATTTGTCCCAAATCCTTCGACAACTACTGACAATAGTATATGCGTCTTCGTCAAGCGACCACTTTGGAGGTTTCATCCCCTTCAAGGTAAAAGTTAATTTTGATATTGTCATATTTGAAGGTCGGATAGATGTGGATGCTTTGGAAAAGTGGTTAAATCTTGTAGAAGGTTATTTCTCTATCCACATCTTTTTCGATGGGGAAAAGATCACCTTTGCGCTCCCTAAGGTTGTTCCCCACGTAAAAAAAATTGGTAAGTGACTTACTATGAGCAAAATTATAGAGGGGTTTGGAATGTTTGGGGCCAAACCCACTTGGGACTCTTTTATCGAGTGTCGAGAGATCATGTGACTAGTAATGTCCACTTGCACATATGGAAGCATGCTCTATCACCATAATGTGGATCCATTGTCAGTGTATCCACCACACTAGCTAGCTTTTGGACAACACATGGGTCTTGCTCCATGCGATACAAGTCAGGTATTGTGGTTGGTAATCACCCTAATATTTGAGGCATTTAAACTTGTTTTATTTGAGTTGATTTTGATTATAAAAATCCTACTTGGACATTATGATTTTGACCTTATTTCACCTTGGTGAGTGTCATAGACTTCCTAGTAAGTGGACAACTTTTAGGGAAGGGTTGCAACTAGGGATCCCTTGAGAGGTTATTGTACCATTCCCAACCATACTTACCACTTTATGCTCATTACACTCCCATAATATTTCCCTCTTCTAGGCTCTTTGACTTTAGTGACCCAAGAAGGGTGTCTACCTCATTTCATGGGAAGAAGGGGTTGAAGGCCCGGAAGATGGTTGTTGGCAAAAGATAAGAACCTAAAATATAAACCTTCTAGATGCTCACCCAGACAGGTCTTGAGAATGATGAGCTGCTTCTCTTAAAAGAATTGAAGACATGCACAATATCAAACACATAATAAATACCTCGCTTGAATATAATACTAACACAAGTGTGTTACAACGCTTTACATGGTTACCCCTATGGCACTTTGTGGACCTCTTCTTTCAAGTGACACTATGTTACTGCCCCCCGAGCTAATTGATTCACTATTGGGAGTGCACACGTGTTTTTATCATTGATTAATTAATAAATGACAATAAATGGGCTTGGAAAAAGGTTACATTGAGGAAGAAGGTGCAACACTGTACACACCCCCTACAAAGGCACCCATGAATGAGATAATACGAGCCCTTGTATGTCATGGAACTCATTAACCTATGAAGTCTAAACCCCTATCCACCTCATCATCCACTACATGACCTTGAAGGGGCATCCTTGGGAGCATCCCCTACTCAAGGGTTTTGGTCTACCCAATAGGACTTTTATGACACCCCTCCCATACCTAAACTTAGTCAATTGTATAGGATCTTGGAGCATTTGTTTAATTTGATGAGGTAGTTTTGATGCACATGTTTAGGTGCCTTGTTTATTAGATGTGGTTTTCACTTGCCATGTTATTTTGACTTGAGATCCTTGGAGGGTGTGCCTATTTGTTTTGCAAGACCTTGTTGGTGGACAGTTTTGGAGGAACAAGCCTAGATTAGGCTTCCATAGGGCTTGAAGCCCACGGTTTGGATTCCAAGGGCCCACATGTCGGATCATGATGACTTGAATTTGGAGGCCCATAAGACATCATGGATGACCTTACCTAGCCCCTATTGCCCAAACGATTTTCCTAGGAGAGGAAAAACGTCACTCTTTGGGGCTTGATGTCACCTACGGCTAGGGTTGGTGGTGATGGAGTTATTTTTCATTGACACTTGGCATTATTTGATGGAGAGAACAAGTTGAATCGTGGAAAAAGTCTATAGCGCATGAGGAGAAGGCCTTTGGAGGCCAAACATTCCATCCCCAACTCTAATGATTTGCTAAATATGCCAAAATGTTTCCCTAAAGGGGTGACATCATCTTATTTTAGGGTTTCTAATGTGCAAAAAGTGTAAATTAAATATTATTATTTGGTTTAAGGAGTAAGATAAGGGTTGTTGACCCCTTATCTTATGTTTTACCCTAATTAAGTGGCCAAACTATGTTTTAGACGTTTTGTATAAATAGAGATCAAGCGAATCTCATTTCATAACATAACTCTCCCATTATCAGAAGTATTTAGCTGAAATTTGGACCCTCCTTGGGTAACCTTCTCTCTCTTTTTCTTTTTATCTTGGTATCTTTATGCTATTGGTGGAAGAAGTAGTGTGCTACCCTTCTTGGAGGTTTTCTTTGGCATGTGTGGTGGATCTATCTTGGTAAAGAGAGGTTTATCTTATCATTTCTTGAACTAGGTAAAGATTTGTCTTGTTGATGTTTCATTGCTTAGTCACAAGTTTGATTTGCTAGATTTCTCGGGGAGTATAAGGATTTACAACCTCACCATTATCTATCATCTTTGTCTAGAAGTTATTTGTTGCACAAGGTTTTACTAAGAGAAATAAAATGTCTTACACCCTCCTAGTATCTCCTAGCTTAGCACTTGCTTGCCTTGGGGAGTAAGAGGGTTTACACCCCCAAGGATGTAGCATTGATTAGATATTTATTCACTTGAATCCATAACCCAATATCTAAAGGCACTAGTATAATTCCATTGGAGAAATAAAATATTGCATTGGTTAACATGAAATTTTATGATTTGAAGGTTGTCTAAGTTGGATTCAATTCTTTGCTCTATAAACTTGATTAAGCCACTAGGGCATCATCTTTGTTGAAGTAATTATTTCTTATGTTATAAAACTTCATCTACAGCCATTAGGGCTGCAAAAAACCTAATCAAACATCTCAAATAACTCTTAAATCAACCATTATTGCCTAAAGTTTGCCCACATAACCTACTAGGCCTAGCACATCTCTTGGTAGATTTTGGGGAAGTTTTAGTGGATTATTTTCCTATTGTAATAACTTGTTTGTTACAGCCAATAAGGCTGAATAATATCTCTACAATACCATTGTGTAACAACCTTGTTTCATTGTTGAAGTCTAATGCTATTTTTACATGAGTTGATCTAGTTGTTTCTAGTTTATCTCTTGCTCTTTCAACTAGACTTTTAGCAACTTGTTTAAAGCATTCATTATCATTTTCATTGTTGATATATACTACTACTAATTGCTGCAATTAGGGACAACAAGCCAAAATTTCTTGCCCATCATATATTTGGGCTTGTATCTTCATTTTCCTTGTGTCTCGAGCAAGTACAAGTCAACATCGGCAAGGTCTACTACTTTTTGGAAACCTTGGTTACCATCAAGACCTTATTGAAGCCCTTCTCCAGACATAAAAACTTGACATATATGGGTATCCATTCATACATCACATTTTCCATCACATTTCCATCTCATTTCCCCCTAGGATCACAAGGATCCCCCCTTTAAGGTGATTCTATCATCTCTAAAATGATGGGAATACCTACCTAAGGTGACAGTGGGAAGGTGTTCTCAAAGTTGTCTCCATTTGGTGGTTGGGTCGGGCTTTTCCCAACCTACAACTTGTGCGATAACAGGTCCCAAATCTATGACAATGATCCTAACTTTGCTACGACCTACCAAATGTTGGGAACATGCACGACCATTGCTGACTTTCATCTTCAGGATGGATTGTTATGCCATTTGGGTCATCTCTATGTTCCTTCAAGCGAGCGTGTGAATCTAATTTGGGAATCCCACTACATTCGAGTGACATGACACTTTAGCATGGAGAATATAGTGGTAGTAATATAAAAGTATTTCTATTGGTCAAAGCTTCTACAAGATGCTAGTAAGTATATAAAATACTACATTTCTTGATCCATCACCAAGCCAACCATTAAAAAACAAGGATTGTACACCCCTCTACCTATTCCCGATAGGCCCTGGGAATCCATCTCAATGGACTACATGTTAGTTCTCCTCTCAAACAAGCATGGTAATGATCGTGTATTCGTGGTTGTTGATCGATTCTCTAAGATGGTCATTTTGATAGCTTGCAAGAAGAGTATCATGACCTAGGCCACTGCCAAGCTCTTCTTCGAGCATGTGTGGGTACACTTTCGGCTACCATAGACCATCATATTAGATTGGGAAAACAGGTTCTTTAGTGCATTCTGGTCAAGCCTCTCGTCACTGCTAGACACCAAGCTCACCAAATCCATTGTCTTCCTCACCCAAGTTGATGGAAATACATAGGTCATCAATAGGATGATCATGCATATCTTACACATGTAAAACTCCAAGCATCCATGCACATGGGATGAGAGCCTTCCTTATGTTCATCAAAGCTATAAAAAATACCTCCATAGCTCGACCAGCCACAACCCTTTTCAAGTGGGCCTGGGGTTTCAACCATTGGGCACCATTGATGTAGCACTACCCCTTGCGTCCACATAGGCAGAATCTTCCCATGCTCAATGTGAGGCTGAAAAAGCCACCAAATTCATTGATTGGATTCAACACACCCGCCAACAGGTCCATGTTATTTTACATAAAGCTAATGCTAAGTACAAGCAACACCATGATCAACATCGGGTTCCACACAAGTTTTAGGTAGAAGACGAGGTTTGGTTGCATTTGTAGAAAGAGTGTCTTTGTAATGATCCAAATCCTTACAAATATCATAACAAATAGAAGTACACACCATATACAAAATGTGAGTGTGGAGCACAACTCCCAGATAGAAAAGTTACACAATAAATCCTTAAACAATAGGAGAACATTCTCGAAATAACCAATTACATCTATACATCACCATTCACACGTCTACAATAATGAATACATGACCTCTATATATACCTATTCACACTTGCACATGAGACGCCTTTACTATTAGGCCAACCTTATTACATATGTGTTTACACATTACATGTACATTTAACCCCATATATGCCCCCCCTTGGGGTCATATCATATACATTTAACCCTATATATTCCCCCATTGGGTCATAACACAATACCCACCTTAAAAAATATTTGTCCCCAAAGCTTTGCAATTAAAGGCTTCACGTGTATGAACCAAGTAATAGGATTTTCTTATGTTCCTGCATTACTCTTTCCATTGATGATGATCCATCCATCCAAAATCAATTATTTTTTGTCGTAATCCTTGGTGGCTTGTTGTTGCATAATTTTATTTCCCTTTATTCCATGTATTGTTGTTGAAGCTTCTCCAATTTGTAGTAGATGTTTATCTATGATAATATATTGTTGAACTATGGTTCTGTGATGCCATATTCCATGAATATTGATGAGTATTTCATCTTCTTCCTGGAGAATTTCGAGGCTCTTTAGGCAGTCAACACAAGTCTGATTTACCATTGTTTAAACGCTGCCTTCTGAGGTTATATTGGATGTTAAGAACATGTTTGTTCATAATTGTTTTATGGCCACCATTAGAACTAATTTCAAGCTCATTTTAACGCTCATGTTTCGAGGTTAGATTAACAAATGTTTGTTGTCACAAATTACTCTTTCCATAGTCATTAAAAATTGTAAACACACCTCTGATATTTACCACTTAAATGTTGATAATAAAATATGCAAACCACAACATTTAACACATATTTTTGGTCAACATGACCCTGGAAAAACCCCCAAGGAGAAAACTAGTGAAGAGGAATTTATGATGGAGCTTATAATGGAAAAACTATAGCAAAGATTACAAGCCAATTCATCTCAAGTTAACATCCCAATCTCCTTGGAATTTGTGCTAATAGGTCCTTGTAAATCATGCCCTTCTTCAACAATAAGTGTGCCCAACCCTTGGAATCTGTGTCTATTGTTCATGTCTTAGAAATCGTTCCCTTCTTCCTTAGCTAGTGTGCTCAGCCCAAGTGCACCCTCCTTATTCTTCTCCTCCAAACTCCTTCTCCTCTTCATCTACTCTTCTCATGCAAGAGAACAATGTGCCCCATCTTCCCTCATCTTTTACTTTAGCCTCCTCATTAGCTTGACCTAGGGATCAAGGGTCAATATTAGATCTTAGCTTTCTAAGATCAAGGGTGAAGATTAAATCTCACCCTTTACTTAAGTTCCCTAAGTCACTTTAGAATTTAACGAGTTCATAAAGTCACTTTGACTTTATGACATACAATTAAGTAAGGGAGAGGTACTTTTCCCCCTTTAGTGTTAATCACATCAATAACACTAGGGGACCACTTCCCAAGGTACCAAAACTTAACACTCCCTCCTGCCAAGGAAAGTGTTCTTCACCACTCCTATCTTGTCTTTGAAGTAGAAATGTTTGCCCCTTGCTAAACACTTCATGAGAATGTCTGCAATATGCTCATTAATAGATATGTACTCAAGCTAAATTGTTCCTCCCTTAACCTAATCACGGATGAAGTGGTATCTGATCTCAATGTGCTTTGACATGTCATGAAAGACTGAATTCTCAGAGAGCTTGATGCAACTATGATTATCACAATGAATAATTGTAGGCCTCAACTCATGACCAAATAGACCAACCAATAACTTGCGAAGATAAATATCCTCCAACTGGCCTAATTAGTTGCCATATACTTTGTCTCAGCGGAACTCATCGCCATTGACTTATGTTTCTGGCTGAACCAGAAAACAACTGTTGATCCCAACCCGAAACAACAGCCTGAAGTGCTCTTCCTGTCAACTGCACATCCTCCTCAATTTTAGTTTGTATAACCAATCAACCTAACCCCATCACCTATGACGTAGTCCAAACCATACTTCATTGACCTTGTTATGTACCTCAAAACATGTTTTGCTTCTATCCAGTTCACTCTCTTAGGCTCCACCATATACTAACTAATAGTGTTCAGAACAAAACATATATTTGATCTAGTGTTGACCAGATACATCAATGAACCAATCAACTGACGATATCTTGTGGCATCCACCAACTTAAACTCAGAAGCACTAAGCTTCCTCTAGTTGGTGATCATAGGTGTCGGCATGGGTCTACAATCCTCCATCTGAAATATGCTCAGAATATTCGCTGCATACTTCCCCTATCCCAGAAAGACATGCCCATCCTCTTGCCAAACCTCCATCTCCAAAAAATAATACATCAATCATATTTCCTTTATTTCAAATTATGAAGCAAGACCCCTCTTGCAATCAACTATGAGCTCCTACCCTCCAGTGATAAACAAGTCATCAACATATAGGATAAGAATGAGAGTATCCTCTCCACAAACAATGTAATAGAGATTCGGATCCGCCTCACTCTTCGCATATCCCGTCTGCAACATGTAAGAGTCAATCCTAGAATACCAAGCTCATGGAGCTTGCTTCAGACCATACAATGCCTTTTTCAAAAGACACACATGGGAATCTCTCCCAAACACCTCGAACCCATGTGGCTTATCAATGTATACCTCATCCTCTATAAGGACATTTAGAAATGTTGTCTGCACATCCATCTGATGGATCTTCCAACCCATCTCTGTTGCAATGGCCATAATACTCCTGATGGAAGTATATCTCACAAATAGTGCAAATGTCTCATCATAATCAATCCCTTCAACTTGAGAGAATCCTCTCACCATAAATCGAGCCTTGTGTTTCTCAATGTTTCCATGTGTAGCATACTTAATTTTGTAAAACCACCTGGAACTCACCACTAACTTCCCCTCTAGTCTAGGCACCACCTCCCACACATCATTACGCACAATGGAATCACACTCCTCCTGCATGGCATATCTCCAAATCTGTTGGTTTGTTTCCTGCTCAAAATTAGTGGGCTCAGAATCTGTGATGCTAGTCACCATGGCCAAGTACGAACCAAAACTATCTGGTGCTTTGTTGTCTCTCATTAACTTCTGGGACTCACCAACATACTCCTTGGCCTCTTGAAAGCATCTCAGTTTCTTCTTCCCTAAAGTAACATCCTATGGAGAAGTACCCTCATGCCCCTCGGTCTTGTCCATATATCTCACCATAGAAGTCTAAGATCCCAAAGCACGTGCACTTTTGGTCTGTGTACTAGACACATGTGATCCCGTAGTTGTACTGGGTGGACCAATCACCCCTGAACTCAGTGTACTAGGCACCTAAGGTTGTGTCCCATGTGATGTATCATTCCGCACTTGTGGGACCTCCTCAACTTTGTATCTCAACTCACAAGATATATGGAAGGCTCCATCCTCCTTGAATCTCACATCTCTCCTCACAACAACTCTCCTCAGTGTTGTTATGTAGATATGAAATTCCTAGAGACCCTGTTGTATCCAATTAGGATCCCCTTCTCTACTGTGGGATCCAACTTTGTCCTCTTCTCAGAAGGGACATGAGAGAAAGTCAGACACCCAAATATGCGAAGGTGTCCAAAATATGGCCTCCTCCCAGTGAAGGCCTCCTTAGGAGTCTTACTCCTCAGAGCTCTACGTGGACTCTTCTTCTGCAGATACATTGCAATACTGCAAGCCTCAACCCATAAGAAAAATGGTAACCCTTGATCATGCAACATAGATCTCGTTGCACAACCAATAGCCCTATTCTCCCTCACAACAACCCTATTATGTCGGGGGTTGTAAGGAACAATCAATTGTCTCATGATACCCTCCTGGGTGCAGAAGTCTCCAATCTCAATAGAGGTATACTCACCCCCATTGTCTGACCTCGAGACCTTGATATTTCTCTCTGTTTGATTCTCCATAAGAGCCTTAAACTCTTGGAACCTCTTGAAGACCTTATTATCGGTCTCCAGAAAATAGATCCAGGTCTTCGTGGAGTGGTAATCAATGAATGTCACATAGTACTCACATCCACCAAAGGAAACTGATGACATGGGACCACACACATCATAGTGTATCAAATCAAGTATCCCAATTGATCTACAATCATTGCTCGAAAATTCATTCTTGGTGTACTTCCCAAGAGCACACCCCCGGCAAACCTCATGATGCTCAGTGTTGAACTATGGAAATCCTGTCACAATCTCCCTCAACACCCTTAAAACTCCATGATGCAAGTGAGCCATCCTCCTATGCCACAACTCACACACCTGACTATTGTTGTTGCTACTAGCCAAAGCATGTAATGGTTGAAATATGAGTATGTACATTTTCCCATCATGAGTCCCAATCACTCTAGATGATGTGATATTGGACCGCTTAGGGTGAATGAGGACCTGGTAACCTCGAAAAGACACCTTAAATACCCTATCCTAAATGGTGGAAACTGATATCATGTTCTTCTTCAGCCTAGGGACATACAAGACATACTTGAACACCATGGGTGGCCTCAACTCCCTCTTAAAAAAAATTGTGCCATGCCCAACCGCCCTGACTATGGTGTTATTCCCAAGCACTATCTCTAAATTGACCCTTGACTCTATAAGATCAACAAAGTGCTCTATAACACTAGACATATGATTGGATGCTCCATTGTTTATGTACCATACACTAGATGGTGTCTCAATTGCATACATACTGACAATCAAGGAAATCTCCCTCTCAAACTGAGAGGCGAACTCATCCTCCTCAACTAATGTTGTTGTATAACCCTGCTTCTTCTTCTTCCTGTTGGGACATTGTCTAGCATAGTTGTTGGGTATGTGTTATATTCTTTTCATGAGTAGTAGTGTATGTTCGTTGTGCTGGGCGCATAGGGGGATTTGAGAAAAAAAAATTGCCTCGGTAAACGTGTCACATAATTAGGTGGTTTTTCAACACATGGTTTCTTTGTTGATGGTTTTCTATTTCTAGTTAAGGAATTAGGGTTGTTGACTAATCCAGGTCATTGAGTTAGGGTTTTGGATGTCGCTGGATCCTATATGTATATTGTATTGTAAACAATGTATCACAATGAATGAATATAGAATATGTTGGTTTTCCTAGTTTGGGTTTTCAGGGGAAAAATCTCCATTGTATAGTTTGGGTTTTAATGTTTGTATTTTCCATTGTATATTTTCTATTCTTTTACTGAAAATATGTTTGCAGTAAATATTGTACAAGGTTAAAATCTACAATAGTGCCCCATATTGTTACAAGCAAAGCATTTAACTTTGCTCATATACCTTCGTTGCTCACCTCCCTTCTGTTGTTGCTTGGCACCACCCTTGAGACCCTTCTTGGTCTTCTTCCTGCCCTTTATAGAAATAGAAAGATCCTCACCATCATCCCCACCACGTTGTTGACTAGTAGATCCTGAGCCAATCCTGAGCTCCTCCTGTACAAAGTCATCCCATAGCCTCTACCAACTAGGAATATGCTCTCTAGATACAATGCCTCGTACAAAGGACTCTAGTGGTTTGGAGAAGCCATTTAAGGTTGTCCTCAACAACTCTACTGGATACACTACCTCCCCCATAACTACCAAATCATCATGTATATGTGAAAACCTCATGAGGAATGAGGTGAGCATATCTGTCTTAGTCATCTTAATGCCCCTTAATTTCTCATGGAGCACCATCTTCTGGTTTTGGTTTGGGCTCTGGTAAAGGATACAAAAGGATTGGCACATTTGAAATGTAAAGTCCTTACCAGACACATGAGGAATTATATGGTCTTTGACTGCATATAGGATAATCCTCTTGGCCTTGATGTTTCTCTTCCTAAACTTTGCCAAGAGCACTGCATTTGTAGGAGGAACCACATGACTCTCCACAATGTCTCATAGCTCACCCTCCTCCAAAATCAAAACTATCCTAGCCTTCCAGGGAGACCAATTACCAACTCCTGCTAGCATATCCTCCACCCTCAACCCTCCAACTGACATGGCTACCCACTAATGTAAAATGACCAAATAAATATGTTGTCAAGGTGAGTTAAAATTATGTCCACTATTTACAATTTATACTAGCTCTCTTATGTCCTTAGGCTCTGATGCCATGAATAATTTCAAGGCTCTTTAGGCAGTCAACATAGGTCTAATTTACCATCATTTAAAGGTTGCCTATTGAGGTTCTATTGGTCATGTTATCACATAATTTGTACTTTGATCAAAGGAAAGGGTAAAGGAGAGCAAATTGGTGTAACTTGAGGTTATACTATCACTGTCACCTCAATACGATTCCTCCTTCTATTTAGGGTTGAAGGCCCAGCGGAGACGTCCCCGGTGACCTGGGGGGTTTGAGAAGGCAAGGTCAAGATATCTATTCAAAGGTCCCCTCTCGTAAGTCACCACTGATCATAAAATCCCGGGGTTTTAGCCAATGAAGTAGTAAAATATCAAGATGTACATGTTGTTGGAGTTACTTCACACACACCTAGGATTTCTTTTTCCTAAGGTTTTTCCTTGTTTATTAGTCATAATTAGTCATTATCCAGTCTCCTATATTTTATGGGAGAATATTCCACCTGGAGAATATTCTCTTTCAGTTGACACTTCAGTTTGACTAGTTGAGTTGAGTTTAGATGTTGCATTGGTTTTATCACCATGCAACATTGGGATCATCACCATACTAATTCGACCTTGCCTTGGGATCATCACTATACTGATGCATTACCCTTGATTCCCTGAGTTAAATCCTCACTACTCTCTGTTCAGTCAGTTAACTGAAGACTAGTTGACTAGTTAACTCAACTAGGTGGCAGTTCACTCCCGTAACTGCCTGAGAGACTAGACTAGGTGGCAGTTCACTCTCATAACTACTGGTGTGTGTCCAGATCACTCTAGACCACCACTATGGTGCATTGGTTCTCCTCCAGTGCGCACTCATTGAGTTATACAGAGTATATCATGTGTAAATTATTTATTATTCACAACGGTTAATGAGAATTCTTTCATTCTTTCTCTCCTTCTTCTTCTTTCTCCAATTCTCTCTGCAAATGTGTGTATTATTGTTTATCTAGATCTATTATGTGCAGGTTCAAAAAATTTACATGGTATAAGAGCCAACGGACTGTTAAGCAAAAGCTACACCAAAATGTTTTGCAGGTACAAAATATTGAAGACAACGGAAAGATGGATTTCCAAAAAGAATTCATTCTTACACCTTACAACTATTTTGCATGGAAGGAGAAAATAGCCATACATCTTCGAACCAGAGGGTTGTACAGGTTAACCTTAAATACAGATACAGAACCGACATCAGCCATAGAAAAATCCAAGTACTTAAATCGCATGGATGAGGCACTCAAAACAATTTGTAGTGTTATTTCTCCCGACCTCCTTTTTCACATATCTTCTTGTAAGACTCCAAATGAAGCTTGGACCACCTTGGAAGGGCTCTTTGGAAAATAGGATGAGATGAGGGGACACATGTTGGAGGTGGAGTTGCTCACATTGGATCTGTTATCGCAGAGTTTGTAGCTAGGTCAAATGGCTAGAAGATAGAGGCCAAACTAGCGTAACAGGAACCTGCCCCACCCAATGTCACCACAATGGGGAGGTTCTTTCTATTCAGGGAGGTTAGGCCCAGGGGAGACGTCCCCGGTAACCTGGAGTTTTGAAGGGGCAGAGGTTTAAAAGTCAAAGTAAGGTTCCCCCTTCACAGGTCACCACCAAAAGCAGATAGTCCGGCTAAACAACCAATAATGAAGTGTAGGCCCAAATGAGAACACCTACCCGGAACAAAGCAACAACAAAACAATATATGCAGGCTATGATTCAGTGGGTTAGTACTTCATATAACTATATGATATCAATATATTAGCAATTATGACAATAGATATTGACGAGATCAATGTTTATTAATATAGCAAATGGAACAATATCAATTCATCAATAAATATCGAGATGATGTAGCAAACAATGTATCCAATCAATTCCTTACTCAATAAATGTTTCAAAACACCATCTAATTGCCTATAAAAAGAAAATGTTGCGTCAAGATGGAATAACCAAGGATGACGTCAACCTTATTAGGGTTAGTAGTTAGTTAGGGTTTCAATTTATAAGAGTTTTAAGAGTTTGTTTGTCCACTATCACTTCAACGTTGGAGACCTGAGATCAGTGCCTAAGGGTAAATGGAGTCAAATTAAGAGAGGACGCAAGGGTTGAAGGGAAAAAGGCTAAGGACTAGAGGGAAGAG
>JASDQU010735827.1:16138-54588 GCA_032191745.1 Picea mariana | reverse complement strand
AGGGTTTCAATTTATAAGAGTTTTAAGAGTTTGTTTGTCCACTATCACTTCAACGTTGGAGACCTGAGATCAGTGCCTAAGGGTAAATGGAGTCAAATTAAGAGAGGACGCAAGGGTTGAAGGGAAAAAGGCTAAGGACTAGAGGGAAGAGTTCTGAAGTGCTGCAATGGCAGGGCCCCAGAAACAAAACCCTAGGGGAAAGAGGCTCACTCTGGTGTTGCTTAAGCAAGGCCTCCTGCTCTTTCCTCCTTCCTTAGGTTTATCTTGGCAAAACGGCTAGCAATAAATCAAGACACGAGAGTGAGGTGAGGGAGAGTGTTGTAAAGGCAAGGCCCTATCACCAAACCCTAGAAGCAGGATGGCCCTAGGTGTAGATAACCTAGGCTTGGGACGTCTCCTCCTTCTTGACTTTTAAATGGACAGCTAGCACAAGGGAAGAAGCAATGAGAGTGTAGCAATGGCTAGGCTCTTTCTTCCTTCTTCAATGGCTGAGAATTTCTCTTTTAGGGGACATGATACAACGACCTACTTGTGTGTTTGTCCCCTAGGGTTTTAAAATCAGCAAAATTTATAGTAAATGCAAGAATATAAGACTACAACCATTCAATTAAGAAGTTTTGCAGAAAAAACACTTACATATCATGATGAAATAGCATTGCAAACCCTAGTTGTAAACCTTCCTTCAAGAGAAATGCCAAAAATGCCAAGAAAAGCCTTCCTTCAACAAGTGCGCCTCACTCAAAGAGAACAAATACCCAAGTAGGGCGCAAAAATCAGATCTCACTAGGAGAGTGAGTTGTGTGTTATGTTAAAATGAGTATAAAATTCCTCAATATATACTGTATCAATGACCTTTAATTAATTTTAGGTCATGAAAAAATAGACGACAAGGCTATAAACCAAAATCATACTGTTTCTACATTAAATGTTCTTTTAAAACCCTAAATGAGCAAAAAGTGAGACGTCAAGCCCTCCTGAGGGAGACGTTAGGCCTTTTTGGGGCCAGTGCAACATCCAGAAGCCAAACGTTAGCCCTCCTTGGGCTCTTACAAACTGCGACACGTGCCAACAACCCTGTCCATCTGCCATTTGCTCATGATGATGTCACAAGCCTCCTGGTGACGTCCTGGGTCATCTAGGGCCAACGTTCCACTGCAAGTGGGTCAATCCCCCTAGGCCTGGCTCAGCCAAAGTGCCCCTGATGGAACATCCTCTTCTTCTCCGGTGCAAAACCTCGGTCAAACACTGTCTTGTCTATGCCCCTCTGATGGGGTCTCAACAACCATCTGATGGGTTCTTCAGCCCCATGGAGGTCCGAACTAATCATCTCCCCATGTGTATCGGTCCAAATGGTACATGTCCGTCGGGCATGGTCCTGCACATAAAAAACTATGCCCTCCATGGGCTCATTAGTCACAGGGATCATAGCAATGTTAATCACATTTCATCATTAATATTATCAAACATATGCGTAAAAACCCTGATATATCATTCAATAGCTCAAAGAATTTACAAAAGCCTACAATACAAGGTCGAGAAAAAGGACAAGATACCCTATTGGGCTAGTATCCATAAGGAAAGGAAAGTTTCAAAGGGGTTTTATCCAAGCCATGTAAACTAGGTGAAGTGGTTTAAGGGATGCCCAGACATACAGGTAGAGTGAGAGCCAGGGATGCATGATATTACCTGTGGGTGCCTTTGTAGAAGGCGAGTTGTACCCGTCATGGATGCAATTTTTTCCAAGCCCCTGTTGCCTTTATTCTTTTCTTTATTTGCTTTTTCTTCTTATTTTTCTTTTTATTCAAGGGCTAACCAGAGGACACTGCCTTGGCGTGGTGACCAAAGCTGACAGTGTTACCCACAAATACTTTCACAGCGATGATAAGGCTGGCTCGTGATGAGACCCCCTTTCCCTTGGCCATGCAACCAAAGGTCACTGCCCTGGCGTGGTAACCAGATGGTGGCAATGCCATGTTATTAGGTACCCATGAACATAATAGGCTGGCTCGTGATGAGACCCCCTATCCTCTTGATTAGGTCTTGTTTGTTATTTTTTTTGGGTCCCTCTTGTTTCTTGCTGAGAGGATTTTTATTGCCTTCTCGGGGATCCCTGGGCAAAGCATCTCGAGGTTTCATTTTTAGGATTTTATCTTTTACCAGCTGCTTTTACCTTCTGGGCCTTTAGCCCCTTCTTCCCACGAGATAAGGTGCAACCCCACAAACAGATCATCCTAATGCTCAGACAAGGGAAATGGGACAAATGAGCGGGAGATAAGATGGAAAAGTGGTGGTATGATGGGAGCGGACGATAGCTCTTCAGAAATCCCCCAGTGGCAAACCAAAACCTATGGGTACAGGCTTGCTAGGGCACCCAGTCAATCTCCCCAAGCATGGTCAAGTGGGTTAATGTAAGATCCAAGCAGTTGTCAGAAATAAAAGGAATTAGATGCATACATTTAAAGGTTATAATGATCAAAAGTGACACATACCATTATACCTGGACCAATTACCTCATGGAGTAAGAGACTTCTTCAATACAAGACCAAGCCGATGGTGATGGATGCTGCTACTGCTGACAAGATGAATCTGATGAAAGAAGAAAAGGATGGGCCCTCCAGGGCTATGCTCAGTTCAATCATGCTCTCTGTACTCCATGTCTAGGACCCGTGGGCCTCGAGTCATGATCTCCTAGTTATCCCTACAAATCGGGGATAACAGGATCCAAAAAGCTTCGACAATATCCAAGATTTCTTTACAAAATTCAAGGATTTACTGTCACAACTCAAAGCTTGCGGTGTTGATAAATCGAAGGAGGAGAAACAAATGGTTCTCACCATTCTCTCCAATCTTGGTCCTGAATTCTCTGTATTCATATCCACATTCCATTTTGTCAGATTCGCCTCTGGAGCCACCTAGAAGATGCCTTCTCTTGAGGACTTTATCGAAGCACTGACACAAGAGAAAACCAAGATCATCAACATGGGCACAATCAAAGTCCCAAAGGCACATGCACTCACTATGTAAGATGGCAGCCACAAATATCATAAATCTAAAGATAAATATAAATGAAAAGCTCATGCACATCCAAAGAAGGAAGGGTATAGAAAACCCTTCACCGATGCCTCCGGATCCAAAGGGGAAAGGGGAAGAAAAGGGGAGAAATGCACGTACTGTCACAAAGGATTCCATTCGGAATCTGCATGCATGAAAAAACAAATAGATCTGATGTCTCAAATACTTCAGCAAAACAACCTTGGAGATCCAATCCCCAAGGGTGCCAAGAAGAAGAAGCCAAAAGATTTGAATTCCAAGAAAGGCAATTCTATCCATGCCTTGATTTCCATCAACTCCTTTCCTGATGCTTGGATCATAGATTCAGGAGCATCACATCACATGGCTGCCTCAAAAGCAGTATATTCTTCTTTGGATGCATGCAAAGGTCCTCCTATTCTTATGGGGGACAACTCTTTTCTCGAAGTCACCGACAAAGGAAGGATTGAACTCACCAACAGAAGCTTCAAGAACGTGCTGCATGTTCCCAAAATTTTTGTCAACCTTCTCTCTGTGTATCATATGATGAATTCCGACACTGGAAAGAAAGTCATATTCACACCAAATTTCGTGGACATATACGACATGAAAACCAACTCCAGGGTTGCTACCGGTGAGGTAAATCATCAGTCTAGATTGTATACATTTTCTGAATTCATTGAACCTGATTCTGCTTTACTGCTTACTCATGTTGATGAAAGTAGTAGGACGTGACACAAAAGGTTTGGACATTTGAATTTCAGATACATGCAACATCTTAGCAGCACAGATTGGTTGATGGTCCACCAGACATCCATTTCTCCAAGGGATTATGTGAGGGATGTGTTCTCGGAAAACACCCTCAAGAGAAATTCGACAAAGGAAAGTATCAGAGAGATTTCACACCTTTAGATCTGATCCACAGTGACCTTCTGAGTCCTTTTCTGCATCCATCCATCAGCAAAGCGAGGTTTGTTCTCATTTTTGTTGATGATTTCTCATGTTTTACTTGGATCTACTTTCTTAGGCAAAAATCTGAGGTCTTTCAACACCTCAAAGATTTCAAAGCCTTGGTTGAGACACAGTCTGGAAAGAAGATCAAAGTCCTCCGAACTGATAATGGGGGATAGTATGTGAATCATGAGATCCACAATATTTTCCATGAGACAGGGATTTAGTTGTAGCATACAGTTCCCTACACTCCGCAACAAAACATAGTTATTGAGCGGAAAAATAGATCTCTAAAGGAGATGGCATCTTGCATGCTACATGCAAAGTCACAACCACAGAGACTATGGGTCGAATCACTTAATTGTGCAACATACATACAAAACAGATCTCCCCATAGATTTGTCAAGGATAAGACCCCCCTACAAGGCTTAGAGTTGCCTCAAACCGGAAGTGACCTACTTTCACATTTTCGGTTCACGTGCATGGGCCAGGATTCCCTCTGAAAAGAGGAAGGCACTTGATCCACAGAGCACTGAGTGCATTTTTGTTGGATACCCCGATGGTGTGAAGGGATATCGGCTTATTGATCTTTCCTCGGACTGGCTCATCATTGAGCGTAGTGTCCAATTCAAGGAAAGTGTCTCGCATGTACCTCAACATTCGCATGCAGACACCTTCACTCTTCCACCTATTTGAGATGACGAGAATGCACATGCCGACTCTTCTTCATACAAGAGTTCTAATTCAGAGGACTCAGATGATTCAGATTCAGAGTCAGTACAGTCAGATGCAGATTTAGAGCATCCAAATGCAGTTGCAGAGCCAAAGCAGAGGCCCAAGTGGGCACAAACTACTCTTCAGGATGCAGGGGATTTTGTTGGTGATCCAACCTATACTAGGAGGACTCGATCTGATTTCAAGGAGGCTTCTGTTGCACTCATTGCCACTGAACCATTGCCCTCCATGCATCTTTTCTTGGTTCAGTCTTCAGATCCACACTCTTATGGCGAGGCTGTTGGAAATCCCTTTTGGGAATCCGCAATGCAGAAGGAGTACAACTCCCTCCTCGAGAACCAGAATTGGGATTTGGTTCCCCTTCCTTCTGGGAGGAAACTTGTCAGATGCAGATGGGTTTACAGGACCAAGAGCGTAGTGGATGGACAGATTAGCAGATACAAATCCAGGCTTGTCGTCAAAGGCTTTCAGCAGGTTCATGGTATTGACTATGATGAGACCTTCGCTCCAGTAGCGAAGATGGATTCCATACGATTGGCAGTTGCCATTGTGGCAGTCAAAGGATGGGAAGTCCATCAAATGGACGTGAAGAATGCATTTCTTCATGACGATCTCTCTGAGGAGATCTATATGGAGCAGCCCCAGGGATTTATGCAGAACTCATCTTTGGTCTGTCAACTGAAGAAGTCCCTTTATGGCCTCAAGCAAGATCTGAGGGCATGGTATGCCAATATGGACTCCTACCTGTTGTCACAGAACTTTGTAGGTTGTAAATCAGACCCGAATGTATACATGCTCGGGACGACTGATTCACTTCTACTTTTAGTTTTGTACGTTGATGATTTGTTGATCATTGGTTGCTCAACTTCAACGATTGTTGCAGTCAAGAGGATTCTACATGACAGGTTTTTGATGATGGACATGGGTTCACTACACTTCTTACCTGGAATCGAGATTAGTCGGAATGCATTAGGCATCAAACTGTCTCAAGCCAAGTATGCATGAAATCTCCTTGAGAGATTTCACATGACAAACTGCAAGTCTGCTCTGACTCCTTTCCTATCAGGAGTCAAACTTGAGAATGGCGGGGAGACTCCACTGGTTGACAACACATTGTACAAATAGCTAGTGGGGAGCTTGTTGTATCTCACACACTCCAGACCAGACCTCTCATATGCAGTTGGCGTAGTTTCCAGGTTCATGCAGGAGTCGCATGAGCTACATTGGAAGGTTGCAAAGTGTATCCTTCGATATGTACAAGGCACCATCACCTTTGGGATTCATTATGCAACAGACTCTACATTAGATCTCATCGGGTGTAATGATTCTGACTGGGCTGGCGATAACAATGATCGCAAGTTCACATCTGGTTACTCGCTTAGTCTTGGTTCTGGGCCTATTTGTTGGTCGAGCAATAATAAATCTTCCATTGCTCTATCTTCAATCGAGGCAGAGTACAGAGGGGTAGTTAACATAACCATTTAGGCTATGTGGCTACAACATTTTCTCACTGAGTTTTGCATTCAGTTTCTTCGGTCGATCGTCATCTGGTGTGACAACTAGAGCACTCTGAAGTTCTGTAGAGATCCAATTCAGAGACAACGGACAAATCACATCGAGATCCACATTCACTACATTTGAGACCTAGTACATGAGGGGATCATCGACTTACAGTTATGTCCTTTAGTAGAACAGACAATAGACATCTTCACCAAGACCTTCACAGAGCAAAAGTTTCATTCTCTGCGAAGTCGTCTTGGAGTGAAGGACACAGTTGCCTAGCAAATGTAGTTCTTCTTTTTACATACATTTTACCTTGAGGGGGGGGGGAAGGGTTTCCCATGAGGTTTTCCCTCTTTCCTCACTTCATTTTTAGTGTATCTTTTGTATTTGGGTACCTAACATGGCCTCGTTGTTGAGACCCATTCTTTATTTTCACCATAGTGATGTTCAAGGGGGGTGTTGGAGTTACTTCACACACACCTAGGATTTCTTTTTCCTAAGGTTTTTCCTTGTTTATTATTCATAATTAGTCATTATCCAGTCTCCTATATTTTAGGGGAGAATATTCCACCTGGAGAATATTCTCTTTCAGTTGACACATTAGTTTGACTAGTTGAGTTGAGTTTAGATGTTGCATTGGTTTTATAACCATGCAACATTGGGATCATCACCATGATAATTCGACCTTGCCTTGGGATCATCACCAAACTAGCACATTACCCTTGATTCCCTTAGTTAACTCCTCACTACTCTGTGTTCAGTCAGTTAACTGAAGACTAGTTGACTAGTTCACTCAACTAGGTGGCAGTTCACTCCCATAACTGCCTGAGAGACTAGACTAGGTGGCAGTTCACTCCCGTAACTGCTCATGTGTGTCTAGATCACTCTAGACCACTATTATGGCGCATTGGTTCTCCTCCAGTGCGCACTCATTGAGTTATACAGAGTATATCATGTGTAAATTATTTATTATTCACAACGGTTAATGAGAATTCTTTCATTCTTTCTCTCCTTCTTCTTCTTTCTCCAATTCTCTCTGCAAATGTGTGTATTATTGTTTAGCTAGATCTATTATGTGCAGGTTCAACAAATTTACACCTTCCTGGAACAAAGCAACAAGAAAATATGTCTTTTGCAAGTACAACTTGTTGTTAGTACTTCATAAAACCACAGACTTCATAAAAAAAAACAATGGCTGATATAAATGTGAAGTAAACAGAAATTTATAGCAGCAATATTTATAAGACAATGACTTCACAACAAGTGCCATAATACAACTTCAAAATGACCAAGAATAATCAATCATTAACATCAGAATACTAGCATTTGTTCGAAGCAAGTACGACAATGCATTAATCAACTTTTTCAATTGCTTTTAGATGCTTTTAATGCTGCAAAATGTGATTGTAGCTTACTTTAGTAACAACAACAACAAAGTTAGTAGATTAGGCTATTATAATGTTAGAAGTGGTTAGTAGAAGGCTTAAGGTGTAGGTTTTGATGGTTGTTTTGGTCAATCACTCAATAAGAAGTCTTAGATTCGTGTTTTTAGGGAAAATCGAGTCTATTAGGCGGCAACAAATGTTGAAGGAAAAGGATGATAGTAGGAGAGCCAAAGACAAGAGAGATTAATAGTTGAAGTGTTGGTAACCCAAGGCTTCAACTACCAAACCTTAGGGGGGAAATAACTACTAAGGTGTAGGTAACCCTAGGCCTTAGTAGTTTTCCTCCTTATTTGGTTCAAAGATGAAGCAAATGACGGCTAGGATGAAGTAAGAATGCTAGGGTGTTTTTGATCCAGAATTGGATCTAGGGACCAAAATAGGTCCAGGAAGGCCTAAAAATCAAAGTGCTCATAATGGCTTCAAAATGGACGTGTGCATAGGCCTCTTCGATACAAACCCAACGCAACTTGAACGGGCTCAAACATACATCATATGACTAAGATGTCGTGATTTGTTTGTTTCGTCAAACAGGCAAAAAAAATATGTTGATAGTACAATCCGTACAATCAGTACAGTGTTGATGTGGCACCTGACTGTACAGGCCATACGACCGTACAACTAACATGGAAGGGTACATTGGCATTGACGTGGGTAGTTACAGGTGGATGAATCAGGGTTTGACATGTGGCACCACTGCAAGGGTGACACATGGCACTAACTGACATGGCAAGGGTCATACAACGTATGACACGTGGCAGGTGTGCTAACTAGGTAGTTGTTTGCTGATGTGGTCGAATGACTGTGTGAAACTTGGCATGTTTGGGTGAATGGGAAGGTGCCACATGGCCCAGTCTTGGGATGCCACATGGCACCCCTATATTGGTTCGCAGTGTTTGGAAAAATTCAGACTCCACGGGAGTCGACTGCGTGACCTCCGACCGGGCGAATGGTTTGGCAAGGGTCGACTAACAGCCCGCCCTCATATGTTACTTGTAATGTATGTTGTAAAACATATATTTAAGTTGCAAGGTATGTATGGTTGGTGGAGAATAGGGTTGGGGCTAGGCCCCAACCCTCGACGGACGCTCCATGTAACCTTGCCACGAGACCCTGCTCCATACATAAACTCGCGCGTGGTTATGGCATTTACTCCAGTCGCCGATCCCGTGATACAACATATGACCCGGATGATATTTCATTTGGCACGGAGATTTGTGGTTACCCCCAGTCGGTCGGGCTAACCCACCGACCAAGGGCATAACCAGAGGCCATTTGATAAGGGGTCTATCAAGTTTGGGGGCACGTGGAAAGGATAAGCCCGAGGCCACATGGGCCAAGCACATATGACCGGAGCCAGGTTCGGAAGGGGGCAACAGGTGTGCACCAGCTCTCGGCCACTTGGAGGCTCCCATATGAATAGGAGTGCAAAAGATAAGGGGTTGTGCCCTGATTATTTGCAAAAGTGGGTTTTATTACTATGTATTAAGATTTTTTATTGATATTATTCAACAATTTTGAGAGATTTTGGCTAATATTGGGGGATATTGGGCCCTTTTTTAGGCCAGATCTTGGGGAGAAGTTGGGAGTTTGTTACCCAATTCTAGCCTATATAAGCCAGAGTTTATTGAAGCCATGAAAGGAGGTTCAAAATAGGTACATACTAAAGATTTTCCAAGCCAAAGCCATTTTTATGCAGGGAAGACATTGAGGAGAGCACCTTTGCAAGCCATTTCTGGGAACTTCGTTCATCCGATTTCAATGCCGTCAGTTTTGTTCGGTTCTTGAGATCTGGTAGAGCAAGACCAGATCAATTTGTGACCTTTTTGGCACTGTTATGATGTACTTTTAAATCTTTGACCAGAAATAAGAAAGCCTGACCCACTGAGACAAAGGCCCAGAGACGTAGGCGAGATTGTCGAACCCCGTTATCACTTTGTTGTTCTTCATGCTCATGTTCATATCTGTATATTATCTTATGGCTGCTATGTTTCCTCTTTAATTCTTCCTTATTCATCAGTTTTCTAAATGGTACTTTTTCTCATACAAAATAACTTAACCATTGTCGTTTAAAAGATCTTTTCGGATCAAGTGGTATCAGAGCTAGTTGATGGTTGGTTTTTGAGTTTGCATGTTAACCAAGGAAAGGATGAATCATGGTGAAGGCGAGCTTGTTGAAGAGAACCCATTGATTGGATTGAGAAAGAGAACTTGTCACAGCGAGAATATGGCATCGGAAGAGGGACTTTCTCAAGATGAGAAAGAGTTTCGAAAAACTTTCTTCGCCATGTCGGAGATGATGAAGGTTCTATATGAGGATAATTAGGAATGGAAGAGACCAGATCTGGGTGAATATTCAAAGGTCAAAAGTGAAGAAGGAGAGGATCCTCCTCAAATTCCTCCATTACCTCCTTCTTCTCCATCAACTTCTTCTTCTTATAGTTCAATTTCTAAAAGCACCGCAAGAAAACATGTTCATAAACATAAACAAGAAATGCCTTTACTAAAAATTGATATGAAATTTGAATTACCTATGTATGATGGTGACGTCAATGCAGAGAGACTTGATAACTGTGTCAGACAAATGGAGGTTTATTGCAGTGTGCAACAAATCAAAGATGAGGCAACTTAGATCAAGTTGGCATCACTTAGATTTGCAGGCACAACACTCATCTGGTGGCAAAGAAAGTTGCAAAATGGCATGCAACAAGTGGGTAATGTATTTCCATCATGGCAAGTTTTTATTTTTTCACTTAGAAAGCAATTCTATCCTTTGGGTTATAAAGAGAAAGCTTTAATTGAATGGAAAGGTCTTAAACTAAGAAAAAGACAAACAATGCAAGAGTATACAGATGGATTTCGTAAAATGGCATTGATGTTAGATATTCCTTTACATACCCAAGAAACTCTTATGAAGTATATAGGAGGTTTACCTGCACATATTTGAAACACTGTATTCATGTTTGGACCTACTAATATTGATGAGGTTTATGTTCAAGAAACATACATTGAAGCAGGGAAAATAGGGGTTGGTGTATAAGGGGAATCGTCTTCAAGGAAAGAGGACAAAAAGAGATGGAATGGCAAGAAGGCAAATTCAGTGGCAAGAAATGAAGAGAATCCCTCTTGCAAGCATTGTAAGAAAGAAGGGCACGATGAGGACCGTTGTTGGCAATTGCATTCCGAGAAGAGACCGTAGTGGTTCAAAGAGAAGAAAGGGAGGCAAACAGTTGCAACAACATCATGATCAACAGACTTGGGATCAGATTCGGGTGATGAATCTAAAGTCTCATTGGTTGGTTTCGCAGGTAAAATTGGTGATGGATTTGATTCTAGAAATAGATTATTTCACATAAGGGTCATAATGAGGCATACTAAGGTCGACACATTGATAGATAGTGGATCTCAATCTAACTTGATTTTAGAGGAATTGGTTAAACAATTGGGATCAAACACTCAGATACATCATAAGCCTTACACACTTAAATGGATAAGCAACAATCATCAATTGCACATAACAAAGCAATGCACATTAAAGTTTGCAATTTCATCTAAGTTTGTGGACGAGGTAACATGTGAAGTGGTGCCACTCAATGAATGTGGAATGGTCTTAGGCAGTCCTTACTTGTATGATCGTAAAGCAATCTTCTAAAGGGAAAAGAATCAATATCACCTAATCAAAGCAGGTCAAGAATATGCAGTTCATGCTCATGATTTTAAAGCAAACCAATCTCTTCAAACAATGGAACAATTAAGAAAGGCGGCTCAAGCAAGCAACGCACCTATAATTGTTTCAAATCAAGTAATTGATCTTAAGAAAGAACATGAGATGATTGTAGAATGGAAGATCAATCACACTTTTCTTCAAGATAAGCTAATGTCGTGCAAGTATTACAAACATATTAGCTCATTTGCTGTCATATTTCTGATGTTATCATTAATAATGTTGTCAACATGGATGATAGTGGCTTCAATAAGGTGTGACAGAGTACAAATGGCTAACAATATGTTGTCAATTATCATGATTGTTTTACAGTTGATCTTGATGAGACAGGTGCACAGGACAGAGTTTAAATAAAGAGAACAAGTCGGGTGGCCTATCCCGCACTTCATGACTAATCAATAACCTTTTGGAGGACCAAAAGGTCTTTAGTGGGGAGGTGTGATCCAGAATTGGATCTAGGGACCAAAATGGGTCAAAGAAGGCCTAAAAATCAAAGTGCTCAGAATGGCTTCAAAACAAACGTGTGGGTAGGCCTCGTTGATACGAAGCCAACGCAGCTTGAATGGGCTCAAACGAACGTTGTATGACCAAGATATCGCGATCTGTTCGTTTCATCAAACATGCAAAAAAAGAGATGTTGACTGTACATACCATACAATCCGTACAGTGTTGACATGGCAGCTGACTGTATAGGTCGTACGACCATATAACTAACGTGGCAGGGTGCGTTGGCACTGACGTGGGCTGGTACAGGTGGACGATTCAGGGTGTGACACGTGGCACCACTACAAGGGTGACACATGGCACTAGATGTCGTGGCAAGGGTCGTACAATGTACGACACGTGGCATGTGTGATGACTGGGTAGTTGTTTGTTGACATGGTCAAATGATTGTGTTACACTTGGCATGTTTGGGTGAATGGGAAGGTGCCACGTGGCCTAGTCCTGGGTTGCCACGTGGCATCCCTCTATTGGTTCGCAGTGTTTGGCAAAAGTTGGACTCCACGGGAGTCGACTGTGTGACCTCCGATCGGGTGAATGGTTTGGCAAGGGTCGGGCTACCAGCCCGTTCGCATATGTTCCTTGTAATGTATGGTGTAAAACATATATTTAAGTTGCAAGGTATGTATGGTTGGAGGAGAATAGGGCTGGGGATAGGCCCCAACCCTCGGCAGACACTCCATGTAACCTCACCACGAGACCTTGCTCCATACATAAAATCGCATGCAGTTATGGCATTTACTCCAGCCCCCGATCCCATGATACAACATATGACCCAAATGATATTTCGTTTGGCGCAGAGATTTGTGGTTAGCCTCGGTCGGTCGGGCTAGCCCGTCGACCACGGGCGTAACCAGAGGTCATTTGATCGGGGGTCTATCGAGTTGGGGGGTGCGTGGAAAGGATAAGCCCAAGGCCACGTGAGCCAAACACATATGACCGGAGCCAGGTTCGGAAGGGGGTCAGTAGGTGCGCACCAACTCTCGACCACTTGGAGGCTCCCACATGGCCAGGAGCGCAAAATATAAGGGGTTGCGCTCTGATTATATGAAAAAGTGGGTTTTATTACTATGTACTAATATTTTTTATTGATATTATTCAGTAGTTTTGAGATATTTTGGCCAACATTGGGGGATATTGGGCCCTTTTTGAGGCCATATCTTGGGGAGAAGTTGGGAGGTTGTTACCCACTTATAGCCTATATAAACCATAGGTTATTGAAGCCATGAAAGGAGGTTCAGAACAGGTACATGCTGAATATTTTCTAAGCCAAAGCCATTTTTATCCAGGGAAGCCATTGAGGAGAGCACCTTTGCGGGCCATTTTTGGGAGCTCCATTCATCCGATTTCAGTGCCGTCAGTTCTGTTGAGTTCTTGAGATCTGGTAGAACAAGACCAGATCAGTTTGTAACATTTTTGACACTATTATGATGTACTTTTAAAGATTTGAACATAAACAAGAAAGCCTCACCCACTGATACAAAGGCCCGAAGACATAGGCAAGATTGTCAAACTCCATTATTACTTTGGTATTTTATGGTTTGTTGTTCTTCATGCTTATGTTCATATCTGTATATTATCTTATGGCTTCTATGTTTCCTCTTTAATTATTCCTTATTCATCATTTTCCTAAATGGCACTTTTTCTCATGCAAAATAACTTAACCATTGTCGTTTAAAAGATCTTTTCGGATCAGTTGCAATGGCAAGGCCTCTAGCAAAAGCTTCAAGAAAAATTGACTTCTTGGCAAAATCTAGTAGGTAAAAGCTCTTAAAGAAAGGACAATAACATGTGCTTGGCCTCCCAGGGTTTTAGACTAGAAATTTCATAATCTTAATGTAAATGCAAGATAACCATAACCATAACCATTCAATTAAGAAAAATTGCAGAAATCTTACTTAGATTCATCAAGAATCATCAAGCAAAACCCTAGCTGAACACTTCCACCAAGAAAATTGCCAAAATAGTCCAAAATTAGCCTCCTCCAACAAATGCGCCTAAAATTCCAGCCAATAAACCCTAAGTAGGGCACAAATTTCATACCTCACTAAGTGTGAGTGAAAGATGATCCAAAAATACAAGGGCTAAAACCCTTATTTATACAGTTTCAATGACCAGAATTAGGTCAAAAAGGTCAACATGGTCAATTACATATAATATCTAGTTTTTACATTAAATGACATAATAAAACCCTAAATCAAGTAGAAAAGGTGACGCCATGCCATTTTAGGGTGACTTTAAGCCTTTTTAGGGCAACGTTGGCCTCCAAGAGCAAAATGTTAGGCTTCCTTGTGCCTCTAGATCAAACCCCACGTGCCACTTGTAACACAACTGCCTCCAAAGTGTCCAAAACACTGGGCGACATCATGGTCACATGGGTGACGTCATGGGCTTTCCAAGGCCTACATCATGGTGAGAAGGGCAAGACCCCCCTGGGTCCAGGCCTGCCAACCTGTCTCTGGTGGAAAGTCCTCCTCTCTCTCCTGTGCAAACCTATGATCTGTCTCTACCCCTAGCTGGGGTCTTAGCAGCCATCTAGTGGGATTTTTGCCCTATGGAGGTCTGAACTAATCATCTCCCCATGTGTACCTGTCCGTTGGGTGTGGCCCTGCAACAACAACAAGTACAACTTCTATGGGATCATAAGTCACATGGATCATAGCAATGTCAATCACATCTAATAATCAAGTTTTTTAAACATGTGCATCAAGCCCCCTTTCCCAGATAAGTGCTCAAATACTTTATGCTATTCTACAAGCTAGGTTTGGAGGGGATGCTAGGATGTCCTATTGGGATAGTTCTCATTGGATTTGGATTGTTTCTGGGTGAAGACAAATCTAGGCCATGTAAGTGGATGAGGTGGTAAGGGATGTCTGGGCAATGGGTGCAGTGATGACAGGGTAATGTATGGCTTACCTGTGGGTGCCTCTCAAGAGGGTGAGTTGCACATTGTCATGGATGTAAATGTTTCCAAACCCATTCATGCCTTTTATCTTTTATTCTTATTGCTTTTTCTTTCAAGAGACTAGTTAGGGGACACTGCCTTGGCGTGGTGACCAGTGGTGACAATGTTACCCACAAACATTTCATGGAAATGAGAAGGATGCCTCGTGATGAGACCCCCTTTCTCTTGGCTATGCCACCAAGAGCCACTACCCTGGCGTGGTGACCAGCTGAATGACAATGTCATACCGCTACATGCCCATGGATCTAATAAGCTAGCTGGTGATGAGACCCCCTATCCTCCAACTAGGTCTTGATTTTATTATTTTTATGGGTCCCACTGTTTCTTGCTGAGAAACGTTTTATTGCTTTCTCGGGGATCTCTGGGTGAAGCATCTGAAGGTTTCATTATTTTGGCTTTTATCTTTTGCCAACTACTTTTACCCTCTCGGCCTTTAGCCCTTTCTTCCCACAAGGTAAGTTACAACCCTTTGCTAGCTTGGCAAACCCAGTGCTCGGACCAGTGTATGGGATGGATGAGAGGGAAAAAAGATGAAAAGTGGTAAGTATGGTGGGAAGAGATGATGACCTTTCATGAAACCCCCCCCCCAATGGCAACTCAAACCCTATTACTAGGGCATCATGTCAATCTCCCCAGGTGTGGACAAGTGGAAAGGCACAAGGTCCAAGCACACGTTAGAAGTAAAAATAAATAAATGCATGTATTCAAATGTTTTGAGAATCAACGTGACACATATAATGATACCCAAACTCATTACCTCATGGAGCAAGATCCATTGTTGTTGAAGGACCAGGGTGATGGGATGGATGTTGTTGCTGCTAACAAGGTGGAGGCACTGAAGAAGAAGAAGGATAGGCCCTCCAGGGCCAGGCTCAAGTCGATATGGCTCTTGGCACTCCATGTCTAGGACCTATGGGCCTCGACACATAATCTCCTTAGTTATCCCCAGGCTAAGGGATAACATGTTGTTAAGAACATGTTTGTTTAGGATTGTTTTATGTCACCACTAGAACTGATTTCAAGCTCATTTTAATGCTCATGTTTCAAGGTTAGATTAACAAATGTTTGTTGTCACAAATTACTCTTTCCGTGGTCATTAAAAATTGGAAACACACCTTTGGTCTTTACCACTTAAATGTTGATAATAAAATATGCAAACCAAAATATTTAACACATGTATTTTTGGTCAATATGACCCTAGAAAAACCCCCAAGGGGAAAACCAGTGAAGAGGAATTTATCATGGAGCTTATAAGGGAAAAATTATAATAGAGATTATAGACCAACACGTCTCAAGCTAGCAACCCAATCTCCTTGGAATTTGTGCCACCAGGTCCTTGAAAATCGTGACCTTCTTCAACGAAAAGTGCACCCAACCCTTGGAATTAGTGCCTGTTATTCATGTCTTAGAAATTGTTCCCCTCTTCCTCAGTTAGTGCGCTCAACCCAAGTGTGCCATGTCTCAACAAGTGCGCCCTTTTTCTCAAAGTGCGCCCTCCTTCTTCTTCTCCTCCAAACTCCTTCTCCTATTCTTCTCATGCAAGAAAACAATGTGCTCCCTCTTCTCTCATATTTTGCTTTAGCCTCCTCATTATCTTGACCTAGGGATCAAGGGTGGAAATTAAATCTCCCCCTTTACTTAAGTTCCCTAAGTCACTTTAGCATTTAATGAGTCCATAAAGTCATGTTGACTTTATAACATAAAGTTAAGTAAGGGAGGGGTACTTTCCCCCCATTAGTGTTAGGCACATCAATAACACCAAGGGACTACTTCCCAAGGTACCAAAACTTAACACTTCCTTGATACTGATGATATTGATCTTCTTGTCTTCCTTGAAATCTTTCGTGATAATGAGGGTGTTGATATGATTTCACATTTGATAGTTTTTCTTCACTCTGCACACCCATTTCATCTATCTTATTTTTAGAGACAATAGAATCCTCTATCCACTTTTCCTAGTCTTTGATTACTCTAGCCTTGGATATAATATCATCATATTTGGCATGTACATCCTCTAGATGAAGTTCAACTTCTTCAAGTATCTTCTGGGTGACCTTCTTGAATCTTGTCTTCTTTCTCCTTTTGAAGCTGCAATGTCACCCCATTTACCAGATTTTGATAGCCTTCTTCAATTTTGGATTGCATTTCTAATTTTACTTCATCAATATTTAGGGATTCCTTAACCTTCTTGAAAATTTCCTCTTCAAGTCTTTTGGTAAATTTCCCATCCAAGAGCATTGTTTCTTCTTGATTTGATAATTCTTATTTTCTTCTTTCAATTGCTTAACCTCATCTAATTTTTTCTTATTATGGTTTCATAAGATACATATCTCTTCATATTTCTTCTTCAATTATTCCCTTGAATTATCCTTTTCCCACTTTGCTTTGCTACTACTTTCTTGTTTTATGTTATTAACCTCCTTAATGAGTGATTCAGTAAGGGATTGCATGTTGAGGAAGTGATCATTTTTATTAGTAATATATTTTCTTAGCTCATCATTATCCTTTTCCAATTTAGAGATATTTTCTTTTGACTACTTTAACTCCTCTCGAATTTTATACATCTCCTCCCTTTTTGTACCCCTAATCCATTTATTTGAGAAGAGTTCTTCAAATTGTTCCCATGTAATGTTGAGTCTAGTATCATGATCAATACTCGTCCACCATTTACAAGCTTCACCAAACAAATAAATTTTTTCCATTACATCATTTATGCCATATTTCCTTACTATCCTCAACCATCCCATACGATTTATTTCATCTTCATCTTCGTTTGCAGTAAAATAAGGTATTTCCATTGATTGTTAATTGAGATCTAACCCAAACCTCAATTTGCAACCTTAATATATTAGTAATAATGATCTCAAATAGTTATAATTCTTGTTCCAACATGATATTCTATGTTTTCTCTTTCCAATGGCTTTTGAATCAACTCAATCGAACATCCCAATCAAAAGTTATGATAGTTTTAAGTAAACATACATTTGAAACCCTGATTTGGAGTTTGTCCTCCTAGCCAACCTTCCTTATAACGTATTTCTGAAATTTCAGCCCCTATAAGTTTGAAATTTCGATTTGTAGTACTATGAAATGTCTTCTCTACAATTCCACACGTTTGACCTAGATTGGATGTGCCAAGTCTCTACAATTCCCAAAATTTGCCGAGTTTTGGACTTTCTGGGAGAGAGAACTTGTACAGAATGTTGTGTGTTTAATATTAAATACTAGATTATGAAATTCTCACCCAAACTACTGTGGACTTTCCTCTTTCCAATGCAACTAGTCTCATTTAATTTGGATCCTCTATGAAGAAGTTATGGATGTTTTACTCATAATACATGTTTGAGACTAGTTATAAGACTAGTCAAAAACCCTATCTTCCACAGGGCCTAGAAGCTGGAATTCGTACCACAGGTACCCTAGCATGTCTTTTAAACAACCTCCAAGTTTTTCTTTCTGAAGTGGCCCCCAAAAAACGTTATAGCGAAAATTCCAAGATGACTTGCTTGAGGAAGCAAAACCATAGGATCAGTGCTTTGATACCAAATGTTTACAAATATCATAACATAAAAAAAGTGCATACCATGTACAAATTGTGAGCGTGGAGCACAACTCCAAGATAGATAACTTACATAATAACTCCTTAAATAGTAGGAGAACATCCTCCAAATAACCAATTACATTTATACATCACCATTCACATGTCTACAATAATGAATGACCTCTATATATACCTATTCACACTTGCACATGAGGCCCCTTTACTATTAGGCCAACCTTGTTACACATATATTTACACATTACATGTACATTTGGCCCCATATATGCCCCCCTTGGGGTCATATCATATACATTTAACCTTATATATTCCCCATTTGGGTCATAACAACCTCACATGACCCCATCGGAAGCTGCATCCACTTCACTATGGTCCTTACACCATCACCAAGGCTATGTGCGACAATGATTTTGAGTTAAGTATTACCCACTTCCTTGGCTTACACCCAATATTTAATGTGGACCTCCTTCGACCATATTTCCACCACTATTGGACACATTGGAGGTGGTAGAGTAGCTAACACCTAAAGAGCTCAACCCTGACTACACCCAACAGAAAACCATTGATCGGATCATGGACACACAAGTTGAGGGCAGTCTCCAATAGAAGATCCAACTCTATTAGGTCGTCAAAGCAAGGCAACTACTGCACTAAGGTAAGTGGCTCACCAAGCGTCAAGTTCAACGCAAGTTTCCCCATTTGATGGGGGCACTCGACACAATGGAGACCATTGCTTTCTAAGAGGGGAGGACTGATCCAGGTGGACATCGGTGGCCACCCACTTATTCCACTGACTCAAAACACAGTTTCCATCTTGGCAATTTTCTACGTTTTTTTTGGGTCCTAAACTTCCACGATCGTTTTGAGGCCTTAAACATTGTTTTTTTGGCGCGGTAGTGCCTAGAAAATATGCAAAGACATGTACTACGCCGATCAGAATGTGTACTTATCGACTATACCTTTCCAGTGGGCTACCGAGCACCCCAAACATAGATTGTATGCAAAAGGTATTCCTCCGAGAAGTTGACGTATCAACTAACCACATCGAGGCCCACAAACCTCTTGGTGTTTCATCTTTTGGGGTTAGGGTTTTCTCATTGATGTTTTATGTTAAAAGGCCTTTTGGCCTTACTGTAATCACTTATTGTGAATGCACGTTTCCATCACATCTTTTCTCAGAGATAAGATGCCACCATTCTAGTGAGTTCATTTCACTCTACATTTTTACAGTTTTTGCATATTTCATTCATTAATAGAAATTGAGTATTACCGTAACTATGTTTTTCTACATTTTTGTGTTTCATTTCGTTCCCTCATAAATACGAATCGCTTAAATAAAGAAGAGGTAGACCCATTTATCAACACAACAAAGAGAGTAGAAGAGACACACCCCATAATCTATTTTACCAAAGGAAGAGAGAGCCCTAAATGAATCAACATAAGCCGAAGATAGAACTAAGAGACCACATCATAAGCTTTTGACAAATCCAACTTGGTAACTGCAGTAGGAGACTAAGAGAGCTTGATAGTGTGGAGACCCTCCTAAGAAAAGCCTATGGCTTCGTGAATCTACCTCCCCTCAAGTAACCCGAAATGTTAAGGAGAGATAAACCTAGAGAGAATGGGATTAATTCTAACAACAATAATCTTAGAAATAATTTTGTACACACAATGATGTAATGATATTGGCCAAGAGTCGTCAAAGTTATCCGGATAATCAAAATTGGGGATAAGGGCTATAAAGGTGGAGTTGATGCTCCGAGGAACTTTCCATAATAGTCTAACCTCTTCAACTACCCTTAATAAATCTTCCCCAATTAACTTGAAGAAGTCCAAATAAAATTTAACAGTCTACCCATCTGGGCTAGGACTTTTATCCTTTGAAAAGTATTCAAAACAATGAATAATTCCTCCGCGGAAACTGCAAAAATGCAAATATATGAATTTACAATACCACTTACAAAACTTTCATTAAACTACATTTACACTCAAATTTAAATTAACAATCATTCACAATTATTCGTAGTTATTAAATGAAAACGTGAAACATGAATTTACAATATCACTTTCAAAACTTTCTTTATTTTACATTTATTCAAAGTTGTCATCAACAACTAATATTAAAATATATTTTATAAAATTGTATTATAACCCTAATTAAAAGTATAATTTAAAAATACAACATAAATCATAAATCCATTCCTCACATTTGGGCAAGTCTCTCCCCTTATGAGATCTTGGGTTGCTAAACTTCCATTCAATGGAAGTGATGATTCATAACAACAAGATGAATACATTAATTTTTAGATATATATTCTTTATATATAAAGAATATATATATAAATAAAGTGGATACAATTTAATTGTAATTTATATCTCTATTAAATAGTTACATCATTTCTTTTTTATGATTAAGGGGATATAATTATTTATAAGGTTAATTTTTTTCTAATTGAAAGATATAATAAACATTTATATTTATTTTGAGTATTTCAATGTTAATATTGGAATTTCTCAAGTTACTTTTACATAGTTGCCAATTTTTTTGATCCTTCATCATCTCTTAAATGTTTTTTTCTTCAATATTGATTCCTTTTAATGATCTTAAATATATAAAAAAATTAATGACAAATTAAATATCAACATTTCATATTTACAACCTATATTACAAGGATAACTATTTAACAAGGGTTGTATGGCAACGCAGTCCCTGTTGAGTTAGTTGGGAAATACCTGTTGAACAATGAAACTTAATATAAGTAAATGCACAAGTAATGAATATTTTTTGTCAAAAAATAATAATTGAAGGTTGTTTGTTATTCAAAATGTATAATGAACCTTAAGCTGAATGGAACTATAATATTCATAAATATAATAAATATATTATAAATATAATATAAATATAATAATAAATAATATATTAGATAATAAATATAATAATGCATAATAATAAATACATAGTAGAACTTTTTATATTTAGATGTGGTGATTGGTGAAATTCATTGACCATGTAATTAATTCTACGTATTGAAAGACGTGAAGGGAGCAATAACACTTCAATTCTATCAACCAATTAGAAATGAGAAAGACAAATATTTTTATTATATCCAAAAATATATATTTGTTTTCCTATGTTAAACATTACATTGCATACACAAATTTATGGTAAAAGACAAATTAATGTCACATCAAAAGCAAACTCATTGCTATAGTCCCATGGCAGGGACTAATAAGACATTTTAATTTGATTTAAGAGGTATTGTAGATATTACTCGTTACATAGATACTATTGTGTATCATCATTATGAACATATTTACCATGGGTTCAATATTTGATTCTATACCTACCGTGGTTTGAACTTGGGTTGTTTGCATGGTGGCGCCACACTCCAACTACCACACCATAGTTCAATCGATAAAAAATTCTCTCTCTCTCTCTCTCTCTCTCTCTCTCTCTCTCTCTCTCTCTATATATATATATATATATATATATATATATATATATATATAATAATAATAATAACAATAACAATAATAATACTCATTGGAACTTGTAAAACCCAAATGAATGCTTCCTCACATTTGTTGATGACATTTCTAGTAAAATCAACGATGTAGAATAGTGCACCTAACTCAGGGGATTCAAATTAGGCACTTAATTGCATAAAACTAACCAAATGCCCAACAAAATTAGCGATAACCAGTTCAAGCAAATAACATCCAAACAACAATTTGAATACCATTGCAAAAGATGTTAAAGAACAATGTGACCTTCTTTTATCAATGCTCTTTTACATGTTGATGTTTTTCCCTTTCAATTGTCTAGAAGCAACTACACCACTTTGTGTTTTGAATAGTTGGAATATTGACTTCTCTTTGTTACTTAAGAACCCAGTGATATGAGGATTGATCTTTCATGTGTTGATATTTTGCTATTTAAATTGCATACAAGTAGTTATACCACTTTGGGTTTGAATAATTGGAACCTTGACTCCTTTATATTACTTAACAACTTAGTCATATGTAGACTGATTTTTCTCTCATACAATTGCAACCAAGCCTTGAATCACCTACATGCTCAAAGTACTATTATTTAAGAGATTCTAAGAAACCCTAGCTTATTTTTTCAAGTGAATATGCCACACATATCAATGACCATAAAAGCAAGCACTAGCCTAGCATGTCATCTAAAGACATGGGAACAATGCTTATAGACATTTTTTATTTCTTATTTTCAACAACTATTATTGTTGCAGTGGTAAGGGATGAGTCAAGGTACATAAACTAATATATGATTCTCATTCACAACTCCATGTTTAAGTGTTAAAGTGACATCTTCAACTATATTGTCTCATTTAAGTAATTGCTTAGGTGCATATGAGAAAAGATATTACACTTGAATTGTGTGAAGTTTTTCATTTTTCCATACACCGCTCATGATATTTAACTCTAGTTTCTTCTCCTCCACACCGAGCACAAGTTATGGTGGTAATAACCTCGTTTTTTAATATGCACAAGAGATGTCTTCATCCTCTCTCCATACTTAGAGCATGCACAAGCTTAATGACTTGAAGGTAGTTTTTGTCCCATTAGCGAACATCTTGGTTAATTTTGCTAATATTTTTTGTTGTAATCCATCTCCTAGGATAGTTAATGACAAATATACAAGGTTCTAGGTAAGCCTTAAGCTCCAAAGAGACTTGCCATAAATGCTTTTGTTACATCAAGGTTCTACAGTAAACATTTATGGCAAGTCTAATGTTTAAGGCTTGCCTAAATATTTGTAGGAGTAAACTAATCTTGTGGTAAATGGACCTTATTTTCAGCCACAAATCTTATAAGAATTCAATAGAAATTCCAAACATTACCAAAGCTAATTGATCCAAATCATAAAAAAGATTAAGTTCCAAATCAATAGAAACTTTGAATTTTTGTACCATAAAATTCTAACAACTAAAATAAAGTTTAACAACCTTACTTTCATATTAGCAATTTTCATATAATTTGAATTCCACATACATACTTCCTAAATAAATTTTCATTTTAAAAATTATGAGATAAATTTAATACTATTTATAATGTAGTTATATATAAGTGGGATAAATGTGATTCAAACCTAAATAAATTAGCATTTTAAAAATTATGAGATAAATTTAATACTATTTATAATTTAAATGTAGTTATATAAAAGTGGGATAAATGTGATTCAAACCTAAATAAAATTATAAATTTAATACTATTTATGTTTTAGTGTAGTTATATACAAGTGGGATAAATGTGATTCAAACCTAAATAAATTTGCATTTTAAAAATTATAAGATAAGTTTAATATTATTTATAATTTAAATGTAGTTATATAAAAATGGGATAAATGTGATTCAAACCTAAATAAATTTATAAATTTAATATTATTTATGTTTTAATGTAGTTATATACAAGTGGGATAAATGTGATGGAAACCTAAATAAATTTGCATTTTAAAAATTATGAGATAAATTTAATACTATTTATAATTTAAATGTAGTTATATAAAAATGGGATAAATGTGATTCAAACTTAAATAAATTTATAAATTTAATACTATTTATGTTTAAATGTAGTTATATAAAAGTGATTCAAAATGGATTTGAACAAATTTTATGATCCGTTTTAAAAAAAAATTTGAAGCTCTTGATCTAGTCAAAGACCCACGTTTTTGAGGAAATCATGAGCAAATCATTATTTAAGTTAAACCACGATTTAATACTACGGAAATCCATTATTAAAACATGTGTTTTTTAATTTTTATTTTGGCGTAATAATTTATCTTACACATGCCCTAAGTGGAAGATGGGTCATATGTTTATTTATTCATTATTTAAGTTAAAGCACGATTTAATACTACGGAAATCCATTTCCATTATTAAAACATATGTGTTTTTTAATTTTTATTTTGGCGTAATAATTTATCTTATTATAACATATGTGTTTTTTAATTTTTATTTTGGCGTAATAATTTATCTTACACATGCCCTAAGTGGAAGATGGGTCGTATGTTTATTCAAATTTTAATCTGGATGATGGGTTGTATTGTAACGGCTCTCTTGAAAACATGAAAACATATAATAAAAAAAATGAAAAAAGACACACAGCATATAAAGTCGCCCGACTCTACTTCATTCATTCATTGCAATTGACACGAGCTTGGACGGAGGGTTGGGCGGCAGAGCAGCATTTAGTAATTGCCATCGATGTCAGGTTGGACGGAGCACTGGAAAAAGAATAATTGATGTGATGTGATGTGGTCGTGTCCTTGGTCTGGCATGGAGGCAGGGCAGAGTTTTATTACGTGCTGTTTTACCTATTGGTCTGGCATGGAGGCAGGGCAGAGTTTGGTTACGTGTTGTTTTACCTATTGGTTTCTCTTTTGCTGTTGCCACTTGCAATCGACCTATGTGTTTTTCTGGTTGTTATTTTTCAGCATGGCCATGCGGTCTGGTATCTTTTATTTTCCGTGTATCTTTCTTATATGTTCATTTTCCGTGTGCTTTCTTATATGTTCATTTTAGTTTTGTTCAATTTTTTTTTTTTTCCTTTTTCTTTTGGGTTTAATGGGTGGGAAATGGGTTTAATGCTTCGGAAATTAAGGCAACCCAAGCAGTGGGCGCAGGAGAATGAAGATTCAGTGGGCGTGGGGCGTGCAATGGGCGCAGGTTCAACCCAAGCAGTGGGCGTGCAGTGTGCAATGGGCGCAGGAGAATGAAGATTCGCACAGGTTCAGTGTGCAGTGGGCGTGCAGTGTGCAATGGGCGCAGGAGAAGAATGTATGCAGCATGATTTCATTTTAATTCGTTTTCGATTTGTTACCTGAATATATTATGCGGGCTTTTAAATTGCAGAGAAAGGAAGGTGGAGATTCGCACAGGTGCAGTGGGTGCATGAGAAGAAGGTATGCAGCATGATTTGATTTTAATTCATTTTCGATTTGTTACATGATTTTTGATTTTAATTCATTTTCGGGTTTTTAAATTGCAGAGAAAGGAAGATGGATGCGGGTTTTTAAATTGCAGTCTGATCTCTCTTCAATATTTTTATAATATATTGCAGTCTGTTTTGAATGTTCTTCATGAGAATTTTGTTGTCATCTTAAGAATTCTCATAAGATTTTTTGGTTTGGTTTTTTGGGTTCAGTGGGTTGGGAAATCAAGGAAGTCCCAAACAACCTAGCTGATGCAGATTTCACCTGTACATTGGACGCAGGAAAAGGTATTTCACCTGCACATTGGGCGCAGGAAAAGGTTAAGGAGAACGTATGTATGGCTTAGTCTATCTCATTTTCTAGTGCTTAATTATATAGTGTGTGTTTTTTAAAATTTAGAATTATTGTAAGTAAAGAAAGGTGGTGGAGTTGTTGAATAATCTTTGTGCGAGAGGGGCAGAGAATGAGTCCTATTTTAGTGTAAAACCTGTCTCAAATACAATTGATCTCTCTTCAATATTTTTATAATATATTATACTCTGTTTTTAATGGTTTTCATGATAATTTTGTTGTCTTTTAAAGATTTCTCATAAGATTAGTTGGTTTTGTGTTTTTTTTTCAGTGGGTGGGGAAATCAAGGCAGTCCCCAATAGCCTAGCTGATGCAGATTTCATAGGCACATTGGGCTCAGGAAAAGGCTAAGCAGAAGGTATACATGGCTTAGTCTATCTCATTTTCTACTACTTAATTATACAGTATGTGTTTTTTTAAATTGAGAGGTATTGTAGCTAAAGGAAGGTGGAGGAGTTGTTGAATAATCTTTGTGCGAGAGGGGAAAAGGCTAAGCAGAAGCTATACATGGCTTAGTCTATCTTATTTTCTACTACTTAATTATACAGTATGTGTTTTTTTAAATTGAGAGGTATTGTAGCTAAAGGAAGGTGGAGGAGTTGTTGAATAATCTTTGTGCGAGAGGGGCAGAGAAGGAGCCCTCTTTTAGTGTAAAACCTATCTCAAATACAATTGATCTCTCTTCAATATTTTTACAATATATTAGTCTTTTTTTTAATGTTTTTCATGATAATTTTGTTGTCTTTTAAAGATTTATCTAAAGATTTCTCATAAGATTTTTTGCTTTTGTTTTTTCGGGTTCAGTGGGTGGGGAAATCAAGGCAGTCCCAAACAGCCTAGTTGATGCAGATTTCAGATTTCACAGGCACATTAGGCGCTGGAAAACGCTAAGGAGAAGGTATGCATGGCTTAGTCTATCTCATTTTCTACTACTTAATTATATAGTGTGTGTTTTTTAAAATTTAGAGGTATTGTGCGTAAAGGAAGGTGGAGTTGTCGAATAATCTTGCCCCTTTCTGCGAGAGGGGCAGAGAATGAGTCCTCTTTTAGTGCAAAACCTATCTCAAATACAATTGATCTCTCTTCAATATTTTTATAATATATTACAGTCTGTTCTTATTGTTTTTCATGAGATTTTTTTTGTCTTTAAAAGATTTAGTGTAAGATTTTTGATAAGATTTTTTGCTTTTGTTTTTTTGGGTTTAGTGGGTGGGGAAATCAAGGCAGTACCAAACAACCTAGTTGATGCAGATTTCACAGGCATGGAAAAGGCTAAGGAGTTGGGCGCTGGAAAACGCTAAGGAGAAGGTATGCATGGCTTAGTCTATCTCATTTTCTACTACTTAATTATATAGTGTGTGTTTTTTAAAATTTAGAGGTATTGTGCATAAAGGAAGGTGGAGTTGTTGAATAATCTTGCCCCTTTCTGCGAGAGGGGCAGAGAATGAGTCCTCTTTTAGTGCAAAACCTATCTCAAATACAATTGATCTCTCTTCAATATTTTTATAATATATTACAGTCTGTTCTTATTGTTTTTCATGAGATTTTTTTTGTCTTTAAAAGATTTAGTGTAAGATTTCTGATAAGATTTTTTGCTTTTGTTTTTTTGGGTTTAGTGGGTGGGGAAATCAAGGCAGTACCAAACAACCTAGTTGATGCAGATTTCACAGGCACATTGGGCGCTGGAAAAGGCTAAGGAGAAGGTAAGCATGGCTTAGTCTATCTCATTTTCTACTACTTAATTGTATAGTGTGTGTTTTTTAAAATTTAGAGGTATTGTACGTAAAGGAAGGTGGAGTTGTTGAATAATCTTTCTGCGAGAGGTGCTGAGAATAAGTCCTCTTTTAGTGCAAAACCTATCTCAAATACAATTGATCTCTCTTCAATATTTTTATAATATATTACCGTCTGTTTTTATTGTTTTTCATGAGATTTTTTTTTGTCTTTAAAAGATTTATCGTAAGATTTCTGATAAAATTTTTTGGTTTTGTTTTTTTGGGTTCAGTGGGTGGGGAAATCAAGGCAGTACCAAACAGCCTAGCTAATGCAGATTTCACATGCACATTGGGTGCAAGAAAAGCCTAAGGAGAAGGTTTGTATGGCTTAGTCTATCTCATTTTCTATATGGTGTGTGTTTTTTAAAATTTAGAGGTATCGTAGGTAAAGGAAGGTGGAGGACTTGTTGAATAATCTTTGTGCGAGAGGGGAAGATAATGAGTCCTCTTTTAGTGTAAAACAGATCTAATCATTCTCATTTTGAAGACATTTGATTTCCTCCCTCTTCACTTGTTTAGGGTTTATGATTTTTTGCATCTTTTTATTATTTTTATAATATATTACAGTTTATGTTAATTATTTCTTATGATATTTTTGTTGCCTTTTACAAATTTTAGAAGTTATCATGGTTGTTAGAACCTTCCCCTAGGCTTGCTTTGTACCTAAATTAATGAGTATTAGATATGAAGAGGGTTCCCCTTGCCTGACAATTGGGTGGTCACCTTAATTGGCACCATCAAAAATATTCCCAAGCCCTCAACTTTCCAGTTGGCTCATGATTAAGTTGCTCTTGAGGCATGCTTTTTGAAGGGAATTTGTAGCTAGCAATAGTTGACCTACATTGGGATACACATTGAAAGGTAGGAATGCATTTATTGTCAAATATTCTAGCATTCCTCGCAAGCTAAAAATTCAAATATCCTAGTCAACAATAAAAAGGAGGGCTCTAAATTCTTTAAGCTCTTGCTTCTTCTGCCTATTAGTCAAGCACATTGCAATTGGCTTGAAACTTGCCACCCTCCTCCTATCCTTGTCAATCATTCCATTTCCTCCCAAACCTATCTAGTATATGCATATGAAATTAGCAAGTGACATATGATTTCCTCTCACTCCTTGCATAAGACACACCTACTAGGACTGTGATTGTTCCTCCTCTATAGAGCCTCCCAAGTGAGGGCCTTATTCTTTATGGCTAACTACAGAAAGATTCTTACCTTCAATGGAGACCTGATTTTCCATGGTGGTTTCTATCACCATTAAAAATATTCAGGCCTATCACTTCCATACATGGCTTTGTATCTTAGTTTTGGAGTGTAGATCCCTAGAGTAGAATTCTTGGACCAAACAAATTCATATTCCACCTCAATTCCAAGATGACTTACCTTCAGTTTTTCTATATATGCCTCCCACATCTTCCCTTCATGACCACCCAAATATAATTGATTTGCATTTTTTGACTCATGGTGCCAGATAGTGGACAATGTTGGACAATGTTGGAGATCTGCTTGAGCTGGGTTAAGGATCCCTTTTCTTTGAAGAGTTATGATTACATTGTCCGGAAGTTTATACAAACCTCCACTCCCCACCCATGGATCTATTCCCACCTTAACTTTTTCTCTTCCAACTTTCCACATTAGCAAATTCCCCACTAGTGGTAAGGCTAAACTCACGACCTTCCATATTATTGACACATTTCAAATGCTTTTTAAGGGTCTTCTCATCCATCTTGCTATAGTACCAAGGTAAATGTATTTATGGATGATGACCTGGCCCATCCCTTGTTATGTATCCATCCCTTGTTATGGGTCTACAAAGGTCTTGGTAGCTAGTGCCTTTCGAAAACAATGAATATTATTGAGGCACCAACCTCCCAGGTGTTAGGCTTAGCTATGGTTGCAATATCACTAGAGATATTCCTTCACTTTTCTTTTAACCATACCTCAAACATTTGAAACTATTTTTCTTGATTTTTTCTAGAATCCCCTTTGGAACAAAAACCAATGAGTGCCAATACACTAGGATTGTTTTTAGCATTGATTTAAACAAATGCTTTTCGAGGGTCTTCTGATCCATCATGCTATAGTACCAAGGTAAATGTATTTATGGGTGATGACCTGGCCCATCCCATGTTATGAGTCTACAAATGTCTTTGTAGCTAGTGCCTTCTGAAAACGATGAATATTCTTGAGGCCCCAACCTCCCAGGTGTTAGGCTTAGCTATGGTTTCCATTTCACTAGAGATATTCCTTCACTTTCTTTTTAACCATACCTCAAACATCTGAAACTATTTTTCTTGATTTTTTCTAGAATCCCCTTTGGAATAAAAACCAACGAGTGCCAATACACTAGGATTGTTTTTAGCATTGAGTTAAAAAAAATAATGCGTCCTCCTTTAGATAACCATATATTACACTACAAGTTAATTCTCCTTTCAACTTTGGCTATGAGCCATTTTCAATCATTGACCTTGTGATCATTTGGTTTGATATAAAACCCCAATTATTTGCATCTTACTTGGAAGTTTGAGATGAGGGATTGTCTTGATTTGTTTCTCTGCCACTTCATTGAAAGCAATCGAAGATTTTTGCATATTTACCATCATACATATACCTGTGCAATACATTTATAATTTAGAAGAACCTCTCCTTGAACCATTAAAGAGTAAAAGAACATCATCCACAATAAGTAAATGAGTCAATGTAGAGTATTACCTAACCTTATACATTTTGTAGATCCCATTCTTCTTGCATCTAGGAAAGCACTCTTGATCCCTTTAGCAACTATCATAAATAGCAAAGGTGATCAAGGGTGGCATTGTCTGAGCCCTTTTGATGGTCTAAAGGAAGCAGATGCTAATCCCTCGATTAAGACTGCAAATGATACCAATGTCAAGCGATTCCTTCTTCAGTTCACTAAATGGACACAAACCTATGTGTATCAAAGCTGACCTTAGATACAACTAGTTTCCCCAACTATATACGACTAATTTAGAAGAACCTCTTCTTGAATAAGTAAATGAGTCAATGTAAGAGTTCTCCCTTACCTTATACAGTTTGTAGATCCCATTCTTGATGTGTCTAGGAAAGCTCTCTTAAGCCCTTTAACTACTATCAAAAATAGCAAAGGTGATCAAGGGTAGTGTTATTTGAGCCCTTTTTATGGTCTAAATAAAGTAGATGCTGACCCATCAATTATGTAAGATTTATCCCTAACCTTGTACATTTTGTGGATCCCATTCTTGTTGCGTCTAGGAAAGCACTCTTGAGCCCTTTAACTACTATCAAAAATAGTGAAGGTGATCAAGGGTAGCGTTATCTGAGCCCTTTTTATGGTCTAAAGAAAGTGGATGCCAAACCCAACGATTAAGACTGGAAATGAAACTAATGTTAAACAATTCATTATCCAGTTCACAAAATGGACACTTAAACCTATGTGTATCAACACCAACTTGATACTAGTTTGCACGATCATATCCCTCAGAATGATCTAACTTTAGAATCATAGCTTGCAGCTTCTTTGTTTTAATAGTACGTATCTTTGTGCCACTCCTACATCGCCTATTTATATACTATGGAGGAGCCCAAATTGCATTTCTGAAATTGTCTCAGAGCATTTTCTTTACTCTCATTTCTCTTGTCTTGGCACTTCTCTAGCCATAATGCCCTACTTTTGAGTCTCCATAGGGCCTTGGCATTTGCAAGAACTTTCCTCTTCTTTTGTTCTAGAACCCCTCAATTTGCCTAATTTTTGTCATCAATAAGATTGACATCTTCTTTATCACAAATTTATGTGATTTGTGTTCCAAGTGATATTGATGCTCGTTCATCCTTTTTAATTCTCTTGTCATTTTCCCATGAGATTCTTTGAGGAAGGCATCAAATGGCATCCATTTGCTCTAACCAATCTGACAAAGTCTTCATTCTCCAACCAAGTAGAGTTAAATTTGAATGGGCTTGGGGGCTTATGTTCCTCCCTTGTTATTTGGAGAAAAATTAGCAAATTTTTTGATTCAACTCCAACATCGACCTAGGTTCTTACTCTATTGTGATCACTCATAGGGAGGCAAAAACCAAAAAGTGGTCTATTCCCTTAGTCAACCTTTCTCCCCACATCCTCATGTTCCTTTAGGTAGGAACTAGTTTGGGTTATACATCCACAAAGCTCCCCTCCTCCAATTTGTTTATAAATAATTCAGCCAAAGGGTTTGCCCCAGTCGCATCCCCCCATACTCTTCTCTACTTATTGTAAAATTCAAATCCCCCCCAAGGATAACATTACTTCTTCTCATGCATCCCCCCATACTCTTCTCTACTTCTTGTAAAATTCAAATCCCCTCCAAGGATAACATTACTTCTTCTCATGAAATCTTGAGCTAATAAACCTTCTTAAAATGGCACCCTATCATCATAGGGCTCTTAAACAATGACACCATTAAATATTTCCCATAGCTCCAATACTTGAATCAAGAAGAACTTGGTTAGCGTCATTGTTCTTTTCTTCCATCTAGTAATCAAACCCCTTGACCTGCATACATGATCTACGTATTAAAGTCCCAATCCTTGAAAATGTTTGACAATTCTCTTGATATCTTAACCTCATCACCCCTTGTTTCTTGGGTGATGACTACATTTAGTTTGTGGATCTCGACTAATCTCATTAGGGATTTTTTAGGAGTTTCCCAAACCCCTATCATTAAAAGTCAAAAAAATAATAGGAGACCCTCCATTAGCGCTTGGCTTGGATCATCATTTCTATCCCCACCTTTTGTTCCTTCCTTTAGCAAGTCCAAAATTACTTGATCTTAAGGGATATCTTGATTTATCTTGGGATTTTGGGTTCTCCCTAGATGAGGTAGATCATGGGATCTCACTCCTCCCCTTATTCTCCTTATTAAACTATGTTTTTCGCCTACTTCCCTGTTCAAAATTCCTCCAAACTTTCTCTAGGGTAGGGTTGTGGCTAGAACTCCCTTTTCCTAGGTTCCCTTCTTTTTTTTCCCATAAGAAAAGCTATTTTATTAATCCCCAATTTTGGCCATATATTTTGGGCTAAACAAAAAGATTGTCCATAATTTACTAAAATTGTAGGAGAAGTTGGAGATAATTGAATCAAGATTTGGTTGAGCTTCGAATAATGCATTTTGTGGAGACTACTATATACTCTCATCATTAGTCTTTTGCATCCTCGTTTGGGTATCACAAGGATTATATGCTTCCCATTGAGCTCGCACTGGTTGAGTCTTTTTTGCATTCAATATTGTGAAATCTTTTTCCTTCTATGAAAAGGTCTCCACCCAATCCCCCTTCCACTATGTTCAATCCTTCCTTGGCCCATTTAGGTGCCTTCCCCTTCTTCGCCTTTATAGATTCCAAAGTTTTTGTAACCCAAATTTTCTTTAGAAATTTTATTGTACACTCACTGGCTAGATAACCATACACATTGCATAATTTGAATGGGATGCTTATATAGTCTAATACTTGACAATGTTGCATGTCCTACTTTTCCATAACTATTTCCCTTGATAGATAATCCCTTAGATCCACGATGACCAAGATGTTGGCAATGGTACATGTATTGGTTTTTTGGTAGTTGTTATCCACTTCCAGGAATTGGCAAATGCTCTTATCAATAGCCTTAAAAAGACATCCATTGACCAAAAATCCAGTGGCATTACAAGGAGCTTCAACCACATCGATTGTAATGGCATATTTTACCTTCGTGGATCAAAGTACATGCTCCATCTCTTCAAAGACAATGGTGTGTGCCCCCAAAGCCAGTGTAATCTCAGAATCTTCAAAGCATTCAGTTCTTACCCAAAAATGAATGCAAGCCATCCACACACCAAGAGATGAAAAATTGACACATAACTTGGCATCGAATGAATCACCTTGTTTGATCAATAAGCGAGGGACTTGTGCCCACTTGCTTCACCAACATGGATCCTTTGAGAAAGTTAAAAATTTTGTCTGTATTTTAGTCTTTTCTGAAGAGCTCTATCTTTTGAAGCCTACTAGGCTTCTATTCATTTGTAATGCACAAGGATCTCGTTCTTCTTGGTCCTTCTAATGGATGTAAGGTCTTTGTTCTCAATTTAGCCTGCACACAACAACCAACCCAACTGACAAAAAAATCTGAATTTGGGATTGCTCTTTGGTTATCAATGCAAGCAAAAATTCTTTGTAGTCGCTAGTGGGCGTGGATGAAGGTCGAGAAGAAGGTATTTATGGTTTAATTTAACTCATTTTTTGTTATATAATTTTGCATAGTGGGAAAACAAAAGCTGACATGTCTAGGAATGATATCTAACCCTTGAGCGCTATGCTGTTACAATCTTACACTGATCAGAAATGTAGATAATCAACCATTGATGTACCCAACAACAAAAAAAGCTTTAAAAAACCGATTTGGAAAACTCCTCGACCAAACCATTCTTGGATTCCAGCATTGTCAAAAGCCCAACTTCCATATGAAATCCATCTTTGGATAAGGATTTAACTTCCATATTGTTTTCTCTATGGACATGAAAGAATGAAGTGTAGTTAAAAACATTTTACATTCTTTGGATCACCTCGAGTAATAAATCCTAAATTTACCACACATGCAATCTATAGCAACCAGAGAATCATTAAAGATTTGCAACATGTGATCCCCTTTTTTTGAATCTAAAGATAACAACATTTTTAAAGTTGGAAGTTATGCATGATTGTTAGAACCTTCCCCTAGGCTTACTTTCTACCTAAAGTAATGAGTATTAGATATGAAGAGCGTTGCCCTCGCTTGACAAATGGGCTTCATTGGTGCCATCAAAAATAGCCCCAGGCCCTCAACTTTCTAGTTGGCTCAAGATTAAGTTGCCTTTGAGGCATGCTTTTTGGAGGGCAGTTGTAGCTAGCAATAGTTGGCCTACATTGGGATGCACATTGGAAAGGTAAGAATGCAATAATTGTCAAATATTCTAGCATTCCTTGTAAGCTAAAATTCAAATATCCTAGTCAACAATAAAAAGGAGGGCTCTAAATTCTTTAAGCTCTTCCTTCTTTTGCCTATGAGTCAAGCACTTTGCAATTGATTGGAACCTTGCCATCCTCCTCCTACCCTTGTCATTCTTTCCATTTCCTCCCAAACGTGTTTGGCATATGCATATGAAATTAGCAAGTGACAATGATTTCCTCTCACTCCTTGCATAAGACACACCTAGTAGGACCAGGATTGTTCCTCCTCTATAGAGCCTCACAAGTGAGGGCCTTATTCTTTATGGCTAACTGTATTCAGATTCTTACCTTAAATGGAGACTTGATTTTCCAAATTGGTTTCTATCACCATTAAAATTATTTAGGCCTATCACTTCCACACATGGCTTTTGTATCTTAGTTTTGGAGTGGTAGATCCATAGAGTATAATTATTGGACCAAACCAATTCATTTTCCACCTCCTCTTCCAAGATGAATTATCTTCATTTTTTCTATATATGCTTCCCATAGTTTCCCTTCATGACCACCCAAATCTAATTGATCTGCACTTTTTGACTCATGGTGCGAGATAGTGGACAACTTTGGATATATGCTTGAGCTAGATTAAGGATGCCTCTTTTTTGAAGAGTTGCGATTAGATTGTTACTAAGTTTATACATACCTCCACTCCCCACCCATGGATCTAATCCCATCATAACTGTTTCTCTTCTAACTTTCCACGCTAGTAAATTCTCCCATTACTGGGAAGGCTAAACCCATGGCCTTCCATATTATTGAGACATTTTGAATGCTTCGTGAGGGTCTTCTGATCCATCCTTCTACAGTACCAAGGTAAATATATTTATCAGTGAGGACGTGGCACATCACTTGTTATGGGTCTACAAAGGTCTTGGTAGCTAGTGCCTTCCCAAAACGATGAATATTCTTAAGGCTTCAACCTCCCAGGTGTTACACTTAGCTATGGTTGCCATTTCACTACAGATATTCCTTCACTTTCTTTTTAACCATACCTCAAGGCTCAAACATCTAAAACTAATTTTCTTGATTTTTTTCTAGAATCCGCCTTCGAATAAAAACCAATGAGTGCTAATAGACTAGGATTGCTTTTAGCACCGATTTAACCAAAGTAAGTCCCCCAACTCTAGATAACCTTTACACCACAAATTAATTCTCCTTTCAACTTTGGCTATGAGCCATTTTCAATAGGATTGCTTTTAGCACCGATTTATCCAAAATAAGTTGTCCTCCTCTAGATAACCATCTGTTACAGCATAAGTTAGTTCTCCTTTCAACTTTGGCTATGAGCCATTTTCAATCATTGACCCCGTGATCATTTGGTTTGATATAAAACCCCAAGTATTTCCATCCTACATGGAAGTTTGAGATGTGGGATTGAATTGATTTGTTCCTCTGCCACATCATTGAATTGATTTGTTCCATTCTTGAACCATTAAAGAGTTGAACATCATCCACAATAAGTAAATGAATCAATATCAGAGTTTTACCTAACCTTATACATGTTTACCTAACCTTATACATTTTGTAGATCCCATTCTTCTTGCATCTAGGAAAGCACTCTCGAGCCCTTTAACTACTATCATAAATAGCAAAGGTGATCAATGGTAGCATTGTTTGAGCCATTTTGATGGTTGTTTGAGCTCTTTTGATGGTTCTAATCCATCGATTAAGACTACAAATGATAGTAATGTTAAGCAATTCATTCTCCAGTTCACTAAATGGACACAAAAACCTGTGTATCAACATGGACCTTAGATACAACTAGTTTCCCCGATCACTCACATCCCTTAGAAAGATCCAACTTTAGAATCATAGCTTGCAGCTTCGTTGTTTTAATAGTATGCATCTTTGTGCCACTCCTACTACATCCCGTATTTGTATACTATGGAAGAGCCCAAAGTGCACTTTTGAAATTGCCTCGAAGCATTTTCTTTACTCTCATTTTTCTGGTCTTGGCACTTTTCTAGCCATAATGCCCTACTTTTGAGTCTCCATAGGGCCTTGGCATTTGCAAGAAATTTCCTCTTCCTTTGGGTCAACACATGGAAAGACCAACCCTCAACTTGAGTGCATGTGCCTAAAGTTCTTCCCAAAAGACTAGCTAAATAATTCTTTGGGATGAAAATTCCAAAGAATAGAAATTTGGCATAGCCTTTAACAAGAATTCGATTTGCTTCATTCAGATTGTACAACATTTAGGAGATTCAATAGTGAATCTATCTAGATGATCTGTATAAGCTCAATTTACAGACTCCAAGGCCCATTTGGAGATATTCAGGTGGAAATATGGTAAGCTTATTGAGATTTCCAAAACATCTATACCAATGTCTTGGCTCTTCCTATTTCTTCAAGGAGAAATTGAATAGGCGGTGGAGTCTTTTGCAAGTAGAGGAAAAATGGGTGAAACACCTTCATATAGTATGGTCCATTAGACTCTCTTTCAAGATGTAGGTATTTGCATGGCTTCTAGTATATCATTGTATATCTTTTAAAGAGTGTCTGTGAATTCCCAGATGATGTTTGCCTATAGTGCATCTAGATTGAAACTAATTGACATTTATAATGGAGTTGCATATCTACATGTGATAGTTGGGATTTCATTTTGGGTATCTAGAGATGCATATTTGTTAGTAAGATCCTCTACAAAGTGGCATTACCAGATAGTGATGATTCCTTTGGATCATTTCACTTCAAAAGGGTTCGACATTACATTTGAATTGTAACTCTATATGTATTGTCGAAGCTTCATTGTGAAGTTGTTTTTAGTGGTAGTGTTTTCTGTCCTCTTTCCTTAAGAGAAAGGCTAAATTATGAATTAAAGCTGCAATCTAAGGTAAAAAACACTCTAGAGATGCATGTGAATGGTTTATTGAAACATAATAGATTTAAAAGCCTTCCTTTTGGCCTTTTAGGCTTCAAGTAGCCGTGCCCATTTATACATCATATTGTATTTTATCCTTAATTAATATGCCTCCACATTCTCATTGTGGCTTGGGAAATCTGCACCACATATGTTCATAACATTAAACTACATTGTATCCTACAATCATACAAGGATACATGTGAGGTGGACATTCATATTGTACCGGTTACTCTTCTAAACGTCATCATGATTATAAATGTTCGATTCAACGTGTTTTATATCCTACATATAATACAATTGTGTAAGAAGATTCACCGAAACAAAAGTTTTCACAAATCAAGATTTACCTCTCGACAGGAAAGGAAATAGAGTATTTTGTCATTTTTTTTCTCTTTAATTTAAAATAAAAAATTAAATGGGTATTCATTTCTCCAAACCATTAAAATAAACAAGATTTACCTCTCGACAGGGAAGGAAAGAGAGTATTTTGTCATTTTTTTCTCTTTAATTTAAAATAAAATGGGTATCCATTTCTCTAAACCATTAAAATAAAATGGGTATTCATTTCTCTAAACCATTAAAATAAAATGGGTATTCATTTCTCTAAACCGTATGTAGGGCATTCCAAGTGTGGACTATTTTGATACAAAGTGATTAATAAATGGACAAACTCAACTATTTTGGTGAGTAATCTTTTTCAACAAGCTTTGATTCACTTTTTTTTTTTTTCAAAATTTCAGTCATCTGGATTATCTTAAAATGGGCCAAAATCCTTAATGACAAAATTCCATGGTCAAAGTTCCCATCAATCAAGTGGAACTATAACTTCTAACAAAATTCATACCAGATTTGAAGAGGAATTTCCACTAAAAAAGGGCTGAGTTTGTTCACTTATTAACTTACTCTATTTTGACACTATTGTACATATAATGCATTTAATATAATGCATTTAATTAACAAAGAAGGAAGTTTCCACTTCTATGCAGTTTGTCAATCTTATAATAGAGGGGAGGGGACGTATATAAAACCTAAACTATTTTAACTCTCTAAACTAACATAGATCCAGTTCTTGGATCTATTAAGCAATTAATGTTATATATATA
>JASDQU010735826.1:251344-322763 GCA_032191745.1 Picea mariana | reverse complement strand
CGTGTTTACACCGGAAGCTGGTTACGTGACCGTCTGGAAATTACTATAAATAGCCGTGAAGACTCATTGTTTCAGCAGAGAATTCAAAGCAGAGTTACGTTGTCCAGATGATTCAGAGCCTAGCCTTTGACAACCAGTGCATCAGATGTGTAATCCAGAGTTCTCTCACCACCCATTTCTGTACTGTTCATTTTGTAAGGAAGGCAGTCTGTTGAGGATCCCCGAAGGACCTTCTGCTGGAGGGAAGAGGAACCCTTATCCCTTTCTTCAGTGTGTGCTATGGTTTTCTCTAATAGATCAAGCCTTGAGACCATTGATAACTCCTTTGTTTATTTTTGAATTATTATTTACTTTCAGCTGTTAGATAGATTGTATTCTGTTGTGTTTTCTGTTTTCTATTAACCCCTTTTGCTGCTACAGATGTTTTGTCCTAATGAACCCAGCAGGACATGCAGAGCGGTCTCCCTTTTTCTCACCCAGTGACGGATTGACCGTGAACAACGATCATAGGGATGACAAAAATAATGTACAATAGGGGTAGTGTACCAGCCTACGTTGGGGTTACAAAACTACATTGGGGTAGTGTACCAACCTGCATTGGGGTTACCAATCTGCACTAGGGTAGCATACCAACCTGCTTTTGGGTAGCGTACCAGCCTACGTTGGGGTAGCGTACCAACTTGCATTGTGGTAGCATACCATCCTGCATTGGGGTTACCAACCTGCACTAGGGTAGCGTACTAGCCTGCGTTGGGTTAGCGTACTAGCCTACGTTGGGGTTACCAACCTGCATTGGGGTAGCATACCAACATGTGTTGGGGTTACCAACCTGCACTAGGGTAGCTCATCACTTACCTCTACTGGGGATCACATCACCTCCCTCTACTAGGGATCACATCACTTCCTGCTATTGGGGAACACATCACTTCCCGCTACTAGGGAACACATCACTTCCCTCTACTGGGGAACACATCACTTTTCGCTACTGGGAAAGTATTTCTAAATCACTCAAATCTTGTCTATGAAATTCTTGAACTTAAATTTGGACAGGGGCTTGGTCAACACATCTGCTACCTCCTCGTCGGTAGGAACATACTGGATCTTTACTGATCCCTTATGTATCATTTCTCAGATATAATCATACTTGATATCAATATGATTGAACTTGTCATGACACACTGGGTTCACTAACAAATTTATGCAACTTTAGTTTTCATAAAAGATACAGGTTTCCTCCAACTCAATATCAAACAATTATGCGATCAACTTCCAAAGCCACACTGCTTCACCACAAGATCACCATGCTACCACATACTATGTCTCTTTGAAACTAAGTGCCATATAGGTATGCTTCTCACTGACTCATGAGATCAAAATTGACCCATAATAAAGAAACATATAGATGTACTTCGTGACCGTATATCCTTGGTCGATAGCATCGCCCCCGAAAGTAAGTAAAGGGAGGTATCGACCCCAATATATAAGGCCATGATCTGTAGCTAGGACCTAATTGTGCCTTATCTTCTTGGCCACTAGGACCCCCCCATTACACCCCTAGGGAGGATCCTAACATGCCTCTTGTGCTCACACCAATCCCTCATTGGTGTATGTTGCCTCTTGTACTCACACTAAATCTGGGTTATCATATGTTGTCTTCATGCTCAATATTACTTCATATTATCTATGACACTACCTACCCAATATGAATATGTGTAGCCCTAAAAATATTGTCTCATAATATGAGATATATTTGGGTCCATAATTGATTGTACCCCTTAGGTACCTCATCACATGTTTTTCCATAATCAGGTGAACATGTCTTTCATCACAAAACATATATCTATCCTCTTGTTCTCCAAATTTTCACATCACATATACCAAACTGGTACACTTTCACAACTGCAAATCAATCTACACAATCATGTGTTGGATCTATGTGCTTTTGAAAAATCATTATCTGTCTCACTGCCTCAGAGTATCTCCTCTACTTTCATTGCAATTGTTCCTTATGGAACTGGGAATCTTTACCTGCAACTACTTTTTCTGAAACTGAGAATGAAAGCTCCATTCTCACTATAGTTGTTGAACTCTAAGAGTATCTCCTCTGTTCTTTCTAGATAATGGATTCATTTTCTCCCTCTGAATTCAATACTGCATCGGTTTCTTTTAATGGATTATGGTAGTTCTAACTACTACAACAAATGTCTTGTCATAGTCTTCTCCCTCTTGTTGGGAGAATCCTCTAGACACAATCAGGCTTGTACATATTTATATTGTTATCTGCAACATGCTTGATCTTCTTAGATCAATCTTGGAAGTCACCACTTCCCTTCTGGTCTCAAGGTAAAACCCATATCCCAGTCCTTCTAATTGGCTTCCTCCTCTGTTACTAAAATAAGGTAATCTTCCCAGGATATTTCTCATCTTTTAGAAGTCTTTGAAGCTACGATCTAGTCTTCTCAACTTATGGCATTTATCTATCAGTCCTGGAAGATATCTTCATCTAATATTCTCTGAGATCACGTTCACTTTGAGTCTCCATTCTCTTCCTGAGTCTATATAATCTTCAGATCCATCTGCTCCCTCTGATATGGCTCATCAATGATATATGGTTTTGCATTCTGCAAAGTGTCATGAGACCATGCTAGTATCTTCATGGTTACTGCATTGATTATCGCTAGGCCCTTCTGGATCTACTAACTCTTCCTGATGATCTGAAGAGTGATCAATCTACACCATCTAGCATTGGGGGAAACTCAATCTTAAATACTGGGATTCTCATGCCTGCTCCCTATGAGCCTTGTCTTCTTTTGACTCTACAATAACCTTAGAGTCTATGTAGGATATACTTGGTGTTGGATACCAAGTCTTAATATGAAAAGTTGAGTTAGACTTCAAATTAATTCTTCTTCTTATCAAGGTGGATTCATTATCCATTGACCAAGTCTTCTCATTAGGAAACTGCAAAAAACTATGATTTCTATTCTAATGCACTTATTTTACTATAGAAAATTTCACATCATTGTCACCCAACCATATTCATTTACATATGCCACCCCCAATCATAGAAACTATTTATTAATTTTAAATGAGATATTGTTGGTTTCTCATACCAGGGATAATGATCCAACAAGCTAGGATAAGAAATGCATAAGATTAATTTTAATAAAATTTAAAACTAAAATCAAATATGAGGGGTGCATACATGGAGTGTGTATTTGCCAGAATTCTTTCTTTGATCTGTATGATGTCTAGATGAATGATGATACTTCTTCACAACTTGTACTTGACCCTCATGATACAAAAATTATCTAGCTCTTATACTTCATGAAGCTTTAGTGTGAGAAATATCTATCAATATCATGTAATATGAATCAAGTGCTTCATAAGTGCTATGTCTTATATCACAGAAGATATAGTTCATTTGGATCATCTTCTTTTGTTCTTTTATGACCAGGTTCATCTTCTCCTGCGAAATGAGCATGATTCCTTTTAAACTTCCTGGTTTTATCTTGGTCTTTTGCTTGGGGATAATTTATTACAATATGTCCCATCTTCTGGAAAATGAAGCATATTAATATTGAGAGGTCTTTATGAGAATCTTGTCTTTTCTAAGGCTTCTGAAATATTTTGTGAGAGTGAACTTATTTTTTATTCTTTCCTTTTCTTGCATGAAATGTTAGTTCTTGGTCTTCATTATTCTCTATATTTTCCTTTATTTCATATAACATGGCTTCTTCTTAAGTAAAATCTTCCCATAACCTGTTGAACTTAGTTAACTTTATTCTAGAGCATATTCCTTGGATGAAGGATTCCCAGTAATTTGGTAGACCATTTAATGTGGTCATCATTATCCCAGCTTCTTCGACTAAGTCTCCAATAGCTTGAAGCTGTTATTTAACATGGGACACTCTTTTGAAGTAAGATTGAATGTTTTTTTTAATTTTCCATCTTCACATTCTTTAGTTGTGTCCTCAAGGTCATTTTTGATTGATGTTCTTGCCTTTAAATAGACGAGATAAGGAATCCATCATTTTCTTTGGGGTTTTTAATGTTGAGACCTGAGGAATCAAATGGTTCTTGATGGAATCGACAATAATCCTCTTTGATTTGATTAGATCCTTCTTATATTTGTCTTTGGCCACATCTTTTTCTGGTTCTTCAATATCTTTTTCAACAAAACTTACAAGGGCATTCTCTTCTAGAATGAGCATCACTATGTACTTCCATGCTAGAAGCATGCTCGGAAGTCGTCGACTTCTTCTATCATTTCATCAAGATTGGTACTAGTAGTCATCTTGCCCAAAACAAGTAAACAAATAAATTTTCAAGATGAGGTTTTTATATCTTACCAAAGAGATTTTTGATTCAAGGATGGAATCTGTCACAAAAATCTGCAGCAACTACAACCAGGATTAGGGTTTATGAGGAAACCCTAATTTTTCAACTTTCAAATCTCGAAATTCTGATCCAGGGAATAGATGCACCCTTCTATGGTGATCTCCTAGGTGTGGTTACTTTATCCAAAATCCTCTTCAAATAGTGAAAACATCACCTTTAGGGTTTTTGTATAAACCCTAATTCTGCAGTAGCTGCAAAACTGAAAAATTGATTTTGGACAGGGTGCGTTGAGGCTTAGCCACTTATTATAAATTGTGATTTGGTCTCTTTCAAGACCACTCTAATACCATGTTGTTATTTTACTTATTCAACTACCAGTTACATTTCTTCTTTGTTATTACAATCATCTAACATATTAGTTGCATATATAAGATCACTAAAAGAGATTCAATCACAGATACAAGAAAGACACAAAGATTATCCTGGGAATCCCTCTAAGGGGAGAAAACTCAACAAAATTCTTCAATATAGATTATGCAACTAAGAACGTTGCTTCTCTCGAGAGAGAGAACTAACAAATCATAAGATCCTCCTCTACTCCTTTACTAGGAAGATTAGTGCACCACTTAACCAAGAGATACCAAGAGATAGACCGAAAAAACCTCTATGACATCACCCCCAGTTGTAGCAGGTACTCCTCCAATACTTGTGCACTTATCCTTCTTGTTAAAGAGCTCATTGAGTGAGTGATCAAGTGAGGCATTATCCCTCCTTATAAATAGTAGTCTGGCCTCCCTAATTTAGTTTCTGGGACGACCTGTCAATTTACCCAATTAAATTACATTTAATTGTCAAGGAACAATAGGGCCGACTTTTACAAAGGAACAATAGGAACATATTAATAAATATAATATGATAACATCCTTTAGGGTTTTTCTTGGTCAAATACAATAAGGATATCTTTTGAAGCTACTCAATATTCAACACTTGGTCATATTTCCACTAAAACCTTGGCCAAGGGAAAAGCCAAAAAGACCTAATCCTCTTAAAATTTTGGGGGACCTAAAAAACAAGAAAACTCTGGCCTTTCATAAACTAGCCTTAGCTCAAAACCCTACTACAATACTTCATCTATATTCTAAGGTTCGCATTAGAATGAGTAACGTTGATACGACAATTCGACCCGATCTACATTTTAAGTTTAATCTCCCCCATATTTCAGAACCCTTAACATTAAATCCTCTGAGTACATCAGAGGAGTTGAGGTAAATTATTTTGATTCCCCCACACGACCCTCTCCTCATCAAAAATGGAGAATTTAAATCTAAATACACCGACGTCTTCGACATTATTCACATAATTGATTCTGATGTATATCAGAGCTCATGCGACCAACTCCTCTGATGGACTAAGAGACCCATCGATGCTCATCCCATTAACTCTTCTGAAATCCATCAGAGGAATTCACACTAATTTGTATCAGAACCTTTCACAATAAATCTTCCAATGATATTTGGGTAACTTGTTACCAACTTCTAAGATTTGCATCAATAATTTGACACTAAACCTTCTGATGGTCATCGGAGCAGTTCATAATAATTTCTCTGATTTTGAATTTTGAGCATATTTTAAGCCATTTTATTCTCTAACTTCCCCCAGATTTCTCACCATGCCTTCTATCATTCTATCATCTTCATATGATGATCTTCCACTCAACATTAGCTCAAGTGAATCCTAAGGTATTTGAATATACTTAGATATATTAAATTTTATGTCAGTTATGATTCTTTCGTAATATTGAACCCATATTTTCTTTGTGGGTTCAAATATGTCTTCGAGAAAGAAAATGACTAGAAAATTGCAAGCCATCGAGGCCTCCAAAAGTGGCCAACAGATTGAAGATGAAACCAACACCCCCGGGGCCATGTATGATGATGCCTCTGGACTCTTAGAAAAGAAAGGGGATGCACTCATATGGGGAGACATGTACCATATGTTAAAAAATTAGAACTTCTCCACTGACGTCGAAGACCAAGATGAATTAAAGATCTTCAAGAACATTAGAAGATCTAGGATATTCATAGTAGTATCCCATGTTGTTGTGTTCCCTTGCACTGATGCCATCACTTGGATTATGAAGAACACAAATTTGGAACATATATGTCTATAACTAGAAAGGAACCCATAGCATCGTTTCATCTTGAATACTTAGAAAAAATATATCACCTCGAGAAGGGGATTAAGAAGTTGGACAGTAAACTTCTCAACAACAATTCAATTATTCCCTAGGTGGTATAATCCATACAAGAAATTCAAACTTAGACCCAGGGGAGGGTACCCTACGACAGCACTAAAGAGGCCTTATCAATACATGGTAGCCATGCTATACAAGATATATGGGAAGAAAGATGCCTCCCAATTCTCTCTGTCATACATGTCATTGATCTATTATTGTACAGATGAAGGATTGTTTTTCAATTGGGACAACATCTTGTCAGACAACCTAATAGACGCCATCACTGTAGTTGTAGAAGCTCAACCATGAACTTTCCCAAGTTTCCACATGTCTTCCTACCTATTGGAAATCATGTATGTTTCCCACCAATACCCAAATATGGGGTGGAAATGGAAACCATCAGATGAATCGATTCACATATATTGCAAAGTGTTCTAGGATTACAAATACAAGACGAAATATCAGAAAATATGCAAACACTTTTTGGCTCCTCTATACAAGTTTATATATTGCAAACCAACCCCATGTATGACCAAAAAAGTGATAGTTATCATAAAAAAGATCTAGGATTGGTACCTTATGTAGCATGATACTTATATCAGGGTGTATGACACAATGAAATACCCACATCTCCTCCCTATGTTTGTACCAAACAAACTAGTACTTTAGGAGGTGGCATATCAAATAGTGGTCCATGGAGTAGGAGGAATGCTATACTGAGGCAAGAAGGAAATATGGCCACTACTCCAACTATATGTTGGGATATACTAATTTTTGAACACCAAGAAAGCACAAGAAGGAGTAAACATATTTCTCTCATGTCATTTTGGGGAGGAGAGGTTTAGGATATATGACCCAAAGGGAGTCATAAAAGAACATTTCAATACACAACAAACCTCTAGGAGGAAGAGGAGGTACATTTCGGTGCAAGAAATTATGATGAAGTAAAATTAAAGAGATGATTCAAGCCCTTGTGGAGGATTTCAGATGAGGATAAAGTGTAAGAATAATCCAGAAAGAAAGAAAAGGAAGAGGTGACATAAAGGACATCTCATGTTTCTTCTTCTCCACATTCAGGATCAACAGAGGAAGAAGAGACACTGGCAGATAAAAAAAGGAGGAAGAAAGAGAAGGTTCACAAGAACAAGAACGATTCCACTAAGAAAAATAGGAAAATAAATGAAGAATCCAAAGCCAAATCTAGATCAGAAGTCACAACAAAGGAAACTTCCTAGAAATAAGTTGAGCAAAAGGCAACGAAAGAAAAATTTGCAACAACAGCAATAGGGAAAGAAGTAGTAGAGAAGGAAGATAAAGAAGTTACAGATAAAGTGGTATAGGAAGAGAAGAGAAAGAAAGACAAAGAGGCTAGAAATAGTGAGATAATCCCAATGGACATTGATATCCTTGAGATATCAACAGTTGGTTCCAACAGACTAAGTTTAGGACTAGGTATTCCATTCAGGAAATATTATGTACCCGACCTAAGAAAGTTTGTATAAAAAAAATAATTGTACAAGAACAAGAAAAGAAAGTTCTGATAACAAGGGAAAACCCGATATCAATAATTACACAGATCCTCGTGACGAAACATGTCAGCAAATATCTAGTAGTCATAGCCTCAATTGTATCCTCTTTTTGGAATTCCACAGAAGACAATGACCAAAATCCATTCCAAAATAACTTGGAATAGGAAGCAAGGATTAGGGATCTTGAGGAGAATCTTCGACAAGTAAATATAGATGAGTGTAGCCTCCATAGTTTCAAGAAGATCATAGAAGAAGTCAGGATTGAGATCGAAGAATCCATTATCGATATGTACGTGCACCAGCACATCTTCCAGGAATTAGTTGTCATTATCATAAACCAGCATAGCACTGTGAAAACCAAGATAACACAACTTAATGTTATCTAGTAGGGCATGAAATAAATTGATACATGGATTGCGTAGAACTCAGATGCACTGAGAGAGCTATATCATCCTTCATCTAGGGAAAGAAAAATTGAATCTTATGCACTAGAACACTCTTAGCAAATCGGACAAAAGGTAGACAAAGAAATGACAAGATCAATAACAATATGTTCACGCATACACAAAGCGACAAAATAACTACTTAAGTTGTGTCAACTACCCCAACTATAGGAACTTCGAAAAAATATTATAATGGAGGAACTAGTCGACAAGGTATATGACAACACGTGTCATAGATAAAGAGTCACCAAGACAACCACCATAGTAAAAACAAACCTAATAGAACAAAACATCATTCAAACAACAAAGGTCCACACTATGTTTCAGACATTCATGGCTACACTATCAATGGATATGAAGACCCTCGACGAAAACATGTATTTGCATACAGGTACCATAGAAGAGATGGCATACCATAGACTCATATATTTACATGATCGCCTGGAAATATTGGTAGCATACCTCTAGGAAAAGAATTCATAAAAGGACAAAATAGTGAATTTGAAATTGCTATTACCTACTCCCTATTTTTTCTTTTTTGAACTACTCTCAATTTTGTCTTTTCTTGGTACACTTGTCATCAAGAAGAAGGGATATGAACAATTTTGTAACAACTTCTTTAATGAAATAAAAAGAGTGACAAGAAAATTAAGAAAATGGGTATAAATAGAAGAGGAGACTCATTTTGAGGTGTCTCTTCAAGCATTGTATAGACTCAAGAACTAATTCAAGTACATATATTGTAATATTGAGAAGGCCTTAGTGCCAGTTTTTGAAAGAGAGAAGAACTTGTGTGTGTGGCTGATTTTGCTGTGAACTTGTTCAAGTAGAATGTATGTTGATCACATGGACTGTAAGAAAAATGTTTGTTGATAGACTAATCTATTGCACACAATGTTATGTTATAGTATTTTAATTATTTCTTATATTTTCAAGTCCCGAGTTCATGAGTTGTTAATGTATGAAGAATTATAATTTAGAATTTTCTAATTATATGTATGTATTATTTTGTTCTAAATTTGCACCTTCATTTCAACTAGTTGTGTGGGGTTCCTAACAGAGTTTAGTTTCATTTACAACTAATTTTGTTACTATAGCTTGATATTATCTAGGATAGGATAGGATATATTAGCAGTAGATTATATTTTTTTTAATACATAGCCTTCATCTACATCTTTGCATTGCATAGCCATCCATTTTCACCCTCATAACCAGCAATGGAAGCCAGGCCAAATTCTAGATAGGTCTCCTAAACCAAATGGTGCATTTTCTAATTGGGACAGTGCATCAGGGAGTACCCCTTACTGTTGCAGGGTGAATTCTACCCTGTCAACACCATGGTAGAAAACAGATAGAGACATTGTCCCATTCCAAACTATAACTCGAGTTGAAGGTGATTTGAAAGTCAAATTCAAGTTTAATTCCATGGAATCTCTAGAAATCCATAAATTATTGAATCTTCCAAACCAAAAGTCTCAGGTGAGAATAAATTTAGTGAAGAGTAAAACAAGTGATTAAAGAAACAATAGAAACAAAAATCCTGGTGGAAAGGAAAGATATGTTCTATTTATAGAAGTAGATAATTTTAAAAATGAATTCTAACAAGGAATCTTGCTCCCAATAAAGGAGGTAACAATGTTTTTGACAAAATTGTACCCCTTTGCAAGAGGAGGTAACAATGTTTTGAAAAAATTGTACCCCTTTGCAAGAGTGATAGATCAAAATTTAAAAATAAAAAATTGCTTAGATTAATAGTTGAAGGTCTTTTGCAATTAGTTTGGATATTGCACATCTATAGTTTTTCGAACTAGATTCTTCCATTTTTTGTATATTATATACATTTAACACCCCAAAAATTGGAATAAATTCACATTGGATTTTTCTTCCCATTAATGAGATCTATAGTGGCACATTGTTGCATAGGACCCATGGTCCATAATATATGGTGTTTAGAGTTTGGACTTTAGAATCTGTATACAATGTTTTTGAACTTTAATATAACATCAATTAAACTATTTAAAGTCTATACATAACCTTTCACATTCACCTATTTAATTTTACATTTTTTTTTCTATTTTGATCTCTATTAGTTTAAAGTTTTTCTCCAACTATTTTTCCCCAAGTTTTATGCCAAGGATTTTACTAAAGTATTTCTAGAGTCCGAGTCAAACTCTTGTCGAGTCATTCCCATTTCCCCCCAAGTTTTATTCCAAGTTTTTTCTTAAGTATTTCTAGAGTCTGAGTTAGACTCTATTGTTGAGTCATTCCCAAGCTAAAGATGCACGACTATAACTACATAATAACTTTATTATGGTCTACCTAACCATATGAATGAAAAAACACCCACATAATCTCAAATTCAATTTTAGTTAGGCTTGCTAGAATAATGACAAGGTATGGAATTATTTGCTTGTACAAGCAACACTACTAGGATGATTTTAATTTCATATACTAGTTCTTTTCTTGTCTTGGTTCCATCTTTTAAAAATTTTGAGACTAAGAGAGCTCCAATTTATGACAATGTACAACCATATCATAAAATATAATGGGCTTAAGATTCAACCACCTTAATCAAATTTGATGTTTCCATTGTGGTAAAATAGAAAACAAAGAGACAATGTTCCAAATTCTACCAGTGATCTAGTTGAGTAGCATATCCATATTCTAACCACATCTAAAACTTTCCATCCTTTCCCTTTCACTACCATCCCATTCATAAAAAACACTATCCCTGCTTATGTTTGACTTATAAAATGTCACCCAATAAGGTCTAAATGAAGAAAAATGTAAGCCAAAGTCAAAAAATTAAGTTAAAAGGGATAAAGGTGAAGAGAAATGATGTTAAAAATGGAAATATAAAGAAGCTAGAGTTATTCCACCTCATTAAAAAGGCCCAACCCCAAAGTCCCATGCTAAAAACACATAACTAAAGAAAAACAGAATAAGTAAAATCAAAGAAAATATAGAAGGGGATGATAAAAAGGTGTCGAGGTGGTAAATCTAAGAGAAGCTCCCTCTCAAAAGGCTTAAAAGTATAAAAAATGAATATTCCTAGCTCAAAAATTCTAGTTGGACTAGTAAAAGACCTTATACACCATAAAAAATGACTTTGATTGTAACATCCTTGCTATAATCCCTAGTTTAATTAATATATAATGTATGGTTGTGGTCAAACGTTGTACATGTGAATTGTATTTTTTTTTTTGAATAAATAGAATGCGATGTCAAATGTGGGGGGACATGGACAGAGATGGGGGTTGATTAATCCACAAGAGAGGAGGGGTCTAGAAAGGGGTTTTTTATCCATGAGTTTAATTCACAGATCCTTTTCCTATTTTTAATTTTTTGAGTGAACCTTCTGATTTTCCCTTGAGTGTGGAAGAGCCCAATCACTGAATATATGTAAGAGGGTGGGTGTGAGGATTCATATACCATAGTTATTGGGAGCATGGGGATGAGTACAATGAGTTTGGGGATAAGTTTGAATCAAGAAAAACAACAAAAGGAGAGGAAATCCTTATGAACAAGGGGGGTAGTTTAGACATTCATGTTTTTTCATGGGAAAGGAGAGACAACAATGGAAGAGAGTGCATTGGAGCTGGAGCGACAATGGAGGGAAAATTTTGGATTTTTTTTCAAGTTGAAGAGTGAAGAAGAAAGTTTATAGGATTGCATAAGAACTAGGTTTTCAACCCTGAAGACTAAACTTCTATGAGAGTTGCACTGTAGTAGAAAGCTTGTTTCTATTTTGTTTCATGGTAGTTTTCCTAGCAGTGAGTTCCCTTGAGTTTCTAGTAGTGAGTTTCCTGGTTACCTATGCCAAAGATACCCTGATAAACAAATGGGACACCCGATCCACTGAGATCAGTGAAGGGGTACTTTCCTTGGGTTGGGCAGGTCAAGAGGAAGAGAGCTGGAGGAAATTTAGGATAGTTGTAGTAGAATGCCAATGGGTTGTGAGATTAGCCGAGCTATGAGTGGATAGTGAGAGATGCCCTCTTTTATGGATTCATATCCCCATATCGGGGTTGACTTGTTGTTGAGATCTGGAACAACAAGTCTAGGTTTGGTGGAACATCCTTCCCAAGTAGTTGGTTACATAATTGTTTAGAAAGATAAGTTTTTTATCTATTCTCTGTGTTATATTATGAGTTTAATTGTTGTGCATTTTACTATTTGTATGAGAATGAATTATATGTTGTTGCAATGAATTTAATAGTTGCACTCATTATAGTTTAACATGTTATAGATGCATTTTAAATAATGGTATCAACAAATGGGTAAAATGTGTGTTTTCCCGTAGTTGGTAAGATACAAGATATGTTAGCAGAAAAAATTTATTTTTATGTGTATTTCACATGTAATGAACCTTAGTCAAGATGGGGAATGTTATAGATTGATATTAGAGCTCAAGGTTCAACATTGGGATTGTATGGGCTGAGGATCCGTGTGATTTTGAAAAAAATTGTTGTTATAGATTTTGGATTTGTGATGCATTTAGGGAAAATGGTGAAAACATAGTGAAAACCCCAAATTTATGAGCAGATTCATGTTGAAATTTCCTTAAAATAGTCGAAGAAAGGATAAATGGCATAAATCCACAGGTTGTAGAGTTAAATTCAATTGGGAAGGTCAGGTTTCAAATTGTCGTGGTGATTGAAGAATTGGAAGATCAGCAACTCAAATATTCTTGATATTAGGAATCGATGGTCAAGATTCATTCTGGAATGATTAAGAACTTCCAAGTACACCGATGAAAATTTTTGGGAGAAATTATAAATTCTTGAAATTTTATAATTTTCAAATATTTTGGAAAAGTTTCATATAGTAATGACGTGGATTGATAGGGTCCATGGTGGAAAAAGGAAAGGGTCATAATACAAAGTTGTTAAATCGATGGCTAAGATAAATTTGATCTTGAATATCTATGGTCTAGATCTAATATGGGCTTGGGTAGAAAATCCCTAGTTCTATAGGACACATGAAAGAAGATCTAGGGGAAACGTTTGCGAAGGTAAGACAAACCATAGGCTTGTGAGCTGCAGGTCACAGAAAAATCTTAATGGCCTTATTTTGACAACTCGCTGAGAAAATACCGCAAAGGTAGAATCTTTATAGGCTTGCACGCCGTGGGTCGCAGACAAATCTTATTGACGTGCAACTTGACAAGTCCACGGGAGAAAGACTTACAAGAAGAATTTCCATGGGAGAAGCTCGTGAAGATTTTCCCGACAGGCTTGTGGGTTGTGAGATGCGGGGAAATCAAAAGGAAAGGTTAAGTCATCACTCCATAGAAAAATGCCAGCGAGAAAGAATCCAATAGGGTTGTGGGTTGCAGGAAAACCTTAATAATATGTTTTTTGACATTCCATGAGAAAAATCTTCGAAGAAGAGTCTGCAAGGCTTGTGGGCTACAGGTTGCGGGAAAACCTTATAAAATGTTATTTTTACTTTCTGATGGGAAGATCCCACAAAGGAGATCCTGACATGCTTGTGGGAGGTTTGGTTGATGACTATTGGAGGAGATTGACAGGTGATTACATGGTTGAATCGAAGGATGACAAGTGGAATCAACAGACACATGCCATGCCATGTCATCCATATTTCCATGGTTAGGTGTGGGTCTATTTGTCAGTATGTTATAGCATTAAATCAATCATTTTATACTAATTTGTTTTCAGTTTTTGAAGTTCATCAACTTGTGGGGGCATTTTGAGGGCCTAAACAATGTTCCAGGTAGTCAAAATTGAGAAAATTGTGTGTATCTCGGGTACACAACATTTGTTGCTTAAAATTAAAGAGCTTAGTAAGATTTTTAGAATGAGATATTTTGAGTGAAAAACAAAGCTAGTATGAGGAAGTTACAACTGAAACAATGCAGGGTATATTTTTGGGACTAGTTTACTTCTAGAGGGCATAACTTCTTTATATGAAATCAAATTGGGGCATGGGAGTAGGCTATGGAAATCCCATGGACCACATAAGACAACCATGGAACTAGATTTGGGATCTAGGTACCTAAAATTTTATAGGATGGAAGAGAAGACACATGTAGCAAAGAGGGATAAAAATGAGAAAACAATCTAAACTTCTACAGACCATAACTATCTGCTTAGAGCTCAAATTTGAAAAAATGAGTAGTCAATGGAAATAGAATAAATAATAGAATCATGTGCACCTGCAAAAGTGATTTGAATAGTATAATTTACAGTCAACTAGAAGAAGACGACTGGTGGCCTTAAAGAGAAGAAAATTATGCATTATTTTTCCAGAACTGTGAATAATTATTTGTTTCTAACAAAAAATTTATTACATGCACATTTTCTTCCAAAGTTATAGGTACAAGAGGGAATATTTGGTTCCCATATGAGAACTAGAGATATGGAGGACACCCAAGGGTCCTACATCCATGAAGAAGAAATCATAGGGCTACATGTTAGCATGGGAAATGATGAGACAGAATCCAACGAAAGAAGAGGAGGGGGGGAATTTGTGGAGATGGCTAACAATATGAGAAGATTGAAGAGGTAAGTGTAGAGATATAGGGTAGATAATGAGAATATTATAAAATTTTAGTAAGAGTTGCTTCATGATGAAGTTTTACTTATACAACTAGAAATTACAATTCTTATTTATTATTACAATCATTTAGCACATTAGCTACATAAATAGGATCACTAAAAGAGAGGTAATCATAGAAACAATAGAAACACGTGTATTATCCTAGGAAACCCTCATGGGGAAGAAAACCCAGAAAAAACTTCCTCAATATAGATAGACCAAAGACCAAATAGAAGATCCTCCTCTACTCCTTCACTAGGAAGAGTAGCGCACCACTTAACCAAGAAATACCAATAAACAGACCAATAAACCTCCTTGACGTCACACTTAGTTGTAGTAGAAGTTACTCCAAGACTTGCACACTTATTCATAGTTGCAGAGTTAGTGTGGTGAGTGTTTTCAAATGAGACACCATCCTCACATATAAATACAAGTTGTGAGGTGGCGCTAGGATTGTGACTCTTCACTTGTTGGAGTTGAATTCTCCTAGAAGTGGCTAAAACCACTTTACAATTACTAGGCTCCGAATTTACAAATACCACCATACAAATACATGTTGACCAATCCACAAAAGGGGATTTGATATTATATAAGACCCAACTTGCTCAATTCACAAAAGGGGATTTGACCTTATACAAGACCCAACTTGATCAATCCACAAAAGGGGATTTGATCTATACAATAATGAATGAAATATAAGTAGAATATTCTTCGAAATTACAATAATTCAACACTCCCACTTAACAAGAAGGGTATTATGACACCATTAATAACAATTGGCTGGACTCAATGCATCATCAAGAGGAGGGGACATCGTCATCAGCATCAGGAACACTATCGGTCATATCTACAGGTCATCAAGATTTTTTCTCATCATCAACATTAATAGAAGCTGAACATCATCATCAGTTCTATCACAGAGCTAGATTTAAATCGTCATAATTAACAACAATATGTTGGAACATCAACATAATCAACAACATGAAGCTGGAACATCAACATCATCAACAACATGAAGTTGGAACACCAACATCAATGGCACAAAGCTGGAACATCAATATCAACAACACAAAGTTGGAACAACAATATCAACAACACGAAGCTGGAACAACAACATAAATGGAAATAGCAACATGGAGTTGGAGTAACATCATCGTCATCATCAACATGAATCTAGAACATAAAAATCAATGTGTGGCAAAAGAATGAAGCGGGTGCATCAACAACAACATCTGTGGTACTCTGACAAACCGTCCTTACTGGAACTTCGGGATCTACCCAGGAATAATAAGATTCCCTAGGATATAAATCCTAATTGATCTACCACTATTGATCACAAATGGTATATACATCCATAGTTACTCTGACATACCATCCTTACCGGACCTTTGGGATCTTCCCAGAGATGATCACTCCCCTAGGATATAAAATCCTAACTGATCTACCTATTGTTGGTTAGGATACCATAGTATTATCATCATCACTCCCCCTTTTGAGGGAGGTCCTATCAAACTAAACCAATCTTGTCTTGGAAGTACTCAAACTTCAAATGAGACTGAGGCTTAGTCAACACATCTGCAACCTACTCATTTGTGCCAACGTATTAGAGATTCACAACTCCCTTCTGTACCAAGTCACAAATGTAGTGGTACTGGATCTCAATATGATTTGTCTTAACATGGAACATTGGGTTCTCTGTCATCTTTATGCAACTCTAGTTACAAAATCTCAATGTAGCATCCATATCTAGGTAAAATAGATTTGTCAACAACTTCTAAAGCCATATGGATTCACAACTGGCGGAGCATGCTGCAATGTACTCTACTTTTGTCGTACTGAGAGAAATACTAGATTGTTTCATGATTTTCCACGAAGTCATGGCTGACCCCAAACTGAAATAGTATCATGAAGTGTTATTTCTATATGAATCACTTCTAGCCCAATCTGAATCACTATAACCATACAGTCTAAAGTCATGATCTCCAGTATAATAGAGACCATAATCCAACGTACTCTTAAGGTATCTCATCACATGCTTTACAGCTACAAGGTGAACATGTCTAGGCTCCACCAGATACTGACTCAAGGTGTTCACAACAAAGCATATATCTGGCCTGGTATTCATCAGATACATCAACGAACCAATAATCTTCCTGTATAAAGTAGCATCCACTAAATCTAACGAAGTATCAACCAGGAACTTCAAATTTGTCTCCATGGGTTTGGCCATGGCTTTACATTCCAACATGTCAAACTTATTTAGTATTTCAACTACATACTTCCCTTGGTTAAGGAAGATCTCTTCTGGGATCTGCCATACTTTAGTACCTAATAAATAGTGCATCGAGCCTAGGTCCTCATTTCAAATTCAACGACAAGATTCTTCTTACAATATGTGATGATCTTTTCTTCATCTGTTGAGAATAAGTCATCCACATATAGCAGCAATATAACTTTTCCATCATTCCCAATCTTGCAGTAAAGATTGGGATGAGATTTACTCTTGGTAAATCCTAAGCTCATCAGAAAACTATCAATCCTGCCATACCAATCTCTTGGAGTTTTCTTCAACTTGATCAATTGCTAATTAATATACACAATCATGTGCTTTCTACAAAGCACTATCTATCTCACTATCTGAGGGTATGTCCTCTACTTTTTCTAAAATTGTTCCTTCTGGAACCAGAAATATGCACTTTCAACTTCTATTTATGAAGCTAAGAATGACTGCTCCATTCCCGTTGTAACTGCTACATTCTGAGAGTAGCTCCTCTACTATATCACGGAAAAAACTTCATTTGAAACTGAGAGTGGCTCAATAATTGATACATAAATTATCTCTTCTTATTTCATGGAGGTAACTCTATTTGTTGTATAGGGACTACCCCTCTGAATCTCATACTGTATCAGAATCATGGTTTTTCTAATTTTCTTAATGATCAGTGGAATTATTTCTTCAATTACTAGAGAAAGTGTCTCATCATAGTCTTCTCCCTCTTGCTAGGAGAATCCTTTGGACACAAATCAGGCTTATGCATCTCTATGAATGGTCTTGGAGAGGCTTCTCTTCCTTATTGGATCATGAGGGTTGACTCCCCCTGTACTCTAGCTCCTCCTGAGCTCGTACTTGGTGGGGTCTCCTACCTCACTAGTGATGGAGCCATATGCTTCTCATGATAAGGTTCGTCAATTTTATATGGATTTTCATCCTGCAAAGTGTCATGGGACAATATTGATCTCTTCCTAGTTACTGCAATGGTTCTGGGTAGGCCCTTCTGGATCTACTAACTTTTTCTTCTCATTATGAGCTTTGATTTCTTCTGAGTCTACAAAAAATTCAGAGTCTCTGCAGGATATACTTGGTGTTGAATGCCAAGTCTTAATATGAAAAGCTGAGTCAAGATTCAAACAAATTATGCGTCCTATCAAGGTGGCTTCATTATCCATTGACCAAGTCTATTATGAGTTCTACTCTAATGTTCGGTCATCTTTGGAGCCTTTTGCTCCTTACAATCAATCTCCATATGAGATACTATGTATCTAAAAAAGTTGCTTCTTCTTCATCTTCTTTGGCACATGGATGTATACAGTCATGTATACAACTTGGATAGTCTACTTCATGCTTCATCTAATATGTTGCCTCCTGCAACCATCACTATAGCTCCCTTTAGGCTTACTGTGACCTTCCTGGAACAAGAACAACAAGGGAGAAACAATAGACAAGAATAATACTCTTTATAATAATAAAAAAAACAATAGCAAGAACAATCGTCACAATAGCTCCTTTAGAGCTATCACTAATGACCTTCTTGAAACAAGGGTAAAAGTAAGAAATACAATAACAAGGAATGAGAGAAACACTCTTCTAGTGTTGTGATCAAACACTCTTCCATGGTAACCTAGAAACAAAAAAAAAAGTTTCTCATAGAGGAGATGTTATTTATATCTAGTAAATGATTACCATAATAATTTATCTCAATAGTGCTCACATGCTACCAAGTATTCAATAATAAAACTTTTCAAAGATTGCTATCACAACTATAGTGTTTAGCAATTATCAAACTTGATATGCGTAAATTTGAATCTTATCAATTTAATCAATCGAACCTGGAACCTGGAGTCTTGTCCTCAAGAATGAGTTTGTTTATTTTCTTCCGAGTCTCCTTCACTCAATATGACAAGTATGTTCTTAAACCTATCCTCTGTACTAAGATAATATGTTTTCTTGACAAAAAACTTGGTTAGAGAATAAACTCTATAATCTCAACTTTAATCAATCTAATACTTTGACTTTAATTTTTACCAATAATTAGTATGATAGTCATAATTTCAATAGATAAAAAATACAACCTAAATTTTCATAAGATCACAACAATTCCATAACAAATAGAGGCATATCAAATTAATCAAACATGGGGTGCATTGTTCCTCTGAATGTGTTGGATATGAGATTCTTTTGGATCTACGATTGTTGTTTAGACAAAAGATATTTTCTTCTTCAAATACCCTTTATAATAATGATACAGTTTGAACATATGTAAGTACATACCTATGACAGTAACGACATGTAGTGGTACCATCCGACAGTAGCGGAAATAAATAAAAAACCTTTAAAACTTCAAAGGTGTTGTAACTTGTAGTTTAAAATTAGCTGGAGATTTGCTAGGGTAAGGCACAGTAGAACAATAAAACTCAATCCCAACACTTCACAAAAAATTTCAATGCAAATGGTACTGCAACTTGCATGAAGGAACTAGTACGAAGGAATTGGTACTGATACTGCAACTGCAACTTGGGGTTTTATGAGGAAACCCTAATTTTTTCAAACTTCAAATTTCAGAATTCTGATCCAGGGACTAGTTGCGCCCTCCTACCGAAAACTCCTAGATGCGGTTACTTCCCCCAATGTCCTCATTAAATAGGGGAAACATCACACTTAGGGTTTATGCAGAAACCCTAATTCTGCAGTAGCTACAATATTGAAAACTAAATTGTGAGTTGATCTCTTTCAGGCCTTCTTTGATACCATGTTGAATTTTTACTTATACAACTAGAAATTATGGTTCTTCTTTATTATTACATTCATATAGCACATTATTTGCATAAATATGATCACTGAAAGAGAGGCAGTCATAGAAACAATAGAAACACACAGATTATCCTGGGAAACCCCCATGGGAAAGAAAACCTAGCAAAAACTTCCTCAATATAGATATACCAAACACCAAACAAAAAATCCTCCTCTACTCCACTAGGAAGAGTAGTGCACCACTTAACCAAGAAATACCAAGACATGGACCAAGAACCCTCCTTGACATCACACTTAGATGCAGTGGTAGTTCTTCCAAGACTTGCACACTTCTTCATAGTTGCAGAGCTAGTGTGGTGAGTGTATTCAAATGAGACACATTCCTCACATATAAATACAAGTTGTGAGGTGGTGCTAGGGTTGTGACTCTTCACTTGTTGGAGCCAAATTCTCCTAGAAGTGGCTAAAACCACTTTACAATTACTAGGGGCCGACTTTACAAATACCAGAACCATACAAATACATGTTGACCAATCCACAAAAGGGGATTTGATATTACACAAGACCCAACTTTATCAATCCAAAAAATGGGATTTGATCTTATACCATACCTGACTTGATCAATCCACAAAAGGAGATTTTATCTTATACAAGACCCGAATTGATCAATCCACAAAAGGGGATTTGATCTATACAATAATGACTCAAATATAAGTAGAATATTCTTTGAAGTTACAATAATTAAACACTACAGTGTCTGAATATGTTGCATAGACAAGTCAACAATGATTATGACTCAAAGCAAGCATCTAGTTCTAGACAAGTGGCAGCATCCAGATCCCATAGATGATCATGGGAATGATAGACAATCAAGGTATGATAAGGCATCATCATTCCCAAAATAAATCCATTAGAATATCTCGTGAAAGTTTAGGGCCAGGGAGTAGCACAAGTGTGTCTATTGTCATAAGGAAGAGAATAAGGCTCGAGTGAAACATTTTACAAGATGAACTTAGGAAAATCAAGCCACCAATTTTTAATGGTGAGCATAGAAAGGGAGAATCAGTTGAAGCATGGTTGTTGGAAATGAAAAAATATGTCCAGTTGCATGATTACTCCTCAAGGTTAGAAACATAAATTGAAACCTACCTCCTGCAAGGAAAGGCATCTAGGTGGTGATATCAACTTAAGCAAGCCAAGATCCCTAATGAGAGGAAGGTCTCATGAAGACATTTCAAAGGCTATTTCCAAGGGAAATATTTTTCAGAGCATTACTATGAAATAAAGGTGAAATATTTCTTTGAACTCAAGTTGGGAAGAATGACAATGGATGAATATGAGAATAGGTTCTTTTAGTTGTTGAAGTATGTTGGCTTCATAAAGGATTAGAAGGTAAAAATCCAAAGATTTATGAGTGGGTTACTCTTCTTCTATAATGACAAGATACAATATGATAACCACAGGACTTTGGAGGAGGCCATAAGGAGAGAAAATCATCTTTATGAGAAGAGAAGAGGGAGGATAGTCTTCCAAAAATATTGGAATGACAAGATGAATGGTAAAAAGAAGAAAATGCAGAAAGGTTTAAAGCCACCATTTTTCATAAATAACTCCCAAGCAAATCAACAAGGACAGTCAGCCCAATATTAACCTAGGATGGAAGATTCATTTGGAAAAAGGCCAAGACAACAAACCATGAAGTGTTGGGGATGTCAGGGAGATCACTTGTTGATTTGAAATGATCTTTTAAATGACTTGGTTGAGAATTTTTCATGAGTTGATTTAACATTTATAAATTAAAGAGAAGAAGAAGGAGATTTAATGAAAGAATGTTGTAACCATCATAAAGAATACATAATAAAAAATGAGCATTAAGAAAAACAAACCATAACGCCAAAACTTGTTAACGGAGTTCAACAAAGTTTCCTACATCTCCGAGACTGTCTTCAACGGGGGAGGCTCTTCTTTATTAATATTCAATGCTTACATCTTACATCAAAATTATTACAAACTAGTCTCACATTGCTCTATTCGACCTAAGAAATCTGATGCAAAAGACAACACTGAAAAAGGATTCCTCTAGCTCCCAGAAATGACCTCTAAATTTTTGCTCTCCTTATGGTTTTTTTGCATAAACTTACTTTGTTCTCCAAAATACTACATAAAAATGGATTTTCCAACCTTTTTATCATGTAAAAACATGCATGTTTATATAAAATTTGAGTTGGGGATTAGATCCCAACTTCTCCCCAAGATCTGGCCTCAATCTAGGCTCCAAATCCTAAAAAATGGGCAAAATCCCATTAAAACGATCCTAAAATAATCAAAAAATCCAATTATAAATTTTCAAACCCACTTGGCCCTCAAATATGGGCGCACCCCCCCTTTTCTCTGAGCTCCTGTATGTATGGAACCATGTGTCCATGCACTGGGGCTAAAGAGTTAAGTTGTGCCCCTTTCTCTCTGGCTCCTGGTCATGTGGAAGGCCATGTGGCCACGCCCTAGTCCAAATGTCACCTGCACCCCCAGGTCCTCTGCTCTTGGTCACATTGACGGTGCCCCAGTCGGCGAGCTAACTCCCAAAAAATGGTTGATACCTATAAACCTCTGCCATATTCACTCTATAATGGATTATTTCCATATGGTTGAACAACGATCATGGTAGCCCGACCGGTCAGTGCTCTTTGGTGAAGTTGTTGTAGGAGGATAGGTCACGGGTTCAATCTTCCTGGAGGCAAAACAAATTTTTGACCCAGGCCTTATTGGATTGATCCAGGGTGCCATGTGGTGCTCTTTGATTGTTCCACATGTCACATCTGAATTGGCCCTGTATACACAATCAATTGCATAGTCATCGACCTAGTCAGCCGCCAACTCAACTGCATAGTTAGCCTGTACCGCCATGTGTCCAACCTGGAGCATGCCACATGTCACCACGTCACTACCAACCTATCATCCTTACTGAAACACGACAAGTTTTCACTGGTCCATGTCATTGTATAGACTGCCACATCATCATTCATACAGTCCACGTGCCAATTCCGTACTGTGCCAACTCAGCCCTGAAAATGCCAAATCTACATGACATGTGTCAGCCTCTGGTGCTGCCACATCAACATGCTAACATCATCATGACATCATATTCCACGTGAGGGCCATACTGCTAACTTCAATAGTATATATTGTTGACTTTTACCTTTGACTTTTTTTGCATGTTTGGAGAAAACTTCAGAACACGATATCTTTGTCATACAAAGTCCATTTTCGAAAAAGAATATACTGTCGGAATCAACACGATGAGCACTATGCGATGGTATTGGTTTCATCTGAATCCAAGAACTTTGAATTTTTTTCCTTTTTGGATCCATTTTGGATCACACCTCCCCACTAAGACCTTTTGGTCCTCCAAAAGAATATTAACCAGACATCAAGTGAGGGATAGGCCTCCCCACTTTTCCTTTGTCTATCAAATCTATCCTTTTCACCTATAGCATCATAATCGATTGCAAAACAAACATGATAATTGAACACATATTGTTATCCATCTTCATTCGTTCACATCCTTTTGAATTCACTACCATCCATGTAGAGAACATTAGCATTGATAACAACATCAGAAACATGACTGAAAATGAACCAACGTGTCTATTCTTCTATACAAGTATGCACGACAAAAATTCGTCTTGAAGCAAAGTATGGATAGATCTGCATGCCACAACCATTTTACTTTCTTGCTTAAGATCAACTGGTACAATCATATGTGTATTGCTTGCATAACATGTCTTCTTTAATTGTTCCATTGTAAAAAGAGATTGATTCTCTTTGATATGATGAGCATGCACAACATATTGTTTCCTTTCTTTAGTTAAGTGATATTGATTATGTTCCCTGAAGAATATTGATTTGAGATCATATAAATAAGGGCTACCCAAGACCATTCCACATGCTTCTAGTGGCACCACATCACATATTACCTCATCCACAAACTTAGATGTAATTGCAAACTTTATGACACAATGCTTTGTTATGGGAAATTTTTTATTTGTTCGTATCCAATTTAGTGAATATGGTTTGTGATGCATCTTAGTTTCCAATCCCAATTGCTTAACCACTTATTATAAAATTAAGTTAGCTTGAGATCCACTATCTAACAAAGTGTTGATCTTGGTATGTTTCATAATGACCCTTATATGAAACAATTTACTTCTAGAATCATAATCATCACCCATTTTACCTGACCAACCAATTTCTATGATTTTAGTCTCATCACCTGAATCTGACCCCAAGTCTGTTGATTGTGCTACTGCTACAAATGTTTGCCTTCCCTTATTTTATTTGAACCATTTTTTTCTCTTCTCTGGGTGCAATTTCCAACAATGTTCATCATCGTGCCCTTCTTTCTTGCAATGCTTGCAAGAGAGATTCTCTTCCTTCACTGTAGTTGAGTTTTCTTTTTTCACATTCCCTTTTCCTTTGCCTTCTTTCTTTGAATATGATTCCCCTGATACACCAACTCCAATTTTTCCTACTTCAATATATGTCTCTTGAACAGAAACCTCATCAAGATTAGTAGGTCCAAACATAAACACAATATTATGAATATGTGCAAGCAAACCTCCTATATACTTCATTAGAGTTTCTTGTGTATGTAATGGAATATTTAACATCAAATCCATCTTACGAAATCCATTTGTGTATTCTTGCACCGATTGTTCTTTCCTTAATTTAGGACTTTTCCCTTCAATTAAATGCTTCTCCTTATACCCCAAAGGATAGAACTATTTTCTAAGTGCAAAAATAAAATATTTCCATGATGGAAATACATTACCAATCTGTTGAGTACCATGTTGCAACTTACTTTTCCATCAGATGAGTGTTGTGCCAGCAAGACGAAGCGATGCCAATTTGATCTTGGTTGCCTCATCATTGATTTGTTGCACACTGCAATATACCTCCATCTATCTAACCTAGTTATCAAGCTTCTCAGCATTGACTTCTACATTATACATGGGCAACTCTAATTTCACATCAAGTTTAAGTAATGGAATGTCAGGCTTATGTTTATGGGAATGAGATTGTTTTCTTACAGAAGTATAATTTGAACTTGTACTTGAAGAAGAAGAAGAAGATGGGGATGAACGAGGTGAAGGAGTAATTTTTGGAGGGTCTCCTCCTTATTCTATTTTGTCTTTCTTTGAACATTCCCCTTGAACATGTATCTTTTGTTTCAAGTAATATTCATACAATACTTTTACCATCTCCAACATGGAAAAGAAAGCTATTTGAAACTCTCTTTCGTGTTGAGAAAGTCCTTCTTTAGATGTCATCCTCTTACTTTGAGATGTCCTTTTTCTTGATCGAATATCAAGATCTCCTTCTACAATATCTCTTTCACCATGCCTTAACTTTTCCCTGGTAATCATGCATACTCAAAAACAACCAATTGTCAACCTGCTCTGATACCACTTGATCTAAAATTATCTTTTAAATGACTTGGTAAAGTATTTTGCATGAGTTGATTTACCATTTAGAAATTAAAGAGAAGAAGAAGGAGATTTAATGAAATAATGTTGCAGCCATCATAAAGAATACAGAAAAAAAGAAAAAAAAAATATGAGCATTAAGAACAACAAATATAAAGCCAAAAATTGTTAACGAAGTTCGGCAAAGTTGCCTACGTCCTCGGGCTTGTCTTCAATGGGGGATGATTTTCTTTATTAATATTCAAAGGTTACATATTACATCAAAATTGCATCAAGAATATAAGAATTTGGTCTCACACTGTTCTGTTCGACCTCAGAAATATGATGCAAAAGACGACACTAAAAAAGGCTTCCTCTAGCTCCCAAAAATGGCCTCCAAATTTTGGCTCTCCTTATGGATTTTCTACATTAACTGACTTTGTTCTCCAAAATCCTGCATAAAAATGGAGTTTCCAACCTTTTTCTCATAGAAAAATAGGCTTGTTTATATAACATCTTAGTTGGGGATTAGATCCCAACTTCTCACCAAGATCTGGCCTCAATCTAGGCTCCAAATCCTCAAAAAATGGGCAAAATCCCATTAAAACATGCCTAAAATAATCAAAAAATCTAATTCTATAGTTTGAAACCCACTTGTCCCTCAAATTGGGCATGCACCCCCTTTGTTTCTAGCTCCTTTTGTATGGGACCATGTGTCCATGCATTGGGGATAAACATTTAGGCTGTGCCCCCTTCTCTCAGGCTCCTGGTCGTGTGGAAGGCCATGTGGCCACACACTGTTCCAAATGTCACCTGGGCCCCCTGGTCCTCCACTCCTGGTCATGTGGAAGGTGCCCTGGTCAGTGTGCTAACCCCTGTCGTATGGTTTCTACCTCTAAAACTCCACCATATCCACTTTATATTAGATTATTTCCATATGGTTGAACAATGACCACGATAGCTCCACCGGTTAGTGCTCTTTGGTGAAGCCATTGCAGGAGGACAGGTCGCAGGTTTAAGTTTCTGAGAGGCCCAAATTTTTTTTTGACCCAGGACTTATTGGCCCTATATGGGATTCCACGTGGTGCTCTATGATTGGGCCATGTGTCACATATGAATTGGCCTCGTACACACAGTCAGTTGCATAGTCACTGACCCAGTAAGCCACCAACTCAGTTGCACAGTCATCCTGTACTTCCACGTGTCCAACCTGGATCCTACCACCTGTCGTCGTGTCACTCCCATCCTGTCATCCATACTGCCACATAGAAATCTATCACTGGGCCACGTCATCGTACGAATTTCCACGTCATCATTCATATAGTCCACGTGCCAATTCCATACCATGCCAACTCAACTCTGAAAATGCCAAATATGCATGACACATGTCAGCCTCTGGTGATACCATGTTAGCATGTTTATGTCATCATGATGTCATGCTGACATCATCTTCCACATGCGGGTCGTACTGCTAACGTCAACAGTATGAACTATTAACTTTGATCTTTGACTGTTTTTGCATGTTTGGAGAAAAATTCAGAACACGATATCTTCGTTATACAAAGTCCATTTTCAAAAACGAATATACTACCGAAATTTATGCGACGAGCACTATGTGATGGCATTGGCTTCCTTTGAATCCGATAAATTTGAATTTTTGTCCTTTTTGGATCCATTTTGGATCACTTGTATAGGGATTTCCCTCACAAGGGAGAAAGGATGAGGATTTTTCATAATATTTAGGAAGATGAAATAGTGGAATGCATGGGAGGAAACATGCCAAGGATTTATGAAGCCTTCAACAACAAGTAAGAAAAATATCAATCCCCTATGATTGAAGTGGAAAGTAAGATTGATAACTAACCCATAGCTATTTTAATTGATTCTGGAGCTAGCCATAGTTACATAAACATTAACATTGTTGAAAGATTTCACTTACAAATAAGCAATTACAAGAAATCTTGGTTAGTTCAATTAGCCACAAGGGCTAAGAGGAAAATCAATGAGATGGTCAAAAAAATTCCAATCAACATGAATGGACTCAACAAAAAGGTAGATGTGAATATCATACCATTGGGTTCATATGATTTTCTAATTGGAATGGATTGGTTAGAAAAACACCATGTTGTCCTAGACTGTTACAACATGACAATCACTTTTTTTGATGAAGAAGGGAAGTAAGGAAAGGTTGAAGGCATTCAAAGAGATATAGTTGTTAGAGAAATTTCATCCATGTAGCTGAAAAAGAGTTTCAAGAAGGATGTCAATTTTTTGCAGCCCATATGGAATATCCAACTAGAGATAAATGTCAAGTATTGAAGACGATCTATGCTTGAAGGATTTTAGAGATTTTTTGGGAGATATTACATGACTTCCATCAAAGAGGGACATTTATTTCTCCATTGATTTGGTTCCAGGATATAACCCAATTTCCAAAACACCCTACAAAATGGGTACACTGGAGTTGAAGGAGTTGCAAATGCAAATTGAAGAATTGTTAAAGAAGGGGTATATATGCCCAAGTGTGTCACCTTGTGGTGCTCTAATTATTTTTTGAAGAACAAAGATGGAACCTTCAGGTTGTGTATTGATTTCAAACAACTAAATAAGATCACCATAAAGAACAAGTACCCCTTGTCAATGATTGATGATCTATTTGATCAATTGAAAGGTGCAAGAATATTTTCCAAGATTGACTTGAGATCAAGTTATCATCAAGTGAGAATAAAGGAATAATATATCAACAAGAAAACATTTAGGACAAGATATAGGAATTATGAATTCATGGTAGTGCCATTTGGGTAATCAAATGTTGTAGTTTTTTTCATGTGTCTGATGAATTGAGTGTTCAGGGAATACCGAGAAAATTTTGTAATTGTGTTCCTAGATGATATACTCATCTACTCTAAGATAGAAGGGGAACATGAACAACATTTAATAATGGTGTTGCAAGTTTTGAGAGAGTGTAGGTTGTATGCCAAGCTAAGTAAGTACATATTATATCAAAAGAAAATTTATTACTTGGGTTATATTATTTCAACAAATGGGATAGTAGTTGATCATGAGAAGGTAGAGGCCATTAGTGGAAGGCTAGTGCCAAGAAATGTTACAGAGATTAGATCATTCATGGGTATTTCAGGGTATTACCAAATATTTATAAAGCTTTTTCAAAGATTGCAAGCCCCATTACTTCTTTGCGAAAGAAGGGAGTGGAATTTAAATGGACTTCGTAGTGTGAAGAGAGATTTCAACAACTGAAATAAATTTTGACTAGTACACCAATATTGAAGATTGAAGACCTCGATGAAGACTTTGTTGTATGCACATATTCATGAAAGGAAGGGTTTGGTGGATTCATCACACAAAAGGATCATGTGGTATGTTATGAGTCCAGAAAATTAAAAGAGCATGAGAGGAATTAAGATATCCATGATCTATAATTAGCAAAAAATATTCATGAGCTAAAAATGTGGAGACATTATGTCATGGGAAGGAAATTTGAGCTAAGGATAGACCATTGTGGTTTGAAACATTTGTTTGGACGACCCACATTAAATGCCCAACAAACTAGATGGATCAAATTTTTTAGTGAGTATGACTTTGAAATTAAGCATATCAAACTAAAAGAAAACCAAATGGTTGATGCACTCAAAACAATATTGCATGAATTCCATGCTACAACAATCAGCATGTTCAAGACTGATTTGAAAGACGTAATTTTAGAGGCTACAAATTTAGATCAACACTATTTGCAAATAAAAGAAACATTACAACAAGACAATTTACAACATAAATTTAAAAACTTTGAGCTGAAAGAGAATGGAATCCTCATGTACAGAGGAAAAGTATATGTGCCAAACTCCCATAAGCTAAAAAATATAGTGCTAAGGGAACTGCACAATGTGTCATATATTGGACACCCAGGATATCAAAAGTGAATAGTAGTTATGAGGAGCCAATACTTTTGGCCCGGAATGAAGAAATAAATTGTTAATTATATCACTAAGATTATTTTAACATCCCCACTATAATCCCTAGTTTAATTAATGCATAATGTAGAAATGAATGTGACTATGGTCAAGCGATGTAACATGAGAAGTGTATTTTTGAAATTTAATAAATAAAATGTGATGCCAACTGTCGGGGGACATTGACATAGATGGGGTTGATTTTTCTACAAGAGAAGGGAGTGTTTAACAAGGGTCCAAGGGGGAAATCATTTATGGGTATTAATCCAAACCCATATTTTTGTATTTTACTATCATTAGGGAAAACCTTGTATTTTCAGGTTGAGTGTATGAGAGTCCAATCATTGAATACCTGTAAGAGGGTGGGTGTAAAAAGTCACATCCTATATTTATTGGGAGGATGGGGCTGAGTGCAATAAGTTTTGGGATGAGTGTGAGTCAATTTTCTCAGGGAAAAGAGAGGAAATTCGTATGGGCAGAATATGTAGTTTTTATAGTCATGTTTTTGCATGAACAACAAGCAAGTAATAGAAAAAAAGAGCACTGGAGCTAGAGAAACAATGGAAGGAAAAGTTATAGAGAATTTTTGGAGATAAATACTGAAGAAGCAAGTTGTCAGGATTGCAGAAGAACCAAGTTTCCAAGCCTAAAGAGTGAACTCCTGTGTGAGTTTCACTGTAACAACATGTTACTGTTGTTGTTTTCCTGGTATTTTTCCTAGTAGTGAGTTCCCTTAAGTTCCTAGTAGTGAGATTCATGCTTACTTGTGCCAGAGAGACATGGTAAATAAATGGGACGCTTGATGTACTGAGAGTAGTGAAGGGGTATATTCCTTTGTTGGGAAGGCCAAGAGGAAGAGAGCTGGAGGAAAATTCGGGATAGTTGTAGGATAATGTTGGCAGGTTGTGGGAATATCTTAGCTACGAGTGGACAATGAGAGACATACTTTCTTTTGGATTCCTAGCCCCAACTTAGGGGTGACTTGTTGTTGAGATCTGGAAAAACAATTCTATGTTTGGGTGGAACGCTCGTCCCAAGCAGCTAGTTACACAATTATTTTAAAAAGATAAGTGTCTTATGTGTTTTATGTGTTGCATTATGAGTTTTATTTGTTGTGAAGTAACTCTATGTATGATAATGTTTTATACATTGATGTGATGAATTATTAGTTGCATTTTAAATTAATGATATCCAAATGGTTAAATTTTGTGTATATTCCTATAAATGGTAAGCTACAAGATTAGTTAGAAAAAAAAATCAAATTTACGGGTATTTCCACATGGTAATGTTCCTCAGTTAAACTGGGGACATTACAAATTATTATTAGAGCTCAAGTTTCAACACTGAGCTTGTATGGGATGAGACCAGGGCGAAATTGGCAGAAATTTGTTGATGCAAAGCTTCACATGTGACAGATTTGGGGAAAAAATGGGGAAATAGAGTGAAATCCCCAAATTTATGAGCAGATTTGAGTTAATCTACCTCAGAACAATTTAATGAGAGGATTGATGGCATTGATATGCGGGTTGCAATGTTAATTTTATCCTAGGGAGGTCAATTTTTCACGTTTTAATGGAGATTCCGGATTTGGAGAAGTGACGACCCATATCACATTCAATATGGTGATCGACAAACACGATTCATTCTGGAACAAGTAAAACTTTCAAGTGCACCAACAAAAAAATATTTGGGAGAAATTATAAATTTTCAAAATTTTTGAAAAATTTTGTATAGTTATGAGGTAGCCATGTGGCAGTGCCAACATGGTAGTTTACCTATGGCAGGTCACTATGGCAGAAGCTGTAAGTTCATTGTTGAATTGGATTAAGAGTCGGGGGTAATCTCGAATGTTCATTGAGCAGTAGGGTTAGATATCGATCATCCATCAAAGATTGGTGGTTGAGAAGGCTCACGAGAACATTCCACGGAAGTTTAAGTCCATATAGTCTACGGGTTGAGAGGAGATTGAGTAGCGTGGAAAATGTTGATCCCAAAGACATGAGGACTCAAGCCTTGCGGGCTGTGGGAATTTCAATAAGCTATGTAGGTTTGTCTTTCGATGGAGTAGGACATGAGTGCAATACCAATTGAATAGGATCTGTTGATTTGTGAGAGATTAGATATGGACCGTTCAATCAATTGGGTGGACATGTTGTCATAGTTTGCAGCCTGCAGAAGAATTTGTGGAAGTGCTATGTTGGAGAATCCAGTGCTGCAAGGTCGTAGGCTTATGGGTTGCGGTCTTGTGGAAAAAAGGATTTTGCAGGGAAGTTCCACAAAGAGTTTTTTTGCAATCTTGTAGGTTGCGGGCTTACAAGGGAGAAAAAGGCTCACAGGATGAATTTGTGGAAGAAAGGTCCTTGAATCTAAGCCCGATAGGCTTGCGGGATGTGGGTCACGAGAAGATCGTAAAAAGGGTGTTAACATTGTCACCTCGCAAGGAAAAGTTCATGCTAAAAAAAGAGGTTGATAGGATTGTGAGTGTGTGGATCATAGGATATGGGCAGTTCAAAATGCAGGGTAAGTTGATCTTCTAATGGAAAAGGGAATGAAGGTAATTTTGATAGGTTGTAGGATCATATTAACAAACAATTATAACAGTAAAACAATTAGTTTTTCCACAAAATTTTTCAAATTTTGAGGGTCATAAACTTGTAGAGGATTTTGAATCCCTAAACGACATTTCTAGGTAGTCAAAATACAAAGAATTGTGTGTATTTGAGGTACATAGAGTCTTTGTAGCTTAAATGAAATAAAATAGTGAGAGATTTCCAATGAGTTATTCCGGGTGCAAAACAGATCGTGTATACTTCCAGAGGGCATAACTCTGTGCTCAGAAGTCAGTTTGGGGCATATGATCAGTGTGTGGAACAATTATGAACCAGAGAAGACAACCATGGAGCCAGGTTTGGAATTTGAGTACATTAAAATGTACAAGAAGAGAAAGAAGACACTTGTAGCATACAGGGCTAAAAGTGGAAAACAATAAACTTCTGCAAACCATAACTATCATCCAAGGGACCAAATGAAGGTGAAATTTTGAAAGATAGTTAATAAGGTAGTCATGAATATACACAATTGATATTCTTTCAAAATTATAAAGGATTTGGTGTAGGGATCCTTATTCAGGGCTAAAATTGCTAAGCAAGGAAAAAGTGCAAAAAGCACAAAGTTGTCATTTGTAGATTGTTGCAGATTTTGACTAGAGCATCAGTTTGAAAATATGAGAGTTGTTGTGAATTCAGTGTTAGTATTGTTATTTGTGTATCATACAAAATTTTCCTTGGTTCCTAATATATTTAAATCTGTAGGTGGCCAAAGTTGGTGCTTGAGAATATTTTTCACTTGGGAGAAGGTGCACAAGAGGAGTAAAGTGGCAATATTCAATTGCCCATAACTTTATACTCAAAGCCCATAACTTTATACTCAAAACTCATATTTGAGAAAATCAGTAGTCAATGGAAATTTAACGAAGAATAGAATCATCTTGTGCACCTAGAAAATGCATTGAAACAATAAATTTTTCATCCAACTCAAAAGAATATGATTGGTGGCCATTAAATAGAAGAAAATGTATACACTTTTTTCCCAGAAATGTGTATGTATATATTTTTGTCTAACATAAATTTTATTGCATACACATTTTATTGAATAATTAGAGGTACAAGAATGAATTTCGTTATTTTATGATAACTACATTCATGGAGGATGCCTAGGGGTCCTACAATCACGAAGATGAAATTAGAGGGCTACATGTCAGCATGGAAAATGCTGAGACATAGTCTAATGGAAGAAGAGGTAGGAAAGATCCTAAAAAGATGAGAAGCCTACATAGAGAAGTGTATATGTATAGGGTATATGATGAGAATATTATGAAATATCAGGAGGAGATACTACAAGACAAGCTAATAAAAAATATGAAACAAAGCAAGAAACTAGTACTAGACAAGTAATAACATCTTGATCACATAGCAGAAGGGATTGTCATGGGAATGAAAGGAAGTCAAGGAGTATGAGAATGTGTCATCATTCCCCAGAGAAATCCACTAGGAGAGATCGTGCATGTTTAGGGACAGGGAGCATCCCAAGTGTGTCTCCTATTAGGAGGCAGAGGAGAAGGCCTAAGGCAGACATTTTTCAAGGTGAACTCATGAAAATAAAGCCACCAACTTTCAATGGTGAGAATAGGAAGGGGGAATAGGTTGAGGACTAGTTGTTGGAAATGAATAAATATTTCTAGCTGCATGATTATCCCTCAAGGGTAGAAACAAGAATTTCAACCTGCCACTTGCAAGGAAAGACAACCATGTGGTGGGATCAACTTAAGAAATAAAAGCACCTTCATGATAAGATATCATGGAGGAAGTTCAAAGGATATTTCCAAGAGGAATATTTTTTGGATAATTTACTATGAAAGGAAGATGAAAGATTTCTTTGAACTCAAATTGGGAAGCATGAAGATGGATTAATATGAGAAGAGGTTCTTTGAGTTGTTGAAGTATGTTGGCTTCATAAAGGATGAAAAATTCAAAATCCAAAGGTATATGAGTGGGTTACCTTCCTTCTATAGTGATAAGATACACTATGATAACCCCAGGACTTGGAGGCCATAAGGAGAGAAAGTATCTTTATGAGAAAAGTACAGGGAGGCTAATTTTCCAAAAAACTTGGAATGACAAGATGAAAGGAAAGAGGGATCAAATGCAGAAAGGTTTTAAATAGCCCCTTTTCAAGAACAACTCACAAGAAAATCAACAAGGAAAACCAACCCAAAATGAGACAAATATGATAGATTCATTTGGCAAAAGGACAAGGAAGCAACCTATACAATGTTGGGGATGTGAGGGAAATCACTTATATAGGGACTTCCCTCACAAAGGAGAAAGAATGAGGACTTTCCACAACATTCAGAAGGATGAAATAGTTGAAGTCATGGGAGGAAACATGCCAAGTATTTATGCATCCTTGGGCAATAAGCAAGCAAAACATCAATCCCCCATGATTGAAGTGGAAGGTAAGATTGATAAATAGCCCACAACAATTTTAATTGATTATGGAGGTAGCCATAGTTACATAAATCTTAACAGTGTTCAAATATTTCACTTGCAAATGAGTAAGCATGATAAATCTTGGTTAGTTCAGTTGGTCATATGGGATACGAGAAAAATCAGTGAGCTCATTAAATATTGCCCAATAGATATGGATGGACTTAGCACAAAGGTAGATGTGAACATCATACCATTGGGCTCATATGTGTGTCTAATTGGCATGGATTGGTTGGAAAAACACCATGATGTCCTAGACTATTACAACAAGACAATCATTTGTCTTGATGAGGTAGGACAAAAAAGGAAAGTTCAAGGAATTCTAAGAGATGTTAGAGAAATTTCATCCATGCAACTGAAAAAGAGTTTCCAGAAGGGATGTCATATTTTTGCATCTCATATGAAAGAGGAAGCCAAAGATAAAGTGGCAAACATTGAACACCATCTAGTCTTGAGGGATTTTGAAGATGTTTTTGGTGAAATCCTAGGATTGACACCAAAGAGAGACATTGATTTCCTAGTTTCCCCGATGTCCATGATGCCTTACAAAATGGGCACACTAGAATTGAAGGAGTTGCAGATGTGGCTTGAAGAACTGTTAAAGAAGGGGTATATATGTTCAAGTGTGTCACCTTGGCGAGCCCCATTACTTTTTGTGAAGAAGAAATATGGAACCTTGAGTCTATGTATTTATTTCATATAGCTGAATAAGGTCATCGTAAAGAACAAATATCATTTTCCAAAGATTGATTATCTACTTGATTAGCTAAAAGGTGCAAGAATATTTTCCAAGACCGACTTGAGATCATGTTATAACCAAGTGAGGATAAAGTAAGAATATGTTGGAAAGACAACATTCACGACAAGATATGGACATTATGAGTATACGGTAGTGTCATTTGGGAAATTAAATGCCTGAGTTGTTTTCATGTGCATGATGAATGGAGTGTTTAGGGAATACCTAGACAAGTTTGTGATTGTGTTCCCGGATGATGTACTCATCTACTCAAAGACAAAATATTAACATGAGAAACACTTAAGAATGGTGCTGCAAGTCTTAAAAGAGAACAAGTTGTATGCCAAACTAAGTAAGTGCATATCTTATCAAAATAAGATTCACTACTTGGGGCATATTATTTCAAAAGATGGGACAACAATTGACCCTAAGAAGATAGAGGCCATTAGAGGATGGCCAACACCCAGAAATGTGACAGAGGTCAGATCATTGACGGGTCTTGTCGATTATTACCAAAGATTCATAAAAGTATTTTCAAATATTGCAAGTTAAATCACTTCTTTACAAAAGAAGGAAGTGAAATTTGAATGGACTCTTGAGTGTGTAGAGAGCTTCCAATAGATGAAAGAAATTTTGAAAATTGTGCCAATCGTAAAGATTGTGGATTTGGACTAATATTTTATGGTGTGCACTGATGTGTGCAAGGAAGGGTTCGATTGAGTCCTCACTCAAAGGGATCATGTGGTGTGCTACAAATCCCAAAAATTAAAAGAACATGAGAGGAATTATGCTATACATGACCTGGAATTAACAACCATTTTTTATGTGCTAAAAATGTGGAGACATTATCTCATGGGAATAATATTTGAGCTAAGGACATACCACTGTGGTCTAAAACATTTGCTTGGATGACCCAAATTAAATGCCAGACAAACCAAATGGTTTGAATGTTTTAGTGAATATGACTTTGAAATTAAACATATCAAAGGTAAAGAAAATTAGGTGGTTGATGCGCTCAACAGAAGAGAACATGAGATGCATATTTCATCCATTAGAATGTTTATAGCATATTTAAAAGATAAAATTATTGAAGCTTCAATTTCAGACCAACACTATTTGAAAATAAAATAAAAATTACAAGGCAATTTACAACAAAAATTTAAATATTATGAGTTGAAAGAGGATGGAATTCTCATGTACACAGGAAATGTGTATGTACCAAATTCAAGAGAGATGAAAAATATAGTGCTGAGAGAAATGAACAATGTGTCATATGTTGGGCACCCATGATATCAAAAATCAATTCCAGTTGTAAGACACCAATACTTTTGTCCAAGAATGAAGAAAGAAGTGGTTGATTACATAGTCATATTTTTAGAGTGCCATAATGTGAAAACATAGCATAAACATCCAACTAGGCTATTATATCCATTCCCCATTCTGGAATGAAAATGGGAGGTAGTCATAGTTTATTTTATTACTAAGCTGCCTAAAACAGTGAAGAAACATGATTCCATCATGGTGGTGGTGGATAAATTAACTAAGGTTGCACATTTTATTCTAGTAAAGACTACACACAAGGCAACAAACATTGCAGGGGTATACATGAAAGAAGTTGTCACATGGGGTGCCTAAGGAAATAGATTTAGACAGAGATCCCAAGTTCCCATCCATTTTTTGGAAGGTTTTATTCAAAGGATTTGGGATGAATTTAAATATCAGTACAACATATCACCCAGAGTCTAATAGGAAAACAAAGAGGAACAATATAATAATTGAAGACATTCTCAGAATGTGTGTGATGAACCAACCATCAAAGTGGGAGGATTATATCCACTTAGTGGAACTTTCTTACAATAATGAGTATCAGACCTCATTAAAAAAGATTCCATTTGAAGCATTGTATGGGAGGACGTGTAACACACCAGTGAGTTGGGATAACCCAATAGACAAAGTTGTTATTGGGCCAGAATTATTGAAGGAAATGGAAGAGCAGATGACAAATAGCAGATAGAATTTAAAATCTCTCCATAATAAGAAGAAAATTTATGCAAAAAAGAACATAGTTTTTCAAAGATTTTAAAATGGGTGAACATGTATTTATAAAAGTGAAAGTGAAGAGAAGTTCGCTAAGATTGGGTTTCTTCCCAAAGATGGTAGCAAGATATTATGGACCTTTCAAGATCTTAGAAACGATAGGTTCAATAACATACTTGCTAGCATTTCCTACATCGATGAGAGTGCATAATATATTTCATGTATCATTATTAAGGAAATATGTTTCTGACCCTAACCAAATAATTTATTAAACTATGATCCAGGTGGAACATGAAGGGGATTTCCAGGTGGAACCAGTACACATCCTGGACTGAAAAGTAAAAAGTGTTCATAAAAAAATCCATAGGCATGGTAAAGGTTCAATGGACCTACTACAGTCCTAAAGACGCAACATGAGAGCATGAAGAAACTATGCAGGAGGAATACCCGCAAATGTTTGTTAATTTTGAAGAAAATAGAAGCTAAAATGAAAGACTCAGTTTTGGGGCAGCTAAATTCCATAACCACGTCTCATAATTCTTGGCCACCTACACTAACAACCCTGATAAAAGAATGGTGTATCTTGATAGACTGAGAGTAGTGGGGGGGGGGCACATTCCTTGGGTCAACAGGTTGAAAAGAACAAGATATTATGGTTGGAATTGTTGTTGGAGTATTGAAATTGTCGAATTTTTATTTTATATATATATATATATATATATNTCAGTTTTGGGGCAGCTAAATTCCATAACCACGTCTCATAATTCTTGGCCACCTACACTAACAACCCTGATAAAAGAATGGTGTATCTTGATAGACTGAGAGTAGTGGGGGGGGGCACATTCCTTGGGTCAACAGGTTGAAAAGAACAAGATATTATGGTTGGAATTGTTGTTGGAGTATTGAAATTGTCGAATTTTTATTTTATATATATATATATATATATATCAACATGGTGCTATGCACTGAGAATGTTGCACAATTGTAGAGGAGGGGGAATGTAGCATCCCTTCTATAATCCTCAGTTTAATTAATGCACAATGTCGATATGAATGTGGATATGGGCAAGCGATGTAATATGAAAAATGTATTTCTGAATTTTAATAAATAAAATGTGATTCCAACTGTTGGGGGATATGGACAGAGATATGGGTTGATTTTTCCACAAGAGAAAGGAGTGTCTAAGAGGGATCCAAGGGGGAAATCACTTATGGGTATTAATCAACCCAAAATTTTGAATTTTATTATAATTAGGGACAACCTTCTATTTTCAGGTTGAGCGTATGATATTCCAATCATTGAATACTTGTAAGAGGCTAGGTGTAAAAAGTCACATCCCATAGTTAATGGGAGCATGGCGTTGAGTGAAATCAATTTGGGGATGGGTGTGAGTCAATTTGCTTGGGGAAAATCAAGGAAATTTGTATGGGAAGAATAAAAAAAAATTACATTCATGCTTTTGCATGAACGCCAAGTAGAGATTAGATAAAAAGAACACTGGAGATAGAGAAACAATGTAAGGTGAATTTTGGAACTAAATACTGAAGAATCTTGTTGCCAGGCTTGCATAAGATCCAAGTTGCCAAGTCTGAAGAGTGAACTCCTATGTGAGTTGCATTGTAACAACATGTTACTATTGTTTTTTTCTTGTTATTTTTCCTAGTAGTGAGTTCCCTTGAGTTCCTATTAGTGAGATTCCTAGTTACTTGTGCTAGAGAGACCATGTTAAACGAATGGGACCCTTGTTAGAATGAGAGAAGTGACTGGGTACATTCAATATAGTTGTATGAGAATTCCAGTGGGTTGTTGGAATATCTGAGTTGTGAGTGGACAGTGAGAGACACACTTTCTTATGGATTCCTAGCTCCAAATCAGGGGTGACTTGTTGTTGAGATCTAGAACAACTGGTCTATGGTTGGGTGGAACATCCATTCCAAGTAGTTGGTTGCGCAAATGCTTTAAAATATAAGTGTTTTATCGGTTTTATATGTTGCATTATGAGTTTTAATTGTTGTGCAGTAACTATGTGTATGTGAATGATTTATATGTTGTTGTGATGAATTATTAGCTGCATTCATGTTCATTTCAACATGTGGTAGTTTCATTTTAAATTAATGATAGTTGAATGGTTAAATTCCATGTGTATTCATGTAGCTGGTAAGATAGAAGATTAGATAACAGTAAATTTTGAATTTATGAGTATTTCTGCATGGTAATGTTCCTTAGTTAAGATAGGGTTGTTACATGTCTAGAATTTCAAAAGGTAAAGGATGAGCATAGACATCTAGTTGGGATACTAAAACCATTTCCTATTTTTGAGTTTGTTGTCATCCTTTTACACACCTACTAATGTGGATAAGTCTCGAGACCACTTGGTGTGTCCTTGGAGGCACAATCCTAAGTCTAGACCCACTGTGACCTTGATCTATACTTATTCCGCCTAGGCTCACTCCTAGGGAAGCCAAGGGGGGTAGACCCTATTAAAGTTTCCTTAAATTCTAGGAGTTGATTTTGGTTATTAATTAAGAAAACCCAACCCGAGTACATGAAGAAAATGCAAATTTGGAGTTCCTTTAATGACAAACAAACCCTTTATTTGGAATCAACAAAAAGACCGGTGCCTAAAGATTAGCCCAAATTGAGTTAATGAGATATACAACAAAAATAAAAATATACAAGAATGAAACGATGTTATGAGATATCCACAATAACAAGGAGAAATTACTTTACACTTAGACCAATTACGCTCAGATAAATAAAGAATGTTAGAAATAAAGAATGCTTTGGGACAAGTATTCACATGAAAGAGAAATGCTTTGAAAGTAGATTGCTTGAAAAAGTAACTTGCTTGAAAAGTAAACTGTGAACTTGGAAAACAAATGTTGTGAAAGAGTGTGTAGGTTGATTTTAGCAAGTTTTAAGTCTCTCTTGAATTAAGGGGGAAATTAACTATGAAATATGTAAGCCTACACTATGTGACTACCCCTAATTTGTATCCCTTCAACCAAAAGGAAGTGTTGGGTGCTCAATAAGAAGAACAAACAATTTTATTCCCTAGCTCCACGGGTCAAATCCGGAATGCTTGGGCACTCAACAAGGAGTACACGTAGTGTCGTGAAATTGTCCCCAGCTTCAACTCCTTGTAGCCTCTCAAGTCACCCTTTGTGGTGGTAGAAGCAATAATAAATTGGGTGCCTAATTAATCTAGCCTCTCAATCCTTTGTCCTTTCTTAGTTATCCAAGATCCACAAAGTGGCAAGGGGAGGGAATACGAGGCAAAGACAAGGCACCAATTTGATTACTTTGAAACAAGTTAAAACTTAAATGGATGACAAATCCAATCTCTATGCAAGGTGTGGGCAAAATTAAATAAATTAAATGACTTGAAAATAAAAGAACAACCTCACAACTATGGTACAAGATGGAGGACAAGCCTACCAGTTTTGGCCAAGGTGGGTAAATAAAAGTAAACCAAAAAATAAAATTTGAATCTAGCCTTCACGATATTGCATGGATGGAAAATCCAATCACTATGCAAGGTGCGGACAAAACACAAAAACTTATTTACACTTTACAAAAAAAATTCAATTTGAGAGAATGCAAGCCCAAAAGACTCTCTTGGGCTGCTTACAATACTTAGAAAGTGAGAATTAAGAAGAGGGTTTGGAACCAAAACTCTTGGATGCCTCCTTGAGTGTTTTAGGTAAAAAATTATGCATAAATCCTCCTTAAAGCTGCAAAAAACAAGTTTTTCTTGTCGGAAATTGCTAAAATGACTTGAAAAGGTTATTTTTATGATAACATAATATACATAAATTATTTAATAAAAAATCTAAACATAAAAAGATAGATTAGATTGCAAATTTAGATAAAAATAATGCTAGAAATTGATAGATATGTGGTTGGAAATGAAAACATAAAATGTAAGAAGCTTTAGATGGCTGAAAAAATGGATTTCCAGATCTGAAATTCACTCCTCTAAGCCTTTGGTAACCTGCATATTTTGTAAACCCTTACTACAAGATGCAACAAGAAAGTGAGTGTGTTCTAATAACTTACAAAATATTTTCCAAATATACTAGAAACAACTCACAAAGACTAATAGTAATACTACTACTAATCTATCCCAAGCAAAATACTTTGCTTGGGTCTCCAAGTAAAAATGCAAGCAAGAAAATACAAAAAAAATAAATTGCATCAATATTACCTCATAAAACAACCAAACAATGGCTCCAAGAATACTCCAAGAGACACAAGATATCCTCCAAAGCTTCTATTTATTAACCAAGAAAATATTTTCTCAATGGCACCAAGAATCATGAGAGAAAATTGGAGAGAATGAGAGGGTGATGGGAGAGATTTTGGCATAGTAGAGTTACTCTGAGAATAGATGTTCAAATGAGGAGGGGGATGCTTTATTTTATATGAGGGAGAGAGGAGAGACCCCTCTTAGATGAATTACAAGTGTCAGACATCCAAGGGAGATAAACAAAGTCAAGGAAGAGACACTTTTAGGGTTTGGGTAGTGAGTTAGGGTTTGAGGGGTGAGATGTGAAGGGGGGGAACCTCTTTTGACTTGTCATGGAGGGTTCTTCTAAGTGGATTTTTATTTTTTCAAATAAGGAAATACAATAGAAAACATTTTCCCACTTTTTTTCTTGAATTTAGACACTTTTACAATTTTTGGCTTTTTTACCTTAGTCAATTATTTGTTGACTTTTGACTGACTCTGATTCCTTATGGACAATGACCTAGAAAAACTTGTCCAATTGAGATGAAACTTGGTACAATTGTGTAGGGGGTCATATACCATTTTATTTGAGTACCCACACCCCTATACAAAATCCCCAAGGACCAAATTTTTACATTTTACATAAAAACTAATTAAAATTTTCAATTAATGGAAAATTTTAATAATTAAAAAAACCTATCAAAACTTAACATAATTCCTCAACACTCTAGGAGATGTCTAGCATGGTAAATTAAAACATTCCTAAACGTTATTCACCCCATGGTATCGATCATTAGAATGTCTTTCACCACTTTGGAGGATTTTGTGAGTGAAAAACTCAAGGATAATTAAAATTGTCTGGTAGGCAAGATTAATTACCCGAGGAAAAAAACCACTCGATGAAAGGACTTCCCTAATGATAAATTCCTAGGAAACTAAAAATTGACTCATGCTAACATATTACATTATTATCCCATGCAGGGGAGTGTACATTCTGAGGACATAGAAAGACGTGTTGGGGGGGGAATTGTCCTGTTGAGCCAAAAGTCTTCAAACTTGTTGTACCACAAGGTACATAGCTTCATGGTACATGACGTTGAAACCTAGTCGAAATAGGTGGTCAACAGAGTGAAAAAGGGAAGTAGTCACATTAGATTTTATTACAAAGTTGTAGTCACATTGGATTTTATTACAAAGCTTCCCAAAAAAGTGAAGCAACATGATTCCATCATGGTAGTGGTGGATGAATTAACTAAAGATGCACATTTTATTCCAATGAAGACTACTCACAAGGAATCCATTATTGCAGATATCTACATAAAGAAGTTTCTAGGCTACATGGAGTGCCCAAGACAATAGTTTCAGATAGAGATCCCAAGTTTACATTCAATTTTTGGAAATGTTTGTTCAAAGGTTTTGGGGCGAATTTAATTCTCAGTACAACATATCACCCACAATCAGATAGGAAAACAAAGAGGACCAAAAAAATAATTCAATACATGCTCAGGATGTATGTGAAGGACCAACCATCCAAGTGGGGGGAATATATCCATTTAGTTGAATTCACTTACAATAATGGGTATCGGGCATCATTAAAAATGAGCCCATATGAAGCTTTCTATGGAAGCAGGTGTAACATTCCAGTGAGCTAGGATAACCCATAAAAAAAAGCTATTATTAGGCCAGAGTTGTTAAAATAAATGGAAGAGAAGATGCCAAAGATCAAGAAGAATTTAAAGGCTTGAAAATTTATGGAGACAAGAACAAGGTTTTTAGATATTTTAAAGTGGGTGAACATGTGTTTCTACAAGTAAAGGTGAAGAGAAGTTCACGAAGATTGGTTGTTTCCCAAAGTTGGCAACAAGATATTGTGGGCATTTTGAAATCTTAAAGAAGATAGGGCCATTTGCATACATTTTCCTGCATCCATAAGAGTGCATAATGTATTTCATGTGTCATTGTTAAATAAATATGTGCATGACCCTAACCACATAATTGATTAGACCATGATCCAGGTGGAACATGAAGGATGTTTTTGGGTGGAACCAATGCACATCCTGGACTAGAAAGTCAAAGTGTTCAAGAACAAATAAATCAACATGGTAAAGGTCCAATCGAACTGCTATGGCTCCAAATACGCCAAATGGGAGCATGAGGAGACTATGTAGGAGGAATACTTGCAAATTTTTTACAATTTTGAAGAAAACAAAATATAAGAATGAAAGACTCCATTTTGGGCAGCTAAAGTTCAGGAACCACATCTCAGTGTCCTATCCAACCTCTGTTAGGAGCCCTAATAAAATAATGGTACAACCCGATGGACTAACAACAATGAAGGGGGTACATTCCTTGGGTCAGTAGGTTGAGAGGAACATAATATTATGGTTGGAACTGTTGTTGGAGTTGTGAAATTGTGAATTTTTTTTCTAAGTATTGGGGTGTAAATATGTATATGTATTTTGGCATAGTGTTGTGCATCAAGGATAGTGCACAGTTGTAGGGGAGGGGGAACATAACATCCACTTTATAATCCCTAGTTTAATTAATGCATAATGTAGATATAATGTATGGCTTTGACTAAGCGATGTATATGAAAATTTTATTTCTGAATTTTAATAAATAAAATGTGATGTCAACTACTAGGGGAAAGGACAGAGATGGGAGATGATTAATCCACAAGAGAGGAGGGGTCTAGGAAGGGGGGTTTTATCCATGACTTTTATTCCCAAATCCTTTTCTTGTTTTTTAATGTTTTGAGTGAACCTTTTGATTTTCCCTCGAGTGTGGAAGATCCCAATCATTGAATACATGTAATATGGTGGGTGTCAGGAGTCCCATCCCATAGTTATTAGAAGAACAAGGTTGAGTACAATCAGTTTGAAGATGAGTGTGAGTCAATAAAAACAACAAAAGGAGAGGAAATTTGTATGAACAAGGGGGGTTGTTTAGACAATCACGGTTTTGCATGGGAAATGAGAGACAACAACAGAAGAGAGTGCAATGGAGATTGAGAAAAAATGGAGGGAAATTTATAGAGATTTTTTGGAGCTGAAGACTAAAGAATCAAGTTGTTAGGCTTGTAGAAGAACCAAGCTTTCAGACCTGAAAAGTGAGCTCCTGTGAGAGTTGCATTGCAGCAACAAGCTTGATATTGTTTTGTTTCCTAATAGTTTTCCTAGCAATGAGTTCCCTTGAGTTCCCAGTAGTGATATTCCTAGTTACATGTGCCATAGAAAACCTGATAAATGAATGGGACGCTCGATGGAATGAGAGAAATGAAGGGGTACATTTCTTAGGTTGAACAGGTTGAGAGGAAGATAGATGGAAGAAATTTGGAATAGTTGTAGGAGAATGTCGATGGGTTGTGAGATTATCTTAGTTATGAGTAGACAGTGAGAGACACCCTCTTTTGTGGATTCCTAGCTCCATCTCAAGGGTGACTTATTGTTGATATCTGAAACAACAAGTCTATGGTTAGGTGGATGCCCATCCCAAGCAGCTTGTTGCACACCTATTTAGAAATATAAGTGTTTTATTTGTTCTATATGTTATGTTATGAGTTTAATTGTTGTGCATTTTACTCTGTGTATGAGAATGAATTATATGTTTCTACGATGAATTTATTAGTTGCATTCATGTTAGTTTAGCATGATGTAGCTACATTTTAAATAATGATATTAGCAAATGGGTAAATCTATGTGTTTTCCTGTAGATGGTAAGCTACATGATATGTTAGCAGAATTTTTTTACTTCTATATGTATTCCACATGTAATGAACCTAATGAGTCAAGCTAGAGAACACTACATTAATAGTGGCTTTCTTGCTTGATAATGTCTTAAGGCTCTCTCGTTGGGGTTAGAACTTTTCCTCATCAGTGAGAGTTTGAGTGGTAACATTTTTGGCTCCATTGAAGGGCATAAAGGCCATTCCCTGGGTTATCTGAATTTTGGCTTCAACATAATTTTGGTGAGTAAGATTTGAAAATTTAAATAAGTTGACTCCCGGTGACTCAATTGAAGGGAAGAAGCCCAATTCCCTTAAATATTTTAAATCTTGGTTGCTTGTAAGGTGAAGAAATCATATTTCGTTGGCATTTTTTATTATTCACCTTGGTGACTCCACTTTTGGTTGAAGTTGGTTGAAATGGGACATTGGGATTTCCATAAAATATTTCCTTGCTTTGATTTCAAAAAAAATGATGGATGTCCTAATCACATACCTTTAGCATGGAAAGAAAATGTTTCAAAATTTGACAATAAACCCTTGCATGCTACTCAAAACATCTTGTCATTTTTGGAATCTGTTTGGAAGCTTGGAGTGTTGGCACATGGGAAGACCCATGGTTCAACGCTTAACAACACACCAACAAAACCCTGACTACCAGCCCTTTCGACAACACTTGCAAAGCAAGCGAGGTCTCACCTAAGGTAGAAGCAAGGGGGGGTTACATGACGGAGGTGCCTATAACCAAGATGGGACACAAATATGTGATAATAACACTTCACAGGGTATTTTGTTAGCTCTTAGGAAGTGGCATACATTAGTTCATTAACCTTATTAACATCGCAGAACGTACCCAAGACTAGATCTAGTGTAGTAACAACAAAGATTAAGCACTTCAACCACTTAACACATAGCACTTTGAATCAGATCTAGCATATAAGCCAAGCATTTAAGAAAAACATACATATTCATTATACATTCCATTATGAGCACTAAGAAAACATAGAAAAGATAACATTGCACAAAGAAAACCATAAGACACCAAATGTACGTGGTTCACCCCAGTGTGGGGCTACGTCCACCAACCACTTTGCCTTCTTTATTATGTGCTTGAATCTTACATTAATTCACTCCTGTGCACTAAGCCACAAGGTCAAGCTTCACATGGGACAGGATATTTGTGCACTAAGCACCAGATCCTCCTTCCAAAACTAGGTCAGGCACAGAGCCAACCCTATATTGAGCACAAAGCTTTAACATACGTTCATTCTTTGGCACAAAGCTACTCAAAAATACTTGCACTTATATCTCCCAAAAACTTCTACTTATACAGTACATTCTTACTTATTTATACTTTTACAATCCCTTACAATAAGGCCTAATCATGGGTAAACCCCATGGGCCGACATCCCATAAACCCATTACAAAAAGCATAGAAAACCCCTTACTAGGTCCACATAGCCCGCAAAATTGGTGAGATCCACGATCTCAGCTCCACCTAGGCACTCCTTCTTTGAACAATGAGTCGAAGTCCAAAAGTGGTCCAAATCTGATCAAGGTTTCCTCAAAACTTGGTCGAGGGCCAACAGGCCCCCAACACTCACATGTGACTTGTCTCGAGTCACTCAGGTCTGAGCAATGCCGCTTCGAAGGCCTCGAGCTTAACTTGGGTTGCCTAGACTTGCTGCTTCGCCCGAGCCTCCTGCTCAATGAGATCATGGATAATCTTCTTTGTAACAGGCCCTTCCAGGCACTGTTCTACTGATGCAACCACTTGGTCCAATTGTGAGACTTGTCCATCAATCTCTTTGAACACCTTGCAGGCTTCATCCTGCACAGGTTGCAGCTTCTGCATGACTTCCATTACCTTTCCCTGGAGGGCAGTGATTTGTTTTTGTACTGCACGTTTCTCTTGGGATCTTTTCATTCTCTCTATCGTAGTGAGAAACTTCATCTGTGTCTACACGGAAAATGACTGATGTTGTGCCTCCTGTAACTGCGCTTCCATCTTTCTTAGCTCTCGATTCTCGGCGAGGAGTTCATATGTCTGTGCACTTCTATCACTCAGTTATTTTCACTCTGAGGTGAGGGCTCTTATCCTTACTATTGTGTTCTTAGCGGTTTCCTCCCTCTGGTCACGCACCTCCTGCGGGGTGCTCGGTATTGCTTGGGCCTCCAATTCTGTTATTCTAGCTTGAAGCTGTTGGAGGGTCTCAGCGAGCTTCACTACTTGAGCCTCGATCAACTCTTTCTCATCCCGTGCCAAGCCTGGAACAGAGCGACATGCTTTACTCACTACTTCTTTGACAATGGCCTGCTCTATGAGCAACTTCTCCTTTTCTCTATGTAGCTGGGATTTTTCCTCCTGGAGCTTCGCCTAAAGCTCTTCTTTCTCACTGTTTTGGGCTGCTACATTTTCCTGTGCTACTCTTAATTGCACTAGGACTTCATCTTTCTCCTGTTTCAAGGCTTCTCTAGCCTTCTCCTTCTCTTCCTAGACTCTTTGAAGTCGAGATTTTGTTGCATCCGCAAGTGTTCTCAATTGGGTTGGTTCATCCCCCAATTCTGCAATCTATGACGAGGAAGGCGTAGTAGGTACTGCGCAGAAAAAATGAACAACTTGTTGTACTTCCTTCAATTTCTTTTTGATCCTTCCATATAGCTCCTCCTTCTTCTCTCCATATCTCTGCAATATATCCTCGGAAGCGTCCTCCATAGCTCCGCGAACCAGACTGATATCGTCCTCCGTGAGTGTGGCCTCCAACTGGGGCTTATTAGCGTGCGTCCTCTTCCTTGCTGAAGGTTTCTTTGGAGAAACCTTCCTCTTCTGCGGTGTTATTGTCCCAACAGGGGGATCCTCAAGTGGAGGGGTGGTAGCTTTGCCTCCTCCTTTCCCTTCTTCTCCTTCATATCCTCCTCCCTATCCTTATGTTTCGTCTTCTCCTCCTCCTTTCCCTTCTTCTCCTTCATATCCTCCTCCCTATCCTTATGTTTCGTCTTCTCCTCCTCCTAGCGAGCCAGACGCATTATCTTCAGAAGTGTTGTCCTCCTCATCGCTCTCTATATCCTGGAATTCCTCCTGCTTTTTCTTCTTCTTCATCCCACTGGACTGTTTGACATTCTCAACCTGGGTGACTATGGGGCTTTCTATAGTGTCGGTGTCGAAGAGTTCTGCATCAACGACGGGTACAAGAAATTTCTTCGGCCACTCCTGTGTAATATGCTCCATGTCTTCATCTGTCAACTTGTAGTAAAAATGTAACTCTTCCTAGTTCTCGTCCTTGCGCGCAGTGATGTAGATGAAATGAGGATCTGCGTGGAACTTTGCTATTGGTCGGTACTGGTGCAAGGGTGTGCGGTTTCATGCATGGAAATGATTCAATGGCAACCTTTAATTGTTGATAGTATGCATGAAATACAACGTTGAACTGCCACTACTTCGTCATGTTGTTGGTGTACCACAAGGTTGAAAATTGAGCGGCCAATGACTCTGAGGGTTCGATTTCTAGGAAGGTGGCTCCTTCATGCATTTTCCAAGCGACAAATGTGATCAAAATGATCAGCCAACTGTAGTGGAATTCATATCCTAAATCCTGGGCTTCACGACAATATTTCTCTAGTTCATCGACAAGGTATTTCGCCTAGTTCATCTGCATGCCCTCCACACATTTTCCTTCAAGTTCCACCACGAACCCGATGACCTGTGTGGGGCGGTTCTTCCTTACAATCTTGCCAGCTATGATTTGGCAAGCGAGCCATACTGCGCCATCCTGTATAGAGGCTACCTTGTAACCTCGGTTTCCTTTTTCGACTTCTCTGTAAGATTCCTTGATGTGTTGTGCCAGGGAACAGTGCAAGGCCTTCCCTGGATAAAACTGTTGAGGGTCAGGTCCCTTCATGCTTAATCCTGTGATCTAGTGGATCGGTGTTGGATCCACGATAATCCTTCTGTCGAGCCACAAGTATTCTCCATGATAACACGACAAGAAGAGTTTAATGCAGGCGTTAACCTCCTAGTGGCATCCAAAATGGGGGATCTTCATCACATTCAGCACAATGGACTGTGCCAGCCCCTTAATCCATGGTTGTGAGATGAGGCGAGGCTTCTTCCCAGTTGACATAGTGAGATAGCGATGCGGCGCCAACATGGTGTAGTTCTTTCGATCTCCCAAGTTGAAGTCATTGTTCTTCAATAGTGGGATATGTCCTAACTGAATCCTGACNTGGACTGTGCCAGCCCCTTAATCCATGGTTGTGAGATGAGGCGAGGCTTCTTCCCAGTTGACATAGTGAGATAGCGATGCGGCGCCAACATGGTGTAGTTCTTTCGATCTCCCAAGTTGAAGTCATTGTTCTTCAATAGTGGGATATGTCCTAACTGACTCCTGACTATGCGTATTCCTTTCGGAATGTACTCAGTGAACACGGTGTACTCATAATCTCGGGGGATGTTGTCGGAGTTAACTGCACCAGCCAAAGGTGGGATATACTCTGGTAGGATCGACGATATCTGCTTCACATTATCCAGATCACCGTGATTCTTACTTCGCTGCTCAGTCACGAGGTTAACATGACCAGAACAACAACCAGTCGAAGGGGAAGCCTGCAATCCCCTAGTCGACGACACCTGGACACCTTCAAGTATTGGTCTGTCGGCCATTAGCTTCTTGAGGACTTCCTCGACAAACTTCTCTAATTCACTAGGTTCGCGCAACATTCTAACTTTTAAACAGACAGGCGGGGTAGACAAACGGACATGCGGGGTCTAGTTTCATATAACACAACTCGACACACGGACAATTCTCTTCTTGGCTCAGTTAATCATGGGTAGAAAAAAGTGGTCTCGATGCAACATCCAATGGGTTAAATAGGCGGGGCATCGTAACGGATTCTTCCAACGGCCAGGAATGCTTCCATCAATGTGAATATGTCCGTTATGGCGCGGTCTTAATGTCCAAAATCGACCCATCATCCCATAAATGCATTTTATAACCGTTCTGGAGCGTCATTCTAATGGTCAGGGTGCCTCCAATGGTCATATAACTTCGTCGGGGTGAAGTCCCATTCTACACAGACCTGTTGTTCCAACGAGGTTCAAATCCTGCGAACCTGCCTCTTGCGAGATTCCAGTCTGCGAAGTCTTCCATCTATTCTTTGTAGCTTCTTGTAGCTTTTCCAACTTAGCTTTCTTTTTATTGAGCTTCCTTGACTTCTTCCCTGTGATCTGAGTCTCTCTAACTGTTTCTAGAATCCTCTTTCCATTCTTATTCTTATCTTCCCCTAACGCAGTGGCTTCGCATTGTTGAGGTGCCCTCAAAGGGTCTGAAGTTAATATTTGTTTTCTTAACACTTCCTGAGTGGATATACTTCTTTCTTGAATAGATAGGTCCTTCAAGCCTTCTTTCATTCTTTCAACCTTGACAACTAATTATCTTTCCTTCTGTCTCTTTTGCATTGTTACTCTGTTATGTTGCTTCGACTTATCCTCTCGTTCTTCTATTAGTCCGTCTAATTTCTAGCTATGAAATCCCTTAGTTCTTGCTTTTTCTTTTCTGTAGCTTCTTCCTCTGCTTTCCTTCTGATCTGATCCTTTTCAATCCAAGTCTTACCTAATAAAAGTGGGAAAGGGGTGTTGTCCTCAACAAACTTAATGACTTCAAATTCATCTTCAGTCGATGTTCCATGAACAATAATAGATACATTGGTAACTCTTCCACATAGGGTTATCATATTTCCCTTAAACAAGCCTATCCTTCCTAACGAAGGTACCACAGTAGGATTTCCAAAAATTTCCCAAGTGTCTTCTGTCATAATATTTACTTGTGTTTCCTCATCTAAGACACAATCTATGTCAATGTCTTCTATTGTTACACTTATGCGTTGTTTTACTTTAAGGATCTCTGGTAAACTGACATCTTTGTGAACATCTATCATTTCTTTCAACTGTAATAATGTAGTCTGAGCTTCCTCTGATTCTTTCTCTTTATGACTCTCTAACATGCCCTTGGTATTTTGACTTCTTCCATAGTTTTCTTGTCTTATGTTCATTCTTTCAACTTTAGCAATCATCCTTGGACAATCCTTGACCTCATGACCAACAATCTTACAACAAAGACAAATAAGACCTGTGCCAGGGCATTCCTTAGCAAGGTGTCTCGGTCTTCTGCAGTTATAACACAATGTCAATCCTCTTTTCCTTGTAAACATTCCCCATCCTTTTCTGTACTGCATACTAGGATCATAGTGTTGGACCTGCAATTTGCAAAAAAAATTCTAAGTTCTTGCATCCACTTATTAATCCAAAAACTCTTTCTATGCATAGGAATAACATATCTTTCTTCATTTCCATTAAATTTACTCAAATCAACTCTTTCTTTCAATTGCACCCTAGCCTTCAGACTAGGACATAATCTATTAAACATACTTAAGTTCCCGCTTTCAAAACAAAAAATTTCACCTATCTTACTCTTGTCAAAGAAAAAATCTTTACCTCTTTTTACATCTTGCCTCTTTTCTTCATATCGGATTTCTTTCTTAGCACAAAGCTTCACAAGTCAATTAGAGTACTGCGGACTTCAGCATCATATCTACGCATAGAGCTTCTCTTTTCTTTACATCAGTTCCCAGCAATCATAGTTTCAGGTCCTGGAAACGAAACCATTTGTTGGAACAGGGGTAGACCTAGGGTTCAACGCTTAACAATGCACCAACAAAACCCTGACTACCGGCCCTTTCGACAACACCTGCGAAGCAAACAAGGTCTCACCTGAGGTAGAAGCAAGGGGGGGTTACAGGACGCAGGTGTCTGTAACCAAGATGGGACACAAATCTGTGATAATAACACTTCTCAGGGTATTATGTTATCTCTTAGGAAGTGACATATATTAGTTCATTAACCTTAGTAACATCACAGAATGTACCCAAGAATAGATCTAGCGTAGTAACAACAAAGATTAAGCACTTCAACCACTTAGCACATAGCACTTTGAATCAGATCTAGCATATAAGCCAAGCATTTAAGAAAAACATACAAAATCATTATACATTCTAATATAAGCACTAAGAAAGCATAACAGAGATAACATTGCACAAAGCAAACCATAAGACACCAAATGCACGTGGTTCACCCCAGTGTGGAGCTACCTCCACCAACCACTTCACCTTCTTTATTATGTACTCAAATCTTACATTCATTCACTCATGTGCACTAAGCCACAGAGTCAAACTTCACGTAAGACAAGAGATATGCGCACTAAGCACCATATCCTCCTTCCAAAACTAGGTCAGGGCACAGAGCCAACCCTCTATCGAGCACAAAGCCTTAACATACGTACATTCCTTGGCACAAAGATACTCAAAACTACTTGCACTTAGCTCTCCCCAAAAAATCTACTTCTACCATACATTCTTACTTATTTATACTTTTACAATCCCTTACAATAAGGCCTAATCATGGGTAAACCCCATGGGCCGACATCCCATAAACCCATTACAAAAAGCATAGAAAACCCCTTACTAGGTCCACATAGCCCGCAAAATCGGTGAGATCCGCGATCTCAGCTCCACCTAGGCGCTCCTTCTTCGAACAATGTGTCGAAGTCCAAAAGTGATCTAAATTTGACCAAGGTTTCCTCAAAACTTGGTCGAGGGCCAACATGGAGTAACACACGAAGACATCTTGAGCATGCTATTTTTTCTTTCCTTGGATGGAAAAAAAGGCTTGGGTTAGAAATGGCATTACTCCTGGGTCAATATCATCTTGTGAGGATTTTATTAAAGTCTTTTTTAAGTGTTGGGGTCCTCCTTTGGAAAGGTTTGAAGATAAAGATATGGAAATTGAGGAAACAATTACTTTCTTTGTTCTTGGAAATCAATAATATCAAATGGATTTAGATAAAGTGGCTTCCCATGACGAAGAATATTTTAATGAGAATTTGGAGAATGAATGTAATGTGGATGAAAGTGATTCCCCTATACCATATAGACGTGGAGTGTCATATTTGGAAGCCTTTAGTATGGACGAAGCTAGAAAACAAGAGGAGGCAATCATGGTTGGTAGCATTCAAGAAAACCAAAATCCACCTCTTATGGGTATAGATGAAAAGTCTTTTTATGGTCCTCTTGAAGAGCATGAACTCTTTGAAGATCAAACTTATGATGAAGACCTTAAAGAATAACACTTAGATGATTGGATTGAGGTTTCCATCAAAGGAAAATGGAGATAGATGCTTTATTCCTTGAGTTTCAAAGGAATCCTTCATTAGAGTTGGGGGTTGAAATAAGCAAGAAGATAGAAGAAAAAAAATGTTGTTTTGAACTTAATTGAGAAAAAATAATATATGGATACAACTCATGAGGAAGAATCATTTGGCAACCCCATTGAAAATCGTGGATATGAGGATGAATACCAATCATTTAGTGAGGACATTAAGGAACAATCACTTCATGAAGAGTACAATTTTAATGGTGACCAAGTCTATGAGGAACACATGGATTAAGAAAAAAATCATGAAACCATCAAGGAGGAAGAATTAAGTAAAGATGAAGTTACGAAGACATGCTTTGATGGTGCAAACGACCAATTTCTTTTCTTATTGATGTGTAATTGAGGATTTGATGAATGATACCCATTGTCAAAATCTTGATCTTTTTTATCCATCTTTTGAGAGTTTTGAAAGGGTGAATTTTGAAGGAGTAGTGGACTTTCCCTTAATCCATGAAAAAGATGATGACCTTGGTGCTAAGAACCTTATTGACCTTTTCCACATTGGAAGATCTAAGTGGGATATAAGATGTTTTTAATTTAAAGGTGATCCAATTTATGATACCGATTATGAGGGTGGAGATGAGATTGAAGAACCTGGACATAATGAAGGGTTTAACTTAGAAATATTTAATGAAAAATCCAAGTCCAAGTCTTGAAGAACATGGAATGATTTGTCCCCCTCTTCATGAAAAGGTTAAGTGTGAAATGGTTGTCATAGATGTTGAACATCCCTTGCCTTATGCCTTAGAGAACCAAACCTTGACTCTTGAGTATCTTCATCCTCCTTGTTTACCTTTGACTTATGAGTTTTCTCCTTCCTTACCTTTGACCTAGAGAAGCATGGAGAATCAATCTAGATCTCAGTTGAAGTCACCTTCACAAACTCTTTTCTTCAATAATTTTATAAGTAAAATCAATGGGTTGACCCACTCCTATTATTACACCAGCCCTATTGATATTTGGATGGAGGAAGTTTGTGGAGGTATTAATCAACCTTGGCATGATTTGGACCTTATACTTAATGAATATGATCTTACCTTGTTCCTAAACTAAAGAGTGACCAACATTCCACCTTATGGCCACCTAGTGTTTAACATACTCATGTTTTGGTTTATAACCAAACACAAGGGAAAGCCTCAAGTTGATGATGATCTTCTTAGGTGGTTGCATCAGATCTTTGACTTTATTTAGCAACCACACTTCTTAGTTAGTTTGTAGGAGTAGGAAAGAATAAGTTATTTTGAAATTATCTTAGGATGTTTGTGATTTTCTTTCACTGCCGAATATATTTCTTTCCATGCATTTTCTTTACTTAGAATACATGCTTTCTATTTTCATTCTTAGACCTAAAAAATTTTAATTTTTATAAAGTTTTGATGTAGTTTTCTAGGGTGGTAGATTCACCTTCCTCTCAGGGGTGCATTGATGTTGTTTGGATGAGCTCTCCTACTCATATTTGACGATTTACACTTGATTTTCCAGTGATTCCATCAGACATATATGATCCAACTTTACATGACGGCCACATTAGATCTTTCATATGACTCTACTATGGTATATTAACTCCTATGCTTTACACCTTGGATGATATGTTCTTGCGCAAATGGTACTTCATGCTCCATCTTCTCAATTGATGTTCTATGATTTCATATGTGAGTTTTTTATGTAGAAGTGGTGTGATGGTTTCTAACCTTGTCATGAAAGTAATAAACATTAGTTAGATCTTATAATACTTCTTAACACTAATTAATTTGTTATTTTGTTTTTCTTTACCATGGGGGGGAATAATTGTCCTTAGATAAGTATGTCATGAGTTAGGACTAATTATATTATTGGTGATCTGGTTGAGTAACATATCCATATTCTAAGCACATCTAACACTTTCCATCCTTTCCCTTTCACTACCATCCCATTCATAAAAAAATACTACCCTTGCTTATGTTTGACTTATCAAATGTTATCCAGCGAGGTCTAAATCAAGAAAAATCAAATCAAAGTAAAAAAATAAAGCCAAAAAGGGTAGAGATGAAGAGAAACAATGTTAAACATGGAAAAATAAAGAAGCTAGAGCTATGCCACCTCATTAAAAGGGTCCAACCCCAAGGTCCTATGCTAAAAATGCATAACTAAATAAAAAAGGACCAAGAAAAATCAAAGAAAATATAAAAAGGGATGATAAAAAGTCATTGAGGTGGTAACTCTAAGCGAAGCTCCCTCTGAAAGGCTTACAAGTACAAAAAATGAAGGTTCCTAGGTCAAAAAGGTTAGTTGGACTAGTAAAAGACCTTATACATAATCAAAAACGACTTTGAGGGTCAAAACATAAAGTTTCCCTTCCTTTTTCCATCATTTATTCATCAAATTTGCCTATCTCTAACCAAGTTACTTAGGGAATACTTTTTTTCCTAGGAAATTGACACATAATAGGGATGAAGTTGTCCCACCATAGTAAACTTAGGAAATTTACAAAATTAACCTATGTTAAGTTGTTGTTAGAAGATATTACTTGGTGTTTGTCACCTAATGACTTGTTTTAAAGCATAATGCATCATTATAGACGAGCGCCACACATTACAATGCGTGCACTATGCCTCAAGTTCCATGTCATTACCTCAAGATCTGTGTACTTTCCTTGGGATCCATGTACGTGCATATAGATAGATATATCTACATTAGGAATCTGTGCCATTTTTTTGGGATCCATGGCACTGCATTGAGATGTGTGTCATTRCCTAGGGATTCATAACAATGTGTTAGATTATGACATAGACTCCACATCATCATCATATGCCACATGGACCATTCCTAGAGGGCACACTTGCTTTCTTAGACCATTTATTGAGGCGTTGAGGAGGTTAGAGCACACATTTAAAGAGCGGTCAGATTCAGGGGTAGTTATCTTTTAACAAAGTGCCTAGAATTCCACCAGATCAATGACATTAGATGCAAAATTGCTATAGGGCTTTTGAAATGGGGTTATAATAGAAAGTTAAGGTCAAATCAACCTACTTACAATGCTATTGGAATTTGCTGCACAAAAAGTATCACTGCTTTTTAGAGACGTACGTGGAGGGCACATTCTCTCTCTTAGCCACAGGTGTGGGTGGTTAGAGTATTTTGTGGGGCATGCTTCTCTCTTTGATTAGTCCACTCACATGTTTGAGTTGGTTAATATATTATTTTATTGGCTCAAAGTGGTTTTACACCATGGCATTGAGAGTGCCTCTTGTTTTAGCTCATGGTTTTGTTTGAGCACATGGTATTGTACTAGCACATGATTTTCTACTCATGGTTTTGTGAGGTGCCTTATCTATATACTGTGGGTTCTTCTCTCATTTCTCATGGTTGTGAATCAATTAAAAGACTTATTTGCTCAATATTGGTGTGTTTTATTCTTTATTTATTTGAGAATATTGTCCTAGTTTTAAAATAGACGTTGAGGAAAAGACGTTGGGTTTTTGGCATGCAAAAGACGTTGAGGAAAAGGATATTGCAACATAATCAATGCAAGTAAGGTATGGCTTATATCTACTTTACCTCTTTGTGAATATTGTTTTTACGTAGATTTTTAATCTTAAGGTGGAATATCTTAGGATTTTGACTTCTTACTCCAGATTTATGTTTAATTTTTTTCCAAGTTTACAATACTTGGGTTGATTTCCTTTTGGGTTAACCACACCATGGATTTTGCAAGTTTTATATCTCAGCTTTGATTAGCACCAAGGATTCTCCCAGAGATGTGTGGTGACTTCAAGATTGAAGGAGAAGAGGTCAACTACTCAAGGAGTAGCTAAGAGTCCATGCCCAATGGTATCACCTAGGGTTTTGATTTATTTTCTAACCATTTCTTTCAAATTTCTCTCTTTTATTTTTTGTTTTAAGCAACCTATGGTTTTAATTTGGTATTTGTAGATCTAGATTGCGAAATTTTATCAAGTCTTTAGACCAATTAATTTAAATTTAGTTGTAGGCTTGATTTCTAATGCAAATTGTTTCATTTTCATGCTCTAATCTCTCATACATTTTGCATACTCTTGTTAGATTTAATGATTTAACTCTCAAATATTTTGTAGATATTTTCAATAGATCTAATGGGCTTATTTCACATGTTATGATTGGATATAGTAATTAGACTTCCACATGTTATGATTGGATATAGTAATTAGACTTCCACATGTTATGATTGGATCTAGTAAATAGACTTCATAAGTGACTAAATCGATGCAATAAGTGTTGGAACGATTTGAGTAATTTGGTCTCTTCCATAACCTTTCTTTGCTGAAATTGATCACTAAGCTGATGAATTAGAGTAGATCTAACATACATAACTTAAATCTGAAATAAATATATGGTTTTACACACCTAAAGAGCTAAAGTGATGCTTCATTAGTCTTGACACTCTAATAATTTATGCTCTTTATCTAAGTTCATTACTAGCTGGTTTATTTTTTTGCAATTCAAGGGTTAAATTCAGATCTGGAAATTACTTTATTGTTGTCCCAAATAGTTTTGGTGGTTTTATGAGTAAGTTATGGCTCATTTTTTGTGTTTCTAGTTTGTTCACATACTAATGTCTCAAATTCACTTGCTGGAATTTAATGATGTGGTAATAATATTCATAATAACTTGGCATCAAGAAAATATCCCAAGGAATATCAATACTCTACTTGATCACACATGAATAATATTAATGCTATAACAATGGTTCCACATTCGTGACTTATTGGAGTACTTTTACACTGTTGGTTATAATCCTAAAGAATCAAACTCACTTGCAACATCACACAATTCTTTGAGGATTAGCGTTACACTTTTGGTGGATTCATTCCATATATTGGAGTACTTTTACACTGTTGGTTATAATCCTAAAGAATCAAACTCACTTGCAACATCACACAATTCTTTGAGTATTAGCATTACACTTTTAGTGGATTCATTCCATATCCTTGAGCATTTGACTAGTGATTTTCATTTTCAGCACTTTAAGTAAAGAATAAACCCACTTAATAATCAAATTTAAAACTCTGCCAACTCTTTCATGAGATTGATCTTTCATGGTATATACATTGCTAATAATACTGTTGGCCATTAAATTAATTTGTACTTGCAACATTTCATGTGTCCATGATTCATTGATGCCAGTGTTATATTTAAGCACTGTTTAATAATTCTTGAATACATCATAAGTTGAATTATGCATTCTGGAATTCATTTACAGCTCTTAGATACTTCCCTTATTTCACGCTCTTAAATAATTTCAACATTCTTTTCAAGGTTACATGGTTTGAGCTCTAAATCTTACATTCCTTGAAGAAATATTGTGGCATCTAATGTTCATTTGCAAGTGCACTTAATGGTTCAACTTACAGACATCAACTAAACACACATTACAGATTTTTACATTTATGTGTTTCATGGAATGTCATTGATGGTTTAATTGCTACATAGGCATATCATTCTCCTTGGTGTAAATGCAACTTTATGGTATGTTGTAAGGTTGAAATATCTCTCTCAGCAAGTCACACATTGAGCATTCACTTGTCAATATTTTAAGATAAATTTGCATGCTTCACAGCACTTAACAACATTTACTGCATTCCGACTTGTTTGGTTAACTAATCAATCTAAGTTAACGAGATCACTCCCACACTAACGATTTAGCTTTGATTGACCTACAGGGATCCCCCCTGGACTAAGTTTACTCCTTTTCCTTAGTCTAAAGTGTGGGGAAAAGCCATTGAGGTGACAGTGGATGGCTTGCCTGATAGTGCCTCTAGGCTCTCTCGTTGGGGTTAGAACTTTTCCTCCTAGGTGAGAGTTTGAATGGTAATAGAGTGCATATTCCTTTATGTTCATTATTTGCTGCCTCTGTTTCATTATGTAAAGTATTCTGTAGCACATCTATTTTCTGTTTTACAACAGTCACCAATCCTTGGTTGTCCAAGCAAAATACCATAGGACATGGGTGACTACCACAGCATTTGAGAATATAATTTTAGGTTGTAACAACATTCCATAAAGCACCTAAGAAGTGTGATTATCATGGCATGTAGAGGTGACTTCCAGAAATTACATTTTGTATTCATCATCTGAAAAATACTAAAATTTAGACTAGTTTATGAGTCCACCTTATCTCTTTAGTTTGTCTAAAGTTTCGAGGACATATGAAGTAGAAGGTGACTGACTTGCACACAATCTTTTCCTCTGGCTTAAATCGTGACTCCAATTAAATAATCTTGTAGCAGGTCAAGTTTATTTTGAAACAGATTAATTATATGCTAGAAGCATAAAATGCCAGCAAAGCACATACACAATAAGCTCTTCTTGATATGCAAAGAAAACTGCAATATAGTAATACCAGCTTCCACGAAAAAGAATGTAAAATGACAGAAGAATGAATAGCCTGAACTTGGCATAAAATGCCCATGTCTTTCACCACTAGGGGGATTGACTCTTGTGAACATCCAATATGCTGTGAAGAAAGTCTTGCTAATAGTACAGAATCACAAACACGCCATGTGGCATACTCATGATACAGCTTGCTTGAATGACAAAAGAAGCCATAAATGTTATCCGAAAACATCAACATAATGCCTTGGGAATATCCAATTCAAATGAATTAGGTTTGGCTGAAAGGGGCCATGGCTGTTGCTGTTGTAGTTTCTCTTTCTTTTTCCTTTTCCTTTTCCTTGAATTTTTTATCTGACTTCTTTTTGCTGCGCCACAGCAAACGAATAGGAGTTCCGGGGAAATCAATATTTGACCTCAATTGCTTCTCCATGTAACGCCGGTATGTGTCTGGAAAAAGCTTTGCATCATTCAAAAAGAAGACAAAGGTAGGGGGGCGAATTGCAGCCTGTCATTGCCAAACATTAAACATTAATAGTGAAAAATCATTTTCTCATGAACATAATAACTAGTATTTTGCCTCATGAATCATTATTTTCATGACCCATCAAATAGTCAGCCCATAAAACTAGAGAAACAATTTCTGCCCATTTTACTATATATGTTAAATCTATATACTTTTGTGAAAACCTTGGAAGGTGCCATATAGTGTCTGCAACATTTTTTTCAACAATGTCAAGAATTGAAGGAAACACATAGAGAGAGAGTAGCACCTTTCATAGACTACAAAAGAATACAATGCTATTATTTTAAGGCAATAGAAACATAATTAATTAAATAACTCAGCACAGGCATGACCAGCTAGATAGAATCGAATGCTCTGAATACTCAAATGACAGAATACAGCCAGCAAAACTGATGCAACCAAATTAATATCTTCTGAAATTAGAGTGATGATACTTCTTTCCAAATGAAAACTTAGGGAACTAATGGATCTTGAACGAAGGTTGCATCCCTGAACCTGAAAATGGAAATTAGGATAGATGAAATGCTTGTGGAAGTATTGGCCATTAAAAGGTGGAAAAAAATAAAGCTCCTGAACTTTACATGTGTGAAAAATATCCCTTATCCAGTCAGATAATCATGATAAATTTTACAAAATGGCCTAGAATAGTTTTTCTACCAGCGCAAGCTCACACACTCTATTTAGAAAAATTATGTCTGTTAAGAATGATGTTACCTCTCTTCGTTATCAAACCATGTTACGAAACTATGATGCTGTCATTGTCGAAAGATGAATCCTTCCTAACATTTCAAATAATTCGAGAAGTTCGTAGAAACAGATTTAATGGCAAATGAAAAGCACACACCAAGCCTGACAGTATTTTTCTCACACTATTTTTTCACCATCATGGTCGGGATCACTGTCTTCATTGCGGGCCATGAGACATGATCTCCTCTAGTTATCCCTAGGTGAGAAGGGGTAACATGACCATTAAATATATACTCTAATACCATGAAAATTCAAGGGTGTGCTCGTGACCTAAAAGAGCCCACTCCCATGTTCTTGTTAATAAAAGAACACAACAGGCATGGTACAATCAGTGGAGTGTGATAACTTTCATACCCTTGGTCAAGGTTCAAATCTCATGGACTTCACTCAATACCTTGACTTGGTTCCATTCCCATGGGTTGATCTGGTAGCTTGAGGTAGCCAATGGGGACACTTGAAGGTAGGGATTGAACTTATGGCATTCAGAGATCATGTTCCACATGTGCATATTATGGATCCAAGCCCACCCCCATGTCTCCTTTGAGGCTTTTCATTTATACAACATTCATTGGGTTGTGGTCTAGTGGAAATTCAGAGCACTTGTCATGACGATGACCCAGGTTCAAAAGCTCGATGGTCAGGGTCAATAAATCAACCACATCTGAGACTGGGAAGAAGTCCTAATGACTTTGATGGCCCGTGGATGCGGAGAAGTAAAGCATGTAGACAACATTGAGACTAGATGGAAGTCCCAATGGCCTTGATGACCACAAATGCAACACAGAATTAAATGTAATGAAATGTAAAGCGACACTGCTGCCGACATTAACCCAAACAGTAACTGTAAAAAAATCAATGAGACTGCATATTCTCCAGTTTTCGGGGAGATACAACCATAAACAACTCAATAAAACAAATTTCTATTTTCATCCAAGACTGCGTCCACAAAAATCATCCATGGTCGGGTTGCAATATTTATGAGTTCTTTTCTGTTGCAAAATGGTTTCCTTCTCATCTGTGTGATTCTCGAAAACAATTCAAAGCTATAGGCTACTTTTATATTATTCGTAACAAAGTTGTAGGATTATTACAACCAAATATATAGTGGACAAAAAGAAATCATTTGTTTAAAAAACCATGAGAAATCATGATTTTGCAGTCAATAAGACATGAAACCAACCTGGGTACAGTAATAAACCCGACCTCTTTTGCCACCTCTGCTCATTGGTGGTTGCTTAAAAGCTACAGCTTCCTGTACCACTTGATTCAAGATTGATGTAGATATCCTTTTTGATCTTTCCTTGTCAGCAGCACTAGCGGCAGCTATAATCCTGTCGAGAAAGACATCAAAGGAATCCACATTAATCTTGAGCAAATAAGAAACTTCTTAATTAAAATTTAAAGGTCATCCCCATTTAGCCAAAGATATAAAAATGTTTCCCTGTATAATATATCCAATATAAATCATCATTTAGGCTCTATACCTTCATAATGCATGATGCTTAGAACTATTAATGTGAAAATCCTTAGAACCTAGGATGTGCCAAGAAAAGCACGTGATACCACTAGATACCTTCAGATTTATTGGTGCCTTGGTACTAGAACTATTCATGTGAAAATCCTTACATCTTTCTATTTAGTTCATGAAACCCTGAAAGCACTGAAATTGAAATTAGAAGGATACCAAACCAACTGAAAAGTTGGAATAAGTAATGAAAATAAGCTAGGTGCCAATTGATGAATAGATGTCAGAATGACAGAAGCAGGGAAGCTACCATGTCAGACTGCTCTAAAGGAGTTTAAACACATATTTCCACTGAAGTGGGGGCTAAGTCAGAGACACCAAAATGCTCTAAACCAAAATACTCTTCAAGAAAATAACTTGTGAGTTAGGAGCCTGTACTTGAATGGAAGTTTAGATTAAAAAAATATATATTCTTCAATATTTGTTTAATACCACTTAAATCTGCTTTCAAAGGTGGCTGCAGTAAAAAACGTTCCAAGCCAATAAGCTGTTAAATTTTACAATAAAGAGCCCATATTTCCTTACCAACAGGAGTTCTTAAACAGAGTAGTAAATTTTGAACTGCAATGAGGTGATACAGGGTTGATGAATCAACTGCAGAAAAATTTTATGTCCATTTATGGAAAGGGGCATATAATTCCTTGAAATGTAACACCATCAAGAAAGAATTCATATACCAGCTTTAGATACAGCAAGCAGTTTATTGTGTATAACTTTACTAAGAAATAAAATGAAATTATATTTATGTCCACAAATGACCAAAATAGGTCAATGGGACTAGAGAGAATACGACCTTTAACAATGTTGAAAGTTCCTATAGCATCTCCCAGGCAGTTATAAATTCTCAGATTAAGGAAAGAAAAAAAGACTAGTCAATAAAATGAGTACGAAGGGAGGGAACCAAAGGGTAACTCTAGAAAGAGAAATATATAATACTCCAGAAGGAAAGAAGCTTATTTTTCTGATCATAGTATGTAGATGAATTTATTATACTAAGCTTCCTCCCATTCCAAATTCGAAAATAGGATCTATTGAGTTTAAGCATACTTTTCAATTCTCTGACCAGTGGTTGCAGATGCATAAACAATTGGTGCCCAGTAAAGGACACGAAGCTTCTCCCTGACATCTTGTTCGTAAAAAAATGTTGTTTGATTGTTTTTGTCAGGTATAGTATCCCACTTGTTAACAACTATAATGCACCCCTTCCCTGCCATTTCTATTCTTTCCCCAATCCTGTAATCCTGCAATCAAAGAACCCGGATATCAACACCCATCTTAATTCTCTAACAAAACATAGACTTCCTTGAAATTACAATATTAAAGCGAAGTATCTATTTATACTCAAACAAAAGGTGCATATGTATATGTATATGTCTCTCTCTCTCTCTCTCTCTCTCTCTCTCAAAATACCAAAAGCTAAACTGACAATTAAAGATCCATCTTAACCCTGGATCTATTAAGCACTAAGAGGGATAAGTAAAACCCAAAACTATTGCCGCTTAAAAGATGGGGGGTTAAGATCTATGCTAGTTTAAAAGAACTAAAAGGTTGACTCTTTCTTTTTAATTTCCATCTTTGAAATTAGACATCGGACATCAATTTATTTTTTCATTTTATAATATTAGTGTGCTACATTACTCATATGAGGTGACTGATATGACACATCTCTTTCACCCCAGGCTGTAAGAGCACCTTGCTTCTCTTGGTACAAATGCAGAATTAAAATACCAAAAAATTTACATCATAGGCTATAAGTGGCCAATGATATTATTCAAATGCATTTAGCATTTGCATAATACTAATGAAACAATTGTTCCTATCAGACCAATTTATGAAGGCATAAACATTTAAAACTTTTAATTTGATGCAAAAGCACTGCTGGGAAATAATCAAGGGTTTGGAAATAAGGTACAAAAGTCCATATTATTTATAGCTCAAGATATTACTTTTGTGGTGGATTAAAACATTATTTATTTTGAAAATACCTCTTATAATAACAGAAAACTTAAATGTATTTACAAAAGAGAAAATAAGGGCAGAATGATATATACAAAGGAAAACTTGTTAAAAGTCATTAAGAAATCAGCTATTATGATACCTGCTCTGTGATGCAAGCCATTGCATCAATAACAAGGGCCACAACATCTGAGCGTCTTATCGCTTGAAATGCTCGATTCACTGACAGTGATTCAGTCTTGCTGCCTGCTGCAGCTACAGCTGCTCTTCGCCTTATTCCAGCAGTGTCAATGAGACAGTAGGCCTGGAATGAAATATATCAGTAAAAGATATACACACTAAGTTGACAAACATTTTAATGCAGAGTTGATGCCTGAAATCATATCAATAAATGCAATAAACATCCATGGAACAACACACAAAGACATGTCACATATGGTCATGCTGAAACATACATCCTCTAAGTGTGGAACGAAGTCCAAACCAAGAGCCATCCCTAAAGAATAAAATCACATAAGGTCAGGGATAATCTTATAGGCAATTTATCAGCACAAAAAGACACCATTCAATGCAGCAAAGAGATTCTATCCAACCTGCATAGAAACACCAGATTTATTTTTTCTTTCTCTACACAAGGAAGTCCCAGTACAGACTAACTTCCCTAGAAGATTGATCGAAGCCTTCAAACTGCAGTTTGCTGAGCTAACTGTGAATTTTAAAGAACAGCAATGCCTCATCACTAAACAACAAAAAAAAATCTCTAATCTATCTACACAGATCACCAAAGACAAATCTGCCCTTTCTAAACTAAAATCTTCTTCTGTTTACAACACAGTTAACAACCACCGAGAGGAGATAGTTTCTCTTCGAGCAAAATTTGTTGCTAATAAGGAGAAACAGATGGATTTGACAGCTAAAATGGAGTCTATAAGCACAGCATCTTGGGTACAGGTGGTTAAAGGATCTACAAACTCTATAACACAAACCTCCTGCCTCTGGATGTTGACATTGAAGGAAAATATGAAGAAGAAAGGAAAAGACAGTTTAAAACTCTCAACCTCCAAGTTAAGGGAACAGCCAAACAAGGTGATGCATTTCAAAACACTTTGAAATTTCTCCAACTGATTTAGGTTTGGTTGGTATCTCTTTGGATAGAGAACATGGCTTAACAAGGATGACTCATTGATCATCGATTTTTGCAAAAGAGAGGTTAGAGATGCTGTTATCACACAATCTGTAGCTTGGGCAAAGCCCAACCCAAACCACAAAGGTGTGACAACTATGGGAGTATTTACCCACTGTCACCTTAGATAAATACTCCCCTCACTTTAGTGATGATAAAATCACCACAAGGGGGGGATCCCGGGTGACCCTAAAGGGATTGAGATGGAAAATGAAAGGAGATGAAGGATGCCCTTATAGGTCAAGGTCAAATATGGGAAGGAGGCTTGAGAAAGAGTCTCGTGAGGAGGTAATTGGTTGCCAAAGATGATGTACCTGCAAAACAATGTTAAACCTGCCCAGAACAAGACAATAGATGATAATAGAAGCCTCAAATCAATGGGGATGCAGCAAGTAATCTTGCTGTCCCAAATTGCAGCAGTATGGGACTATATATCAGCAACAAATGATACTAAGAACTGCAAATTTAACCATCAAAATCTAGTACAAGATATTGGAAACAAAGCTAGCAATAAGTAGATGAATTTCCAATGGTTAAAGCAAGACTTTGATAGCAATTAGAGGGCTGTTATGTAGTATTATCAACAAGTTTTGTAACAGCCTTATGGCTGTAACAAACAATTTCTACAGCAGCAAATTCTAGCCACTAGAATCAACAAGTAAACCACCCAAAAGATAGCCAATAACTAGTGGATTAATTATGGCAGCTTGCAAGTAAATTTTAGTGGTAGAAAATTGAGGAAACAATGAGAAGAAGATGAGTTTGCTGCAGCCCTATTGGCTCTAGCATTAAGTTTATAACAGCAATGAGATCACTTGGCCAATCAAGATGCCCCTAGGGCACAAGAAAGCTTATAACATGTAGAATTAAATTCAACTTGAACAATTGCAATATCTCAAGAAATCACGTATACCAATGCACGAATATTCAATCTCCAATGCAAGTAGATTAGTGCCTTATCTATTAGGTTATGGAGTCTCTTGTATATGAGCCAGGGTTTGTTATTTCTCTAGGGGTGTAAGCCTTTTTACTCCATAGAGCAAACAATCTTTAGCAAGGTAAATCTACAAGCGTGTAAGCACTTTTACTCGTAGCAACCTTTGCAAAGTAGCTTTTTCAATGACAATAAGATAGATCTTGATGGAGGGTGTATGCCTTTATACTCCAAGGATTTAGACAAATTAACCTTGAAACAAGGAGAAACAATACAATTATGTAGAAATTCCTTACCAATTTCAAGAGATAGCATGAAAGACCCTTTTTTATCAAGAATATTCCATCACATTACCAGGAAACAAGCATCCAAGAGATAGCGCTTAACCTTTTCATCCAATAGACAAGTAAAAGCATTCACAAGCATCAAAAGAGAGATAGAGCGAATTGCCCAAGTAGAGTGAAAATTTCAGCCAAGAGAGTATGTAATTCTCAAAACCATGATGATAAAATGAGAGTGGAATGACCTTTATTTATATGAGGTCATCCAACCCTAATTTGTCCACTTTTACAAAAGTCAACATCAAATTAGAGAGGCTGACCTTCTCTATTTTTCTTTTACAACTTGAAATTATAAAATTACATAAAATAATCCCTTTAAAGGGTGACGTTAGGCCTCAAAGGTGAGACATTGAGCCTCTAGGTGCAAATTGTTGGGCCTCCAAAGGCCATGTGTCACCTCATCATGTGCTAGGGTGACAAGCAATGCATCTCTCTCAAACAAATCACATCACATCACCATCAAACCCCATCAAAAGATGATGTCAAGGTATGATGTCTGTTATCCCCCACTTTTAGGGATAACTAGGAGATTATGTCTCGAGGCCCACAGGTCCTAGACATGGAGTACCGAGAGCCAGATCGACTTGAGCATGGCCCTGGAGGGCCCATCTTTTCTCCCTTTCAGCGCCTCCACTTTGTCAGCAACAACAACAACATCCATCACCTTCGGCTTGGTCCTGTATCAGAGATGGTTCTTGCTCCATGAGGTAATGAGTCCGAGTATCATGGTATGTGTCACTCTGATCCTCAAAACCTTTGAATATGTGCATTTAATTCCTTTTGTTTCTAACGGGTGCTTGGATCTTATACTTGTCCACTTAACCATGTCTGGGGGGAATGACAGGATGCCCTAGCAAGCTTGTGTCCATAGGTTTTGAGTTGCCAGTGGGGGGATTTCTAAAAAGCCATCGTCTGTTCCCCCCATACATACCACTTTCCATCTTATTTCCCGCTCGTCCATCCCATTACACTAGTCTGGGCATAGGGTTGGCCAATTATTTAGGGGTTGTACCCTAACTTGTGGGAAGAATGGGCTAAAGGGCCTGGAGGGTAAAAGCAGCGAACGATAAAAGCCTAAGAATAAAACCTCAAGATGCTTCGCCCAGGGATCCCCAAGAAAGCAATAAAAAGCTTCTTAGCAAGAAACAGAGGGGCCGATAAAAAATAATAAAACAAGACCTAGTTGAGAGATAGGGGGTCTCATCACGAGCCAGCCTATTACGTCCATGAGCATCTAGCAGTATGACACTACCAGCATCTGGTCACCACGCCAGGGTAGTGGCTCTTGGTGGCATAGCCAAGAGAAAGGGGGTCTCATCACGAGCCAGCCTTCTCATTTCCATGAAATGCTTGCGGCTAACATTGCCACCACTGGTCACCAAGCCAGGGCAGTGTCTCCTGACTAGCTTCTTGAAAGAAAAAAGTAATAAAAAGATAAAAAACAATAAAACAAGACCTGGTTAGAGGATAGGGGGTCTCATCACAAGGCAGCCTATTAGGTCCATGTAATGTCCCTTTCCAATTAGGAGCTCCAGAGAGGAGGCTTAATGGTCTAAACTGCCCTGTTAGACTATAGCCAGGGCCAGAAAAGGGGTAAACAAGGTTACTAGAGGTCACTCCAGTCAAAGGTGTTATGTTCGGAAAGTGACATTGAGCTAAAAATGGTTAAAAGCACTTTTAAGTCATTATGAGCTAAAAATAGAACAGATGAGCTAAAATTAGAAGTCAACAGTGAATTAGGGTTTCAACAATGAATTAGGGTTTTGGAAATCTATAAGAGAAGAGTCAGCGACCTAATTCATTATTATGAAGATTATGACCTGTCATTGAGGAGAGAGGCGCGTCTCAGGAGAGATAGTTCAATGGATTCTAGGAGGAAGACACCAGTTGGTTGATTTCGGTGTTGAGAGACACACCCTAGTCACCAGGAAGATCACACAGGCCTTCCATCGTTCTTCAACAGCAGTTACGCAGGGTCCAACAGCAAGGGTGCACTTATCCAAGGTGAGGGCGCAACTCTTGAGGAGGTTAAGTGGATCGACCCGTCCCATCCGGGAGGATTTTAGAGATTCCCCTCCGACCCAGTTGAGAGGAAGGCAAGGCACATCGTTTGCCTGATTCCTCGTCAGATTCCGATGGAGGAATCATCTGGGGCGCATTTTCCAGACTTGGAAGTACAATACTTTTGGTGGACACATTCGGGGTTCCCGAGGGAGCATCAGATTAGATTTAGGGAAACACTTCCGACCCATTTCCCAGTAGACCAAGGCGATCATTTTGAGATACATCTCGGCCAATTCCGACGGTGGAATCACTAGGACGCATTTTGCCAGTGAGAGAGGGGCGCATTCCCTCGGGGGGATCCATCTGGGGTCCAGACCCACCAACAGAGGGGCCGATCAGTTACCAGGCCTGAGAGCTAGAGCAGGGTGCACCATTTGGGACAGTTTCTAGGCCATTCCGAGAGGTATAGCTGCCAGGGCGAACTTTCCAGACTTCCAGCAATTACCGTACGAGCTGCCATAGTTCTAGCTCATCCATTGATCCCGCAGTGCTCATCTATTATCGGGGATTATCATTTAGTTTGATTATTGTATTCCGGCTAAGATCCTTTTGTCTTTTGATCTAGCCGAGTGATTCATTTTATTTAGCCGCATTCGGCCCTTGTACTCCGCAGAGATATCATAATATAAACTTTGCAGTCCTTTGTCACATTTATTATTTGTATGATCATTTATATGCTGTAAACGAATAATCCTACGCACACATTAGTAGCGTTTCCTAGACTAGCCAAGTCAAGAACATTACAGTGGTATCAAAGCTTTAGTCCTGCCAGCCTGTGACTAAAGACGATGAGTGCAGCAGAAGACCCAGAGGGCCATGAACATGTAGGTGACGAATATGTCACTTACAACAAGCGTAGGGAAAGAAGGTCTAGGCCTGACTTTCCTCCTTTTCCTCCTAGCTAAGAGGAAGATGAAGAGGCACACAGAGAAGCAGAGAGAAGGCAGAGCGTGAGGCTGAGCACAAGGTAGAGAGGGTGCTAGGAGACAGATATGAGCGACCAAAGGGCAGTGGCAAGGCCCCCATGGAGCCAGAGACAACTTTCATGCAGGTTATCAGCGATATGTTAGCTAGTCAACGAACCATGTCTCAATCCTTGGCACAGGTGGTTGATAGATTGGCTAGAGTAGGCACCCCGGACACACAAGCCCCACATGCAGCACATGGGAACTCAGGAGCAGGCAGTAGACCCCAGTCACCCACTCGCATATACACCTCTGTGAGTAGGATTCCCAGACCCTTGTTTCCCAGTTTCCAGAGGGCACCCCTAGTAGCAGCACAGTCGCCGATAGCACAGAGGTCGCCCACTCATGCAGAGGACATAACAGAGTATCGAAGGGAGTACGCAGCATTGGGTCGTGACTTCCATCAGGACATGACCCTAGTCGAGTACTACGGACTCAAACTCAGGAACCACCCCAGAGAGCCACAGAGAGGAGGACCGCAACAATAGCAAGGGCATAACATGGATTTCATCCGAAAAGTTGGTAAACTCACCATACCTTCTTTCGATGGATCATCCAAATGCACTGCCAGAGCTTGGGTACAGAAACTAGAAACATACTACAAGTTCAATCAAATGACCGAGACAGAGGCCATCAGTTTCGCGACCTTACACTTGGAGGGTGAGGCACATGAGTGGTGGTATCATGGATTGGTGACATTGGGTCACAGTCGCATCACCTCCTATAGGGAGTTCACAGAGAGGCTCATGGACAGGTTTGACAGGAGGGATCCCGAGATCCATTTCAGGGATCTAGCCCAGTTGAGACAAACTGGCACCACAGAGGCGTTCATCACGGAGTTTCAGCAGGTAGCCGTGGCAGTGACAGATATATCAGAGCCCAAGCTGATCATGCTATTCATAGAGGGACTCGCAGAGCCTTTGAGAGGATGGGTGAAGGCATACAGGCCTCCCACCTTGCAGGATGCCATCCTTCACACTCGAGATTTGGCAGACTCAGTGCCAAAGACTAAAACCTTTTCCAAACCCTTTGTACCCCAGAAGGATCGAGACAGGAAGCCATTCCAGAGAGAATGGAAGGGCAAGGAGATGTTGGATGATGAGACTAGGCGAGAGCTTATGAGGAAGAAGCTTTGCTTCAACTGCAGAGACCCTTGGGTCCCAGGCCACAGGTGCATGGGCAAGGGAGAGATTCACTATATTGAGGTGGCGACAGACAGTGT
>JASDQU010735826.1:216766-246766 GCA_032191745.1 Picea mariana | reverse complement strand
ATTTAGTATTTAACTTTAAAGCATAACCCCTAAATAAACGAACAAAACCCAAACCAATCAACCAAGGGTAAGGGAGGGTTTGCAAGGTGGCATTACTCATTCCTTCATATCATATGGTGAACCTATTACTTTATCATCACTGCATATGGGACTTATCCTCTTGTGGTTATGTCCTTCTTCGAGGAAGGTCATGTACCATCAAGTACTTGATTTAGAATCAAGTAGCCCCAGGACTTTTCCTGGGGTCTTATCCACCAAGGTCATAGACCAAGGATCAACCCATGCCCCAGGCATGGGTACCCTGGACCATGTCCAGGGGCACTAGACATATCTAGGGGCTTTAACATCTTGGTCCCAGACCAAGAAACCCATGCCCCAGGCATGGGTACCCTGGACCCTGTCCAGGGGCCCTAGAGATATCTAGGGACTTTAAATGCTTGGTCCTAGACCAAGAAACCTATGCCGCAGGCATGGGTACCCTGGACCCTGTCCAGGGGCCCTAGAGATATCTAGGGACTTTAAATGCTTGGTCCCAGACCAAGAAACCCATGCCCCAGGCATGGGTACCTTGGACCCTGTCCAGGGGCCCTAGAGATATCTAGGGACTTTAAATGCTTGGTCCCAGACCAAGAAACCCATGCCCCAGGCATGGGTACCCTGGACCATGTCCAAGGGCCCTAGACATATCTAGGGACTTTTGTCATGGCACTGACTGTTTAGTCCCAGACCAAGTACCCCAGGAGTGCATTGGGGGCCCTAGATCTCGTCTAGGGTCTTAGCCATCCTCCAGGAGAATGGCTCTCGCAGCTGCTTATAAATTTAACATATGCACATAAAAAGCTGTTAAAGGTCATGGATCAAAACCCTCAAGGGTTTGATCTCATCATGATCTAAGTGGACAGTTTGCCGAGCAAAACTCAAAGACCAATCAGAATAAGTAGGGCTGAAATAGAAACCCTAAAGACCAAACTCAAGGCTAATAGAAAACCCTAAACAACCTAAGTCACAGGGTTCACCGAACCTCAAGGTTTGCGGAACCTAATGTCGAACCTAAACGAACTCGAATGTGTGCCCGAATTCGAACCTTAGGACGAATTTAAAGGAGAATTTTATTGAGGTTTGGGATGAGGTTTCATTAGGGTTCAATATGTATAGTCGAACCTCATTCGAACCTTATTGGAAAATTCGAACCTGAATCGAACCTAATCGTTGTCGAACCCGAACCATGTGGCTTAGCAAACAACTTAATCAAGAAACTGTCCAAAACATATAGGGATGATACAGTTACTAGGCAGCCTAAGAAGGCAGACTTAGGGCTGTTTTATCAGGCCCTAAAGACTGAAGACAACAACACAAGGGCAATAGCCAAGGAGAGTACCATCAACCTAAGATGGCAGACTTAGGGCTGTCTTATCAGGCCCTAAAGACTGTGAAGACACCAGTACAAGGGCAGCAACCAAGGAGAGTACCGGCGACAACAAAGGAGAGATCCAGCGACAGCTTGAAGAGGAGCCAAAGGCAGCCTAGAGGCAGTGGCAACCTAGAGATTAACCAGCGGCAGTCTAGAGAGGAGCTAGGAGGAGGCCACGACACCTAAACCAGTAAGAGAGAGGGTCGCACCACCTTTACACAGCAAGAGTGAAGGCCATGACACAATAATCTAGCAAGAGAGAACCAAGACACCAGCAAGAAGGCTCCCAGCCAGCAATAGGGAGAAAACCAAGGAGACAACACTTCAAAAACAACAAGAGAAGAAGCTCCAAGGAGGCCGCACCAAAAGATCAAATTGAACAAGAGAGCCGCAGCAAAATCAAACCAAGATAAATGTGTGAGGAAGAATTATTATGAGTGAGTGAGAGAGGGGGAGAGGTTCTTTTTATAGCTTAGGTGGGTAGGTTAGGGTTTTCTAATTTAACCCTATCTTTAGGATTAAATCAAAACAAAAAAAATAAAACAAAAATAATTAATATTTTAATAATAAAATATTAATTAGCAAAGTCAACAAAGTCAAGGTGACTAACAAAGAACCAAAACACATAATAAGGAGGACGTGGCACAAGCAAGAGGTTGCAACTGTAACAAGACAAAATCAAAGGGCCTTCTTTAATGGCAAGATGTCCACATAAGACTCATGATAACTTATAAGATTTTATCATCTCAGCATAAGAGGAAAAAATCAATGATGTGGTCATGTCCATCTTCGTAGCTGCTCCTAGGTCTCATGGACCATCTTGGGAGAGTAGAAGAAGATCACACATCATTACGTCTTGGTACTTAACCAAGAACCTGCCTAGTTCTAGACCAGGATACCCTAGAACACATCTCAGGGCCGTAGATTACATCTAGGGTCTTATCCACCAATGTACAAAACCAAGGATCAACTCAAGCATAAAGAAAGGATTCCCTGGAACACATCTAGGGGCCCTAGAACACATCTAGGGACTTATATCATCAACCACCAAGGTATACAACCAAGGATCAATCCAAGCACCGAGCAAGGATTCCATGGAACACATCCAGAGGCCCTAGAGCACATCTAGGGACTTATATCATCAACCACCAAGGAACACATCCAAGGATCAATCCAAACACCTAGCAAGGATTCCCTGGAACACATCTAGGGGCCCTAGAACACATCTAGGGACTTACTGCTTGGTCCTTGACCAAAAACCCCAACAATATACTAGGGGCCCTCACTAGGGTCTTTTGCCATGGCTCTAACTGCTTGGTCCCAAACCAAGAACCCTAGGAGTGCACTGGGGGCCCTAGATCTTAGCTAGGGTCTTATGCCATCCTCCTGGAGAATGGCTCTTGCAATTGCTTAATTTCAACAGTGCACAAGCCATAATTTTTATAGCAGTTTACATAGTAGTCCGATTGAGTGGGTAAGGAATCGATTGGGCAATTCACTGCATTTGAGCCAACAAAAAATGGTTCAATGCTTAGGTGAATTGAATTGGTGCATACATGCAATGGTATCTTCTGTAGCTTATCATTTACTTAAACAAAGACTAGCAAGTCCATATGCCTGAGATTGATGCAATTGAATTTCAGTGTTGTGGAGAATAAAAACGAATTGGTGATGCAACATTTGCATTTAATAACCAGAACAAAATATTCAATGACAAGCCATTAAACACACCATAGAAACAATAGAAATTACCTTGGAAATCCAAATGGGAAAACCAACATCGATGGCTTTTGTTTATGCTCAAGAATTTTTTACAAACTGGATCTATACACTTTCCATTGAAGATTTCATGTATTCTTACTCACTGGCATATTCTTGCAGTTGGATTTGGCTTAGAGACGGTCTTTGTTCACCATGGACAGGCTCAAAAATTTAAAATCCTTTGTCCTCCGATCTTTGAACATATTTCGTCCTTCATCCTTATGCTACTGCCCATTCATCTCCCCAAACTTCATTTTTTTTCATCTCTTGTGGCTAGTGGTTGTTTTTCCATCAAGTAAGCATTCTCTATTATAGAGTTGCCTTAGAATGCTAACCATGAGAGGATTTGTTTCATCTTCTTGTAGCCTTTGGCCCCTGGTCTTTGAGGACCATTGACTTCAAACTTTGCCAATAATTTTCCTTTTACAAAGTTTGGAGTTATTTGGATAAATTTCATATCAATTCTCCACTTGCAGATTGTCTTCCTTTGGGTGCCCCTAGTTGTTCCTATTGTTGCTAGTCCAAATCTTTCTCTTTTGCTTCCTTTTCGTTGGGATAATTTTCAACTGATTTGTCCCCATATATCGGAAATGGACATGTGAAACAACAGGAAACGAGTTTTTGGAAATGGGAATGCCTAAGGCCTAGCAAGCCTCATGAAACTCGGTGTAGACTTCTTAGAAAACAACAGAAATGGGGGTAATTCCATGAAATGGGTTCAATGAGAAAACCCCACCTTTTCGTTGTTGGCTTGGCCCTTCATTTTTCATGAAATGTTCTTGGATTTTTCTTTTTTAGCTTTTCATGCTTTTGAATATCTGCTTTTGGGTTGGGCTAGAAAACCCTTTTTTTCACTCTTTTTAAAAACTTTTTGACTAAAACACCCATCTTTCTTTCGATAGTCTTTAGAAATGGTTGAACACCTCGATTTTTTTTTATGGCACCCACAAATGCTTTGGAAAAGGAAAATGCGTTGTGGACTGACCTCAAGTGGTTTTTGGGATTCACAACTTTAATCCCTTTTGGTCCAACCTCAACCTCAAATTTCCTACGTAATCTCCCCCTTCCTTCTCTCCCCCCTAGAACTCATGATATTTGTTTGAAATCCAACATCTTCCCTAATTTATTCGTAGTTCTCTTCCATATGTCCCTTATCTCTGACCTCAATTTCTTCCTGATTGGGCAGTTTCACCATATTAGCTTCATTATCAATGTTCTTTCCTTCTCTTGCCATAATCATCTCTCTTCGCCTAAATTGTCTCCCAAAGATCGAAAAGGATTTCTTGTTGATACCTTTGCTGGAATTGAGGCTGATTTTTGTGGACCCAATTTCCGTTTCTGCTGGATTGTTCTTTTCTCTTGCTTAGGCTGAGAATGCTCCTCTTCTGTTTGCAGTGTTTCACAGTTCTTCTAAGATCCCTGTTATCCCCCACTTTTAGGGATAACTAGGAGATTATGTCTCGAGGCCCATAGGTCCTAGACATGGAGTACCGAGAGCCAGATTGACTTGAGCATGGCCCTGGAGGGCCCATCTTTTCTCCCTTTCAATGCCTCCACTTTGTTAGCAACAACAACATCCATCACCTTCGGCTTGGTCCTGTATCAGAGATGGTTCTTGCTCCATGAGGTAATGAGTCCGAGTATCATGGTATGTGTCACTCTGATCCTCAAAACCTTTGAATATGTGCATTTAATTCCTTTTGTTTCTAACAAATGCTTGGATCTTATACTTGTCCACTTGACCATGTCTGGGGGGGATGACATGATGCCCTAGTAAGCCCGTGCCCATAGGTTTTGAGTTGCCACTGGGGGGATTTATGAAAAGTCATCATCCGCTCCCGTCATATTACCACTTTTTTCATCTTGTTTCCTGCTCATCCATGCCATTACATTTGTTTGGGCATTGGGTTGGCCAATCATTTAAGGGTTGCACTTTGCCTTGTGGGAAGAAGGGGCTAAAGGCCCAGAAGGTAAAAGCAAGCTGGCAAAAGATAAAATCCTAAACATAAAACCTCGAGATGGTTCGCCCAGGGATCCTCGAGAAAGCAGTAAAAAGCTTCTTAGCAAGAAACAAGAGGGACCCATAAAAATAATAAAACAAGACCTAGTCAGAGGATAGGGGTTCTCATCACAAGCCAGCCTATTAGGTCCATGGGTACCTAATGGTATGACACTACTAGCAGCTGGTTACCACGCTAGGGTAGTGGCTCTTGGTTGCATGGCCAAGAGAAAGGGGGTCTCATCACGAGCCAACCTTCTCATCTCCGTGGGGCTTACTTGTTGGTAACATTGCCACCATTGGTCACCATGCCAGGGCAGTGTCCCCTAATTAGCTTCTTGAAGAAAAAGCAATAAAGAATAAAGAATAAAAGGCATGAATGGGCTTAGAAACATTTGCATCCAGGATAGGTGCAGCTGGCCATCTACAAAGGCACCCACAGGTAAGCCTTGCATTTCCCTGCTTTCAGTGCACCCCTTGTCGGGACATCCCTTATCCACCTCACCCATTTACATGATTTGGATTTAATCTCTTCCGGAAACATCCCTTTTCCATTGGACACTAGCCCAATAAGACGCCCTGTCACTTCCCCCAAACTTGTATTGCAGATTTGTATAATGTCTTTGAGCACATGACTGGGGTAAAAGGGGTTTTATGCACATGTTTAATAATATTGATGATGAGATGTGATTGACATTGCTATGATCCCTGTGACTTATGAGCCCATGGAGGGCGTAGCTGTTGATGTGCAGGATCATGCTCGACGGACAGGTACCACATTGGACAGGTACACATGGGGAGATGATTAGTTTGGACCTTTGTGGGGCTGAAGAGCCCACCAGATGGATGCTGAGACCCCATCAGGGGGCAGAGACAGGATAGAGGGGTTTGCACCGGAGAAGAGGAGGACGTTCCATAGAGGCACCCTGGGAGAGCCTTACCTAGGGGGTTGTTCCCTCTTCATTGGAACGTTGGCCTTGGAAGGCCCAGGACGTTACCCATGAGGCTCATGACGTCATCCAACTTCATGGACGTTTTGGGAGACAATCATGGCAGTTTGGCACGTGTGGCAGGTTGGAGAATCCCAAGGAGGGCTAATGTTTTGCTCCAGGGGGTTGCATTTGCCCTAGAAAGGGCTAACGTCACACTAGAAGGGGCATGACGTCTTGCTTTGGCTTGATTAGCGTTTTAATTTATGACAATTTAATGTAAAACAATATTATTTGGTATTTTGGCCTTGTCGACCTTTTGATGACCTAAAAATTAATTAAGGTCATTGCTACTGTATAAATTGAGGGTTTTCACACTCATTTTTTCATCATCTTTCACTCACACATTAGTGAGGTCTGAAATTAGCGCCCTCATTTAGGGTTTTTGGCTGAAAATTGGTGCACACTTGTTGAAGGAGACTATTTTTGGACTATTTTGGCATTTCTTCTTGGTGGAAGGTTTACAACTAGGGTTTGGCTACTTGAATGCATGGTTTATGTAACTGAATTTCTGCAACACTTCTTGATTGAATGGTTATAGTATTGTTTACTTGCATTTGTTATTTTAATTTGCTGCATTAAAACCCTAGGTGACAAGCACATGTTGGTGTCCTTGTCTCATGTCCCTATCAAGTTAAGAACTATTTTGATTTGATGAGGTAAGATAGAGCCTTGCCATAGAAACACTCTATCCATACTCTTCTAGCTAGCCATTTTTTCCTTGTTATTGAGTTAAGAAGGAGGAAAACACATCAAGGCCTAGGGTCTCTACACCTTGATGCTTCCCTCCTTGATGCTTCAAGACGTTGGTATCATAGTCTTCCCTATGGAAACATTAAAACCATGGACAAACTAGAAGAAGCCTTTCTCAAGAGATGGAGTATCAAGGAAGACCCCAACATGCTATTAACTAGGCTAAATTCCCTTTGGAAGCATGAAAATGAGACCATTCGAGAGTTCCATACTAGGTTTGAAACTGTGTTGCAAAAGATCCCTGTAAGCCATCATCCAATCGATAATTACCTTGTCTATATCTATACCAAATCTTTCATTGGTCAACTAGGGTATCTCCTCAGAGACAAAAACCCCCAAACAATCCAAGAAGCTCAAGAATTGGCTACCAAGATTGATGGCAACCTCCATTCGTCTAAGATTGAGCCTTTCACAAATCCAAGGGGCAAAATGGACACCAAACCCAAGATAGTCCACAATACTGAGCCTACTTCAGACCTTTGTGCGCCAGTATGGCAAAATTACAAGCAACCATGGATGGCATGATAAAAAATCAAGAGTTAATGATGAGTAGAATTGTCAACGTGGAAAGAGCCCAGAGCCAAGCACCTAGGGCCCCATACAAAGGTCAATTCCAAAAGGGGAACCAGTTCTATAAACCAAAGAATAATAAGAGGTTCCAAACACCTTAGCCCCTGCAAATGTAGTTGTTGAAAATCCTTAGTGTTTGCAGTGTAGTGAAGCACATTGGGAACATGAGTGTCCTTACAACAATGATAGCCATGAACAAGTGAACAATATGGGCCATCTCATGGAAGGCCCCCAAATAAATATCATTGTTGAAGAACATCAGGACGGCATAAAAGAAGCAACCAGGCTGGCTAGAATGGTAGCAATAAACAACCTAGACTGGGAATCAAAAGAGAAGTTGAAGAAACAAGAGTTCCAGGTGTATAGACGAAAGAAGCTGAACTAACCCATCTCTACCATTTCTGTGACAACTCAAGTGAAACCTCAACCCTCGGACATTATCCTCCCTTAAACTTCCAAAACCGAGAGGGTGGACTTAAACTTTGACTTTGAAGGGGCACTATCTAAGATGCATGTAACCATCCCTCTAAGAGAAGTCATCCAGGTACCATTTGTTACAGAACGACTTGACAATTTCTTGAAAGGATCAGATGGATCCATGGACCCTCCTATTATGTTGCAAGCTAATCACTTTAGGGTCCAGTATGACGAACACTCCCCCTTCTTTATGACCTTGATAATGAATAACAGGAGCCTCAACAACTGCACGCTGCATTCAGGGGCCGGTGCTAATATGATGTCCCTCAAGGTCATGCAACAATTAGGTTTAAAAGTCACACGACCTTACAGGAATGTGTGTGGCTTTGAATCTAAAGCCATACCCACACATGGGGTAATTGAGAATGTAGAAGTTTGCCTTAAAGAATACCCCGAGAAATTGATCCACATGGACATAGTGGTAGTGGATGTCCCAGATGTGTGGGGGATGTTGTTCTCTAGGAAGTTTGCCTCAAAACTGGGAGGTACTCTTGAGATGGACCTCACTTATGTGAATATACCTTTGAAAGATGGAACTACAGGTCGTCTCCCGAATGTACCCGTGACTACAACCCATGTGCAAGAAGCTAGTGATCCCATCAAAGATGACAAAGCACATGAGCAAATCATGGAAAGTCTTCTTGAGTTTTCTCCAAATGATATACCTTTTGCATCAGAGGAAGACTTCGACCAGATTCAATGGCCCAAGAAAGAGGAATATCAACAACTCCTAGACAAATATAAAGACAAGGAAGTTGGGACCGTGAAGTTGCTAAAAACAGGAGAAAGTGACATACTGATTCGACCTTCCTAGTAGGAAGTCTTTACAGCAGATTCCCACGCTCCTCCCTCTGCACAGTACACCAATGTTGTTCAAGGAACAACCAATTAGAAGATCAAAGAGTACAAGGAAGGGGATGAAGTATGGATGTGGGATACCAAGAAAGGAGAGCCAACCAATGTCAAAGGAAGTACTCAATATTGGCTCAGACCTTTCAAAGTTGGAAGAAAATCAGTTGACGACTCATACTACTTGTCCACTTTGGAAGGAAGAAGGCGCCCTTTACCAGTCAACGGGCACCTCCTCAAACCCCACCAAGGTGGGGGAAGCTGACTTCACAGGTAAGTGCAGGTAAGTAGGTAGGCATTTTGCATTCATTGTATATACCATTGCATTGCATGTTAGAGTAGTTTGCTTTCACACTTGTACATATGATTGCTTTTATTTCAGTCTTATATATATATATATATATATATATATATATATATATGAACTGGGGTGATATCACCACCCCAAATGATTACTAATAGTTGCTATTGAGATCAAGCAGGTTACATCTTATGCTAGATGTTGAGGTTCTCATGCGCTCTACGATGAGCATGTGTCCCCGAGTTGGAGCCAGATGCTATCCCCCACTTTTAGGGATAACTAGGAGATTATGTCTTGAGGTCCATAGGTCCTAGACGTGGAATACCGAGAGCCAGATTGACTTGAGCATGGCCATGGAGGGCCCATCTTTTCTCCCTTTCAGCGCCTCCACTTTGTCAGCAGCAACAACATCCATCACCTTTGGCTTGGTCCTGTATCAGAGATGGTTCTTTCTCCAAGAGGTAATGAGTCCGGGTATGATGGTATGTGTCACTCTGATCCTCAAAACCTTTGAATATGTGCATTTAATTCCTTTTGTTTCTAACAAATGCTTGGATCTTATACTTGTCCACTTAACCATGTCTGGGGGGAATGACAGGATGCCCTAGTAAGCCCGTGCCCATAGGTTTTGAGTTGCCACTGGGGGGATTTGTAAAAAGTCATTGTTCTCTCTCGTCATATTACCACTTTTTTCATCTTGTTTCCCGCTCATCCATCCCATTACATTTGTCTGGGCATTAGGTTGGCCAATCATTTAACGGTTGCACCTTGCCTTGTGGGAAGAAGGGGCTAAAGGCCCAGAAGGTAAAAGCAAGCTGACAAAAGATAAAAGCCTAAACATAAAACCTCGAGATGGTTCGCCCAGGGATCCTCGAGAAAGCAGTAAAAAGCTTCTCAGCAAGAAACAAGAGCAACCCATAAAAATAATAAAACAAGACCTAGTTAGAGGATAGGGGGTCTCATCACGAGCCAACCTATAAGGCCCATGGGTACCTAACGGTATGACACTACTAGCAACTGGTTACCACGCCAGGGTAGTGGCTCTTTGTTGCATGGCCAAGAGAAAGGGGGTCTCAGCACGAGCCAACCTTCTCAACCTCGTGAAAGTGCTTGTGGGTAACATTACCACCATTGGTCACCACGCCAGGGAAGTGTCCCCTAATTAGCTTCTTGAAGGAAAAACAATAAAGAGTAAATAATAAAAGGCATGAATGGGCTTGGAAACATTTGCATCTAGGACAAGTGCAGCTGGCCTTCTACAAAGGCACCCACAGGTAAGCCTTGCATTTCCCTGCTTTCATTGCACCCCTTTTCAGGACATCCCTTATCCACCTCACCCATTTACATGACTTGGATTTAATCTCTTCCGGAAACATCCCTTTTCCAGTGGACACTAGCCCAATAGAACGCCCTGTCACTTCCCGCAAACTTGCATTGCAGATTTGTATAATGTCTTTGAGCACTTGACTGGGGTAAAAGGGGTTTTATGCACTTGTTTAATAATATTGATGATGAGATGTGATTGACATTGCTATGATCCCTGTGAGTTATGAGCCCATGGAAGGCGTAGCTGTTGATGTGCAGGATTATGCCCGACGGACAGGTACCACATTGGATAGGTACACATGGGGAGATGATTAGTTCGGACCTCTGTGGGGCTGAAGAGCCCACAAAATGGATGCTGAGACTGCAACAAGGGGCAGAGACAGGACAGAGGGGTTTGCATCGGAGAAGTGGAGGACGTTCCACAGAGGCACCTTGGGAGAGCCTTACTTAGGGGGGTTGTGCCCTCTTCATTGGAACGTTGGCCTTGGAAGGCCCAGGACGTCACCCAGGAGGAGCCTCATGATGTCATCCAGCTTCATGGTCGTTTTGGGAGATAGTCATGGCAGTTTGGCATGTGTGGCAGGTTGGAGAAGCCCAAGGGGGGCTAACGTTTTTCTCCAGGAGGCTGCATTTGCCCTAGAAAGGGCTAATGTCACCCTAGAAGGGAAATGACGTCTTGCTTTTGCTTGATTAGGGTTTTAATTTATGACAATTTAATGTAAAACAATATTGTTTGGTATTTTGGCCTTGTCGGCCTTTTGATGACCTAAATATTAATTAAGGTCATTGCTATTGTATGAATTGAGGGCTTTCACTCTCATTTTTTCATCATCTTTCACTCACACATTAGTGAGGTCTGAAATTAGCGCCCTCATTTAGGGTTTTTGGCTGAAAATTGGTGCGACTTGTTGAAGGAGACTATTTTTGGACTATTTTGGCATTTCTTCTTGGTGGAAGGTTTACAACTAGGGTTTGGCTACTTGAATGCATGGTTTATGTAATTGAATTTCTGCAACACTTCTTGATTGAATGGTTATAGTATTGTTTACTTGCATTTGTTATTTTAATTTGCTGCATTAAAACCCTAGGTGACAAGCACATGTTGGTGTCCTTGTCTCATGTCCCTATCAAGTTAAGAAACTATTTTGATTTGATGAGGTAAGATAGAGCCTTGCCATAGCAACACTCTATCCATACTCTTCTAGCTAGCCATTTTTTCCTTGTTATTGAGCTAAGAAGGAGGAAAACGCGTCAAGGCCTAGGGTCTCTACACCTTGATGAACCGTTTTCCCCTAGGGTTTGTTTGATGAAGCCTTGCCTTAGCAACACTTCACCTTCTAACTCTCTTGTCTTTAGCCCTATAAACTCTTACTCAAGCTAGCTGATTTCATCTTGCCAATAAGCTAAAGAAGGAGGAGAAAGCACTAAGGCCTAGGGTTTCTACACCTTAATGAGCCTTTCTCCCCTAGGGTTTCACTGTTGATGCCTTGCCTTAACAACACCTCAACATTTAACCCTCTCGTCTTTGGCCTTATCATTATTATTTAGTCCTTCAACATTTGTAGCCCCTTTTGACTCCATATGCCCTATTAGCTTATTGATCCAAGACCTCTTGTATTGAGTACCTTGATCACGAACTATTTTTAAAACATTCTTGAACAACCTCTAACTATTTCTAACCCTAGCCTAGACTAATCTTACTAACCCTCTTGCTGCCGTCACCTTTTATTGCTATAAACACCTCTATGTAGCATTCGTTTTACCTTTAAAGCAATTGAATGATTGGTTAAGGCATTGTTTCTAAAGTGTTGTTACATTGATTGCCATTCATCATTAAAGTTTCATTGGCATTTATTGAGAAGTGATATTGCAATCATTGCTATTGTATAAACATTGATTTACTTCGTCAATATTATTGCTCAATTGCTTATTATCAGAAAGTCATTGATTATGTGAAGTACTAACCAACAAGTGAGCTTGCACATGTATAGTTTCTTTGCTGCTTTGTCTCGGGCAGGTACACTTCTTGGTTGCTATTTTCCAGTTATCTTTTATCTTTATTTGGCTATTAAGCCGGACTTTCTGATCAGTTGGTGACTTGAGAGGGGAATAATATTACTTAGCCATAAGCCTTTGCCTTCTCAAAACCCCAGGTCACCGGGGCCATCTCCCCTGGGCCTTACCTCCCTAAACAGAAAGAGCTATCCCATTGAGGTGACAGTGGTGGGATAGTCTCAGTTACGCCAGTTTGACCTCCTTTCATCTGTCTTTTACCTTAACTACAAACTGTGCGATAAAATTTTGGCGCCGCTGCCGGGGAACACTGAATCAATTCTCCTCAAGACGACACTTTTCGGTAAGCCTTGCCTCTAGAGTCTTTATCTTACAAGCTTACTTGGCGACTCCACTAAGGGTGTTTTTCCTTTTCCTTTGATAGTTTCAAGAAAATTATTTGGCGACTCCACAAACCACAAGTAGGTACAATAACCCTCCTCAATCGTTCAGAAGAAAGCCTCCCCGAAACTCTCCTATAGTAAAATCACTTTTTGGAGGAAGTCTTTATTTGAACACCATGTCTAGCACAACAACTCAGACCAATGCACCAAACCCAACCAATAACCAAAGACAATGGTCATCTACTCTTTTCAAACTGCTAGACATGTCAGCGATACCAGGCTACCCTAGGCAAATGCCACCCAAGTATGAGAAGTGGTTGCCTAAGTTTACCGGTACTCGTGCAATCAGTGCTGAAGAGCATATGAGCAATTTTTGGGCGTTTTTTCAGCTCCACCTCGTTAGTGATGATGCTGAAGACCTAGTCATGAAATTGTTCTCCGCTACCCTCCTTGATGCTTCAAGACGTTGGTATCATAGTCTTCCCGATGGCAGCATTAAAACCATGGACAAAACTAGAAGAAGCCTTTCTCAAGAGATGGAGTATCTACTATCAAGAAAGACCCCAACATGCTATTAACTAGGCTAAATTCCCTTTGGAAGCATGAAAATGAGACCATTCGAGAGTTCCATACTAGGTTTGAAACTATGTTGCAAAAGATCCCTGTAAGCCATCATCCAACCGATAATTACCTTGTCTATATCTATACCAAATCTTTCACTGGTCAACTAGGGTATCTCCACAGAGACAAAAACCCCCAAACAATCCAAGAAGCTCAAGAATTGGCTACCAAGATTGAAGGCAACCTCCATTCGTCTAAGATTGAGCCTTTCACAAATCTAAGGGGCAAAATGGACACCAAACCCAAGATAGTCCACAATACTGAGCCTACTTCAGACCTTTGCGCCAGTATGGCAAAATTACAAGCAACCATGGATGGCATGATAAAAAATCAAGAGTTAATGATGAGTAGAATTGTCAACGTGGAAAGAGCCCAGAGCCAAGCACCTATGGTCCCGTACAAAGGTCAATTCCAAAAGGGGAACCAGTTCTATAAACCAAAGAATGATCAAGAGGTTCCAAACACTTTAGCTTCTGCAAATGTAGTGGATGAAAATCCTTGGTGTTTGCAGTGTAGTGAAGCACATTGGGAACATGAGTGTCCTTACAACAATGATGGCCGGACCATCATGCTCGACAGACAGGTACAAATGGGGAGATGATTAGTTCGGACCTCTGTGGGGCTGAAGAGCCCACCAGATGGATGTTGAGACCGCAGCAGAGGGCAAAGACAGGACAAAGGGGTTTGCACCGGAGAAGAGGAGGACATTCCACAGAGGCACCCTGGGAGAGGCTTACCTAGGGGGGTTGTGCCCTCTTCATTGGAACGTTGGCCTTGGAAGGCCCAGGATGTCACCCAAGAGGCTCATGACGTCATCCAGCGTCATGGACGTTTTGGGAGACAGTCATGGCAGTTTGGCACGTGTGGCAGGTTGGAGAAGCCCAAGGAGGGCTAACGTTTTGCTCCATGAGGCTGCATTTGCCCTAGAAAGGGCTAATGTCACCCTAGAAGGGGCATGACGTCTTGCTTTTGCTTGATTAGGGTTTTAATTTATGACAATTTAATGTAAAACAATATTATTTGGTATTTTGGCCTTGTCGGCCTTTTGATGACCTAAAAATTAATTAAGGTCATTGCTATTGTATAAATTGAGGGTTTTCACTCTCATTTTTTCATCATCTTTCACTCACACATTCGTGAGGTCTGAAATTAGCACCCTCATTTAGGGTTTTTGGCTGAAAATTGGTGCGCACTTGTTGAAGAGGACTATTTTGGCATTTCTTCTTGGTGGAAGGTTTACAACTAGGGTTTGGTTACTTGAATGCATGGTTTATGTAACTGAATTTCTGCAACACTTCTTGATTGAATGGTTATAATATTGTTTACTTGCATTTGTTATTTTAATTTGCTACATTAAAACCCTAGGTGACAAGCACATGTTGGTGTCCTTGTCTCATGTCCCTATCAAGTTAAGAAACTATTTTGATTTGATGAGGTAAGATAGAGCCTTGCCATAGCAACACTATATCCATACTCTTTTAGCTAGCCATTTTTTCCTTGTTATTGAGCTAAGAAGGAGGAAAACGCATCAAGGCCTAGGGTCTCTACACCTTGATGAATCGTTTTCCCCTAGGGTTTGTTTGATGAAGCCTTGCCTTAGCAACACTTCACCTTCTAACTTTCTTGTCTTTAGCCCTATAAACTCTTACTCAAGGTAACTGATTTGATATTGCCAATAAGCTAAAGAAGGAGGAGAAAGCACTAAGGCCTAGGGTTTCTACACCTTAGTGAGCCTTTCTCCCCTAGGGTTTCATTGTTGATGCCTTGCCTTAACAACACCTCAACATTTAACCCTCTCGTCTTTGGCCTTGTCATTATCATTCAGTCCTTCAACCTTTGTAGCCCCTTTTGACTCCATATGCCCTAGTAGCACACTGATCCAAGACCTCTTGTATTGAGTACCTTGATCACAAACTTTTTCTAAAACATTCTTGAACAACCTCTAACTATTTCTAACCCTAGCCTAAACTAATCTTACTAACCCTATTGCTGCCGTCACCTTTTATTGCTATAAACACCTCTATGCAACATTCGTTTTACCTTTAAAGCAATTGAATGATTGGTTAAGGCATTGTTTCTAAAGTGTTGTTACATTGATTGCCATTCATCATTAAAGTTTCATTGGCATTTATTGAGAGGTGATATTGCAATCATTGCTATTGTATAAACATTGATTTACTTCGTCAATATTATTGTTCAATTGCTTATTATCAGAAAGTCATTGATTATATGAAGAACTAACCAACAAGTGAGCTTGCACATGTATAGTTTCTTTGTTGCTTTGTCGCGGGCAGGTACACTTCTTGGTTACTATTTCTGGTTATCTTTTATCTTTATTTGGCTATTAACCCGGACTTTCTGATCAGGTGGTGACTTGTGAAGGGGAATAATATTACTTAGCCATAAGCCTTTGCCTTCTCAAAACCCAGGTCACCGGGGACGTCTCCCTTGGGCCTTACCTCCCTAAACAGAAAGAGATATCCCATTGAGGTGACAGTGGTGGGATAGTCTCAGTTACACCAGTTTGACCTCCTTTCATCCTTCTTTTACCTTAACTACAAACTGTGCAATAACAATGCCCATAATCATGGAAGGTTCTAGCTTGAGAGGGATATTCTTATACTCAACTGCTTAGATCCATTTATTAACTAATAGTCTTTAGGTAATAAATTCTATATTAGTTTATCCAAATATATTTCATTGAAATCCATATAGAGGTTGCAGACTTATTTTTCATTATCATATCCAATCTTTTCACAGTCTTACCCAATTTTTTTTCAATTACAATGAAAGTTTGAATCTCCCGAGGAATGAAAGGAATCCTTACCTAGACTGGGGTTGATGACGGGGCTACCTTAGGGTTGAATCTAGCATCCAAATATTCTTGAATAACAATGCCTAATTCAAAAGCCACAATCCTCCTCTAAAAACCATCTCATAGTCTTCAACATTTTATCTGTTTTATCATTAAATTATCCCTAATCTAAGAGCCAGCTCAATCGTGCTCCTAGCCTTCAGATTGTTTTTTGTTCAATCCCTAAGACTCTTATATCTAGGCCAATAGTCTAAGAGCGCAATCCCTCTTCTTCATCATAACATTCTTTGACAATGTATGTTAGATTGTGCTAAGTTCTTGTAGAAAAGGTTTGAAGCTGAAAATTATGCATTGATTAACAAAGGAACTTCTGCTGCAAGGGGCAAAGTCTTCTATTGTGCATCAACCAATAATGATTATGCAGAATGGGCACTGGATGCTATTATTGATTAGAAGAGATGGAACCTGATAATAGTATAACGACATCAAAATTGGTCACATTAATATTTTGTCCAATCTCAATTGTTGGCCCATATCTGCTTTTTGTAAGCTTGACCCATAGCCCCAAATTTGTTGTCTGCATACATCCAGTAAGCATCACGCTGAGGGAGGCTTCACTTGCATTTCACGGTTTCACCCTTCAGAAACTCTATAACTTATTAACTGTATACCCTTTCGTTTCATCATCTAGCACCAGTGTAAACGACTTGACATGAAGCCTATCTTCAATTTCATTGTCGATTTAGGGGTTTGGCTTTTCATGTTAAAAGGATTTGGTCTTATCGCATCTATACTTGACATTTTTTCCCTTCACAGTTTGTTCTTCTCCCTTTGTCTTCTAGCACTCATTCTTGAATTCGTGAATGTGGTCATTAGTAGTTGTTTGAACAATTGAAATGCCTTATTGAATGTTTATGAAAATATTTAAAGACTCATTTGGTCTTCCGATACTCAACGAGTGGTAAATGAGGCAACTGATTTTTGCATTTGGAATTCTCTTGTAACATACAAAATATATACAACAACAACAACAATAATAATGAATGGTTATTAATTATCTAAGGGACACATCCTTTCAAGGATGGTCATCATATGTGCCTTTAGGTTCTCTATATATTTGGCACATTCATCATTGTACATCAACTATCTATCTCATATATTATTCATACTTATTCAAATACATTTACTATCCTTAATGGAATATTGTGTACTATCCTATTTATATTGGATATTTGTTATATGAACTAGATTGGTTCTTTACATTGGTATCAGAGCTTTGTCGTTGATCCTGGCCATTGGTCATATATGCTTCTAGCCACATTGAAAAATCTTTAGAGTTTTTTTTATCTTCGGGTTATATTGACCACAAGTGGCCCTTGGTCATTCATCACACAAGTTTACATGAAGGAAGGAATTATTCCGTTGCACATTGGAAGAATGAAAACAATAAAATAAAAATCTGCCACTGCAAATAAGAAAATAAAATAAAAAATTACTAGGCTATGAAATATTATTCCGGCTGCAAAATTTAGAAGAAATTAGGGAAAAAAAGAGGAGGAAAAGAAAAAAATATAAAAAAGAAAAAAAAAAATGTGTGAAGAAGTATAAGTGCACACCAAGAAGTTTGAAGGAAAGATTCCACATTGGGCATTAGTTAAGTTAATTATCATTTAAAAGGCAAGAAAAGTTAATTTAAAAGAAAAATTTCCAAAGAAGAGGAAAAATGAATATTTGATTTTACCTTTGGAGATTTACCGGCCCATGATTTTGGAAAACCATTGGCCCATGGTATTCCACACCATATATATGTATGTATGTATATTTACCTCTAAATAACTATGTGTGAAAAGGAAACATCAGGTCGAGTTTGTTGAGCCCTAGCTGCTAACAAATAGTCAAGAGTATAAAAAGGAGTATTTAAAGGCTCCTAAGACATTTAAAATTTTTAATTGGTGAAGTATTTATAAGTGGAAGAAGGAAGTATATAGAAAATGATTCTAAGAATATTGAAAAGGAAAGTGATAAAGTTTAAAGAGTTATTATTAAATTTTATTCGAGGATCTTTTGCATTCTGTACATTTACGCATTTAATTACTTTCAAAGAAGTACGAAGTGAACTTTGACAACTACAAATAATCCTACATTTTTGGCAAAATGTTTATTTTGTGCATTGGAGTTTAATTGTCAAGAATCCTTTAGAAATCAAAATTTTAATTGCACAAATTGTCGAAAACCATTTTTTCTAACAGAAGATCAAAATGACTATAAGAAAGTGGGAGATGAACTAGCATATTATAAAGAGACCAATAGAAATTTACAAAATGAAGTCTTGGAGAAACTTAAGAGTAAATTATATTCTTTACAAACAGAATTTAATGAGGAGTTGCATGCACAAATTAAAGACGAGAGACAAAGATATGACAAGACCTTACTAGAACGAAATCAAGATATCTCTCGCCTAAAATATCAAAATCAGAAGTTAGAACAAGTTTTTTTTTTTTTGTTTTTGTTTGCTAGTTTGTCCGTGACTTGTAGGACTAGCCTATGGCTAAGAAACCGCGACTTAGGGGCATCTAAGCTGTCAAAATCATGCGGGGACCGCAACCGGCCTGAGCCACACCAACCCTTAACATGGCTGGATTTTTTGTCCCTGCAGGTTTCGAACCAGTGACTTTAACATCACGGAGTGCCTTAACAACACACTCCATCACCGACTGTCCTACACCTCGGGGACAAAAGGTAAGCGGGCTTGGCCCAGTTAAGCTTTCCACGACTAGACCACATCCTTGCTCGGGTTTGAGCACAAGACCTGACCTTCGTTGTAAGAACGACTTTACCATCCAGCGAGCTCCGCCGACCTTAGAAGTTAGAACAAGTTAATCAAAATCTCATTAAGAAATTATCAGAGAAAGATGAAGAGAATCGTCATTTAAATAACCATAATCAAAGCTTGGTTTTACAAATCAAGAAGTTGAAGAAGGAGAAGAGATCACATAAAGAAAAGTTAGAACAACTTACGAGTAAGGAAGCAATGACCGATAAAGAATCAATGACCAAACCTCTTGAAATAGAAAAGCTCTCATTTAAATAAATCCAAACTTTAGAAAAAGGAACAAAACTCGATCTGCTTGAATCACTAGAAGCATCAAAAGTTGAAGAAAGTTCTATCAAACAAAATTCAAAAGAGATTAGGATGCCTTATCATCATCCAAATCACAATAATCGTTACAACCAACAATAGGATCAAGTGAAATATAAATAAGTTTCCATAAAATTAGATTTGGGATGGATCACTCCCGAGAAGATGCAACATATTATTTTAGGAATTTGAAAATTATATCGTTTTGTTTCGTCAAGTGTCGCAACTACAAAAACAAAAGATCATGAGAAGACACTTCGAGCTAGAACAAGAGACATGTCTTTCTCTAATCATGCTTTGAGGACAAAACATCCTTAAGGGGAAGACAATGTAACATACAAAATATATACAATAATAATAATAATAATAATAATAATAATAATGAATAGTTATTAATTATCCAAGGGATGCATCCTTTCATGGATGGTCACCATATGTGCCTTTAGGTTCTCTATATATTTGGCACATTCATCATTGTACATCAACTATCTATCATCCATCTATCTCATGTATTATTTATACTTATTCAAATACATTTACTATCCTTAATGGATTATTGTGTACTATCCTATTATTGGATATGTGTTATATGAACCATATTGGTTCTTTATATCTCTCCATTTGTAAATTGCATTGGAGGCATTTGTTATGTTTATTTCCATTGGTTACAATTTCATTGAGATGTTATGGCTTAATAGGAGCATGGTTATAACATTCTCTTCTACATGCAACAAAGATATTTTACCTTCCACGTTATTCATTGGTTTCATGTTTAAATATTTGGTTGTTAGCAAATTATGCATTATTTTGTTCTTTGTTAACCATACATCACAAATTGCAACGTAATCGATTTTTGTGATGGTCCAACCATTTCTCTCAACCAATTAGTTGAACAAGGATTCGAGTTCCATCTCCCCATTTCCTTATTCAATTTTGAACGAGGAGAAAGAGGGAAATTTAACATTCTGAAAATGAAGAGATAATTTCTTGTTTCTTTCAAATTGATCTACACGTGATTTGAAAATTTAAATAATTTTATTGTACGTTGGAATTATATCTTGGCTAGCTCTTGAATTATATACATATTGTACAAATTTGGATGATCTATTCCATTACTGGACTTCTAATAAGGATCTTGGTAAATTTGAACTTAGTAATGGGTTATCTACCCTACTTGTAACTTTGAAATACTCTTTATACTGTTTCATTGATTCTCCAACTTCTTTACTTTTGTCGTTTTCATTAGGTATGGAAGTTGGACTGGATTTTGTCAGAAAAATAGGTTTGCTCGTTTCATCATAGACAATATCTCAATATTGTCACCCAACCATAGGCACAAATGCCACCCCTGAGCACCTTAACCTTGACAGAGAGAATAATTTTGGAAGAAAACCCTAGAACCAATAGCCAACCAAGGTAGCGTACCTCTCTCTAGAGCTAGCGTACCAAGCAAAAAGTCCAAACCATAACTAGGCAGAAAGTCCAACCATAACCAAAGACCAAGTCATCATCGCTGCAGCTACAACCCTCCTCCAGTTATGCGCACCACTTGTCCTTATGCAATTGTGAGGGTGAGAGTGACAAATGAGCTCTAGCACCCTCTTATTTATAGTCCTCCAAGTGACATAACTTGGCCAACTTCTACTTTTGGAGGATAACAACTCAATAATAAATATTCTCTTGAGCCGACTTATCTTCTAGGATTATTATCCAATGTTTTAGGGTTTCTTTTGCTTCCCGAAATATTCTAGTATCGTTAGGGTTACATGTAGAGGTTAATACCTCCCGCAACTACCATAGTATCAACACTCCCTCCTAGATAGGGAGGTATTAAATGCAATGGTCTTGAGCACAAACAAACCATTCAACAAGTAGCTTCATCATAGCCACATAGGCTATCTCATGGTCAAATCATGAGCAACATCATCACTATCAGTATCATCAAATAACATCAACTGCATCATCTCTCGAAGCCATACTCCATCTGAGTAATTAGGCTTGATGCTGAATAAGTCACTCACTCGACAGAGTGATACAAGAATCATTCTTCTAATTTGGACATACGTCCTAGAAGAATGACTGTCCTGGACAATTTTCCACAGGGAGAATGTCTGTCCATCAACATACTGACTATCCATCTAGCTAGCAATCATCTCTAACACTAGTGATAGTCTCCATGGCAATCAGAACAATGCCATCCAATAGAACACAACTGTGTCTATCCATAGTAGTACACAACTACCACGCAGTGGTACACAACCACTCCTAGTAGCACACGACTACTAACCAGTGACACGCAATCACTACTAGTGGATCACATCCATGATCCACCACAGTAGCATACAACTACTGTCCAGAGAAATACGGTCTCCACAACAATCATATCATCTGATATTAACCTACATAAAACAATATCATGATACAAACTGAGTCATCTGGGCTATTCTTCCACTCACATCTATGAGATCTGGAAGAGCATCTGCCCTCAGAAGGTAAATCATCAGCCATGGGCTATCTGGACTATTCTTCCCAAGCATAGAAGAATAACTGTCCCTGATTTCTGAACCTAGACCATTCACCTTAGTGGACCATTCCTTCGACACTAATCACAATGCAACCCAGAGAGAATGAGTCTACCCTAGGGAATGCATGTCCCTGATTGTTGAACCTGGACCATTTGCCTAAGTGGGCCATTCCTCCGGCACTAATCACAATGCAACTTGGAGAGAATGAGTCTGCCCTAGGGAATGACTGTCCAGACCATTTCCTATGGAAATGACTGTCCTGTACCAACCTCCAAAACAGACCATTCTTTGAAACTGTTCACAACTGTGAACTTCGAAAGAATGACTGCCCGACCAGGCGGATCATTCTACTTGACCACTACTCAGAGTGACTGCCAAGAAGAATGACTGTCCTAAACCATTCCCCCACACTGGCCACAAGGGGAATCGCTGTCTATGCTACATCAACAATCTATCGGACCATTTTCATTACGAAAATGACTGTCCGATATGGATCATTTTCATTACGAAAATGACTGTTCGATCTGGACCATTTTCCGAACTGGAAAATGCCTGTCCGTCAGAAATCTCGAACCACTTTTCGAACTAGAAAGGAACTGCCCATCCTGGACCATTTTCTGAACTGGAAAATGACTGTCGATAAATCAACAACATATCAGTGGTCCCTCCTAACCTAGGAGTAATCACTTCCTTTTTCAATAAGGAAGTTGTCTCCAGGAGCCCCAACTTGTCTCTTAAGTACACAAAATTTTCATCTTGGACAGAGGCTTTACCAAAATATTTGTTATCTGCTCATCTTTGGAGATATACTGGAGAACCACTTCTCTCTTTTGGACTTTATCACAGAGAATATTATTAGAATATGAAAGATGTGTGCTTGTTTTACCATTGACAATACCCTTGTCACCCAACCATAGGCCGAAGCCACCCTCCAAGCACCTTAACCTTGACAGAGAATCACTCCGGAAGCAAACCTTAGGCTAGATAGCCAAACAAAGGGTAGCGCACCTTTCCCCAAGGATAGCGCATCACAAAGAGCTGATCAGATAGTCCAAACCCTAGCTAAGAGATAGTCCAAGCGTAATTGCTAGCTGCAGCAGCTGCAACGACAACTCTCCTCCAAACCTGCGCAGAAACTGGGCAACTTCAGTGCGCACAAGATTGGGCACTATAATTCTGAGACTACCTGCCAGAATGAGAACTGGCCTTCTGTATTTATACTAATTCTGGCTAACTGCCTGGGCCGACTTCTCATTCTGGGTATCTGTCTGTTAAGTATTTATTATTATTTCTGGCCGACTTCTTCTCTTGGAGGCTAATAACCTAATATAAATTATCTTCTTGAGCTGACAAGTCTTCTAGGGTTATTAGCCAACTCATTAGGGTTTCTTCTTGCTTCCCGGAGTATTCTATCCTTGTCAGGTTTACACGTGGAGGTAAATTCCTCCCGCGGCTACCATAATATCAACAAATACAATGCTTGATCTCAATGTACTTCGGCCTGTCATGGAACATCGGTTTCTCTGAAAGCTTCACATAGCTCTGATCATTACAATATATCATGGTCGAATTCAACACCTGATTAGATGGTCTAGAAATCAACTTACGAAGCCACATTGCTTCTGTACGAGCATCACAAGCTGCAATATACTTTGCTTCTGTAGTGCTGATTGCAACAAACTTCTATTTCCTGCTAGCCCATGACATTGTGGAAAAGCTCAAATTGAAACATATCCAAGTAACACTTCTTCTGTCATTTGCACTAATGTTGCCAGAGTGTGGAGCGGAGCAGGAGCGTTTTTAGGGAGCAGAGCGTCGGGAGCATCATTTTCAAAAAATCCTCGGGAGCGAAGCGTCCCAGGAGTGTCTATTATATATATATATAATTTTTTATATATATTGCGTTTATATTAAAAAAACATGCAGAAAGACAAATTAGTTGCAAAATGTATGAAAACATGCATATTTGTACATTGTCACATTAAAATGGCATCCATAGTAGTAAGTAGTAGTACATCAATGATTAATCATTCAAGCATCAACCATTTAGAATCTAGTAATTACAAACTTACAAACCAACATACAAATTTTTAAGCCATATAATAGAAAGTAGACCATTAAGTTATGGAGTGAAATCAATCATCTAGCAACTATCAACAATAACATGAGTCATGACCAAATAGTTATGATTACAAAATAGGCCATCTGCACTGAATTATAAAGATTGAAAGGTCCAAAACAATAAAGTTTAAACTGTGCTAGACTCTATAGTCTAGTTGCTAAATGCTATGAATCTATCATCTATAGAATGACATGTAAAGTAATGAAAAAGGAGAAACATCAAACAACTATCCCATCCTCCTTCCACCAACACAATTGCTGCATGTGCCTCCACGTGGTGGTAGTGGAGGAGCCTAAGAAGGACGAAGCTGTGTAGAATCTATAGATGAAGATGAAGCCCCTGTCGGTGGAGTCTTGAACAGGGGGACCAAGGACTGGGTAGTAGCTGGGGGTGGCATCTTAGCATGATCATCATCATCAAAGAGAGCATTCTCTAATTGCTCTAAAAACATTACCCCATCTTTCAAATTATCCTCCTCTGGATGGTTGTTCCGATGCTTTAAGTTTTTATCCTCCTTTGCCTCCCTCATAGTAATGGGACAACAATCGCAAGTTGTAATGAACATAAACCAAGCTCTCTGCCCGGCTTGCATTCAACTTGTTTCTTTTGACGTTGTGGACGAAACTGTAGGTGCTCCAACACTTCTTCTGCAGAAGAAGTGTTCACCACCCGTGTTGCCAAACATTGGAGCTGTGGGGTGCCACTGCCATAAATGTTCCACCACGTGAGAGAACTCAAATTCCCTCGATCTCTTACTGCATGGTTGGTCCCAAAGGCACCTTGGCCATGCATGTACTGGCTCAATTGTCGCTGTATGTTGTCACACTCCTCCTTGTCTGGGACCAATTTGTCTAATGCTTTCATATAACTTGCAACAATTATAATTTATTATAAATAGAAATGAATTATGAATATAAACCATAATTAGAAAATTGAAATGAACATAAACCATAAGTAGAAAGTATTATAAAGAAATTGTTTGAAAAAATTTCTACCTGCTTGAACCTCTGGATCTTGGTGTGGTTTTTTCTTGGTCCCATCACCAGGTGCTGGTGTTGAAAGCCATGATACATGATAGTATTTTGGTGTTAGCACGTATGCTAAGGCACGTAGTGGAATATTTAGCATTTTTCACCGTTTTTCCACTTCTACACGAATAAGGTTATACATGTTGACATCTCTAGGCTCAACAATGTCTTTAATCAGCCCTAGCATGCTATCCATTTGCTCATACACCTCCCCAATGATTGGTTGATCTGAATCTGAAAACTTAATCATGTTATAAATTGGCTTGGTGAATTGCAAAACATACCGAACCTGTGACCAGAACTGACTGTCAAGCACTATGTTCTTGACTGCTAATGCACCTTTTTTATCATTGCCTAAATCATCCCATTCATCACTCATCACCATAGCAGCCAAAGCTTGTCTCACCTTCAATAGGCACCTAAAAGTGAGGTAATAACTAGCAAATCTAATTGTTGCAATCTTAAGTATCTGCAACCTAGAGTAAGTGCTATAGAAGTAATTGACCCTTGTATGCTCGGTGATAAATTTGATGACTTGCTTCCCTCTCTTGTACAACTGATTAATCCATCCACATTCTTTATGTTTGACAATATCATGCATCAAAAGGTTCAAGTTGTGCACCAAACACTCAAACCAAAAGATATGTGGATGCATTCACTCAATGATTTTACCTGCTCCCTTACAATCTATTGCATTATTAGTGATTACTTGAATCACATTAGAAGGGCCAACTTCATCAATTGTTTTCAACAAGAGCTCTAAAATATTTTGAGAAGTTGCACTTATTGAAGAGGAGTCATGTGCTGCGAGAAACATTGAACCACTAGCAGAAACACCAATAACATTGATCAAATGTTGGTTTCTAATACTTGTCCAACCGTTCGATACAATGGATACCCCAACCTCTGACCATTCTTTTGTAAACGGTGTAAGACTGGCTTGAATTTTTGCTTTTTCCCTGTCAAGTAACACAATTTTAGCTTTCTCATAGTTGGGGCTCTTGTATCCTTTGGGGGCTTCTTCGTTGATGGCCCTCACCATGTCATGCCAATAGGGGGAGCGAAGCACATTGAATGGGACACCACAAGCATAGAGAAACCGTGCCACTTTTGCATCCACCTCATCCCTATCTCCAATATCAAAGAAATCTCCTATTGTTCTTCTAGATGTAGAGGTTGTAGAACCACGAGGAGATGGAGATGTGCCACCAAATCTAGATGAGGCATCATCAGTTTGAATCTTTTGTTTTTAACCATGCTTTCTTTGTACAAATTCCTCTAGCTTTATGTATATTTGTCTCTATTCTTTGGATATGTTAGGGAAAACATTAATCCCAAGGGACCCATTATTGTCATCACTCTCCATTATACCACAAAGATGCCTCCTCACACAGGTATATGAACCGGTATAAGGTTTTCCTTGATGACAATCACGAGGACATAAAAATTTGATGGTTCCACCACCTCTTCCCCCCTCAAGTTTTGTCACAAATTTTCACAAGGGTGTCAATGAAGCTTTCCCACCTTCTTTGCCCTCTTCATCCTCTTCAAACTCTCCTTCATCTTCAAACCCTCCCTCATCTTCATTCTCTTCTTCCCTTTGATGCCTTGTCCCCGACAAGACCATGAGAACCAAAAATGGAATGATAAACAAAAAGAAAATCATTTTCCTCAAGCTTTAGATGAACAACCTGCAATAAAATGAGGGAAAAGAAGGAATGGGAAAGAGTAGGAGAGAGAGTTGGGGTTTGGGCTTACCTCTTTAGTTCTTGAATCTTGCAAGTTGAAACTTGAGATAGATGGTTGCCTTTGTTCTCTCCTCCAAGCTCCTCTTTGTTCTCTCCTTCAAACTCATCTTTGCTCTCTCCTCCAAGCTCTCACAAATATGCACTCTCCTTCAAGCTTTCCTTTGCTCTCTCCTCCAAGCTCAAGCAAGCACAAATAGAAACAATGAGGAAATGAGAGGGGGAAAATATTTTTTATTCCCTCCTCACTTTCCCCTAACCCCTCCTTAACCACACCCCACACTCTAACCCAACTCAAAAATTAAAAAAAATGATAATTTTTTTTGTTTTTCGTGGAAGCTCGCGGGCCTTATGTGAAGTGCTTGGGGAGTGATAGGGAAGCGTTAAGGAAGCGCTCGGGAAGCGACCCCCGGAGCGAGCTTCTGAAATCCGGAAGCTAGCTTTTGGATTTTGGAAGCTTGCTCTGGGGTGCATCGCTCCCATGCTGGCAAGGAGCGAGGTTTTGCACCTCGGAGCGAGCTTCTGATATTCAGAAGCGAGCTTCCGGATTTCTGAAGCTTGCTTCCATGGCGAATCCGCTCGTAGCGGGTTTTGAGGGTGGAGTGAGTGTGAAGGGGGGCGGGCACTTCCTGCAACATTGATCTGCACTCCCTGTCCAATGTGAATTGATAAATTCATGCAACTGTATGTCATAATTTAAACGTCTCACAAAACAAATATCGGATTGAGTTTTCTCCAAATACATTAACGAGCCAATCAATTGTCAATACAGAGATGGGTCTACTGGATTAGAGTCTCTTCAACTTCTTCAGATTTTTTATCATGGGAGTTAGCCATGGATTTGCAATCCATCATCCCGGACTTCTGAGTAGCCATTATGATACACTTTCTCTGTCATAGGAATTTTTCACCACGCTTCTGTTGTATATGAGATACTCTGCATCAAGTCCATTTGCGTACATGGGTCTCTTTCTGGTATAAGCTTCTTTCTCAATTTGCTTTATTGGGAAGAACAATCTTTTACATGTAAATTTCAATCCATGGATACTGCAAGAGGTATATCTGGTTTACTGGAACAAGCTATCAGCATAGTCTTCTCCCTCCTTCTGGAAGAACCTCTATTTTTGAATCTCGCAATGCTTCCATTCATAAGTTTTTTTCACATTTTCTTACATACACACAAATTCCATTTCTTCGGTTGATTGCTTCTAGTGGGTTCAAACCAAGCTGATAGTCTTTATGATTCTCGGTATAATAACTGGTTGTTGTAGGTTTTCTTTCTTTCTTGGAATCTTCATGTTCTTCCTCATGTTCCTCTTTAGCTTTTGGGTCCATGGAGTCTTCTATAGATTCCATGCCCTTCCTTCCTGAAGATTCCAACTTCTTCCTTTCATCATAGGAACATGGATGTAGATGGACAACCAAGGATACTTAAGACTTCTTTTCAAAGAAGACTTCTTCTAGAGTCAAACTGAACATGTGCTGCTTATTATGGCTGCTACTTTCAATGGGAACATGGATAGATACTTCATAATCTTCACAGACTCTTCAATGGATCATATCATCTAGTATTAGCTCCGTCCTAATCCTGGCTTTATGCATGAATGCATGCTCTTCTTTTGGAATGCTATAATCAACTCCCTCCATCTAAGAGAGTCTATGCTTTCGTCTGCATTCTTATTGCCTTCTGCAAAGTGTCACAAGTCTTATTCTAATTTCTTCTTGATTATTGACTTCTTTTTGATTTGACTCTTTCTGGGTCTCTTCAAGTTTGATTATGATTTCGGCCTATCGGGCAGTTTTTACTTATATAATAGATTCCTCAGGATTTGCCAACGTACTTCATCTTCTTGTAGTCATCGTAATAGCAATCCTTATCTTGTTATTCTTCCATAGGTATTGTTTCAGTGACCATCTTTTCTTCTAAGAAATAGATATGCATGATATGTACAAGAACTATGTGAACATGGTATGTACAAGAACTATGTTATAGAAGAATATTGTTACCTTGACTAGAAGAAGAAGTCTGTTTTATCGTGCTTGGCTTTCTTTCAGGGTTCCCATTCTTCGACAACTGTTGCTTCATTTGTTTCCTTCGTTTTCTTTAACTTAGGACAATGGTTCCTGTGTGACCATATTTTCGACAGTTGAAGCATTGTATTTTTGACATATCCTTTTCTTGATTTGGTTTCTTCCTTAAGCCAAACTTCCTCTTATTCCTGAAATTCTTGAATTTTGATGTGGAGGCTTGATCATCATATTTCTTTTGGGATTTCTCTTTTGTGTTAATCCTTGATTCTTCTTGTACAACAAGTCCAAAGTTCTTCAAATGTGGGATACTCCTTTCTGTTTGACAACATAGGTATTCCAACAGAGGACGAACACCTTCAGTAACCACTCACACAACCAGATCAAAGATCAACACACCGATGTTTTGACGTGGTAAACCGTAAAACCCCTACAGGGAAACATCCACGGCCCCAACCAATGCGACCACTTGGAGCAGTTTATTAATGCAAAAGGAAAAGATTACACATAGATTATACAAGAGAGTTTCTCACAATCGATCATCGACAAATGACCCTCCATGCTCTTTAAATAGAGATCATTGACCAATCGGGTGTTAAGCCACGAATCAATGACCGTTAAGATCGAGGAGAATATGAACCGTCGGATCACTCTATGTCGGGAACATATCGTGACCGTCAAATTTCCTAACTACAAATGCATACTAAAGAAACACACTAAGAAACACACTTTTATCTAACAACACATTTGACCAATTAAATCTTAACTAGCTCCTAAGTGTTTAAATATCCTAACATCCCCCCTTAAGAACAACTTGGGATAGGATTGAAGGATTTACAATAGTGACACAATAGGAGAAGGAAGGAGGCATTAGAGCCCATCCCCCCTTGATGACAACTTCATGAACTCCTAACATAGATCAAAGTTTGGAAAACTTCACTTCTATAAGAGACTTTGTGAAAATGTCTGCAACTTGATCTTCTGTAGGGAAAAAGAGCACTTCAATAACTTGATCATGAATGAGCTTTCTGATGAAGTGCATGTGTAGCTCGATGAGTTTGCTACGCTGATGTTGAATTGGGTCTTTCGCGAGCTTGATGGTACTCTGATTGTCGCATGAAAGGCTAGTCGGATGCTGCTGCTGG
>JASDQU010735826.1:133287-205574 GCA_032191745.1 Picea mariana | reverse complement strand
ATTAATCCTCAATGGGGATTAATCTAATAATAAAAATAATAATAATGACATGATTAATCCACAATGGGGATTTAATCCAATAACAAAATAATAAGAATGCTCTTCGCAGTTACATTATTTCAACACAACGCAGGCTTCAACCACAACCCACAGGAAGTGAGGCACATTGCCAAGTTTTCGATGTCATCAATGAATGTAACATGTGTTTTCTCCAAGCGCCGGGTCGAGTCTGGCAGAGAGCTCAGAGGACGCATCTTCATTCTTTTAGGGTTCAAGTCTTATTGTCCATGCCCTCATTGCTCTGGCCCCCAACCCCCTAGTACGAGTTATAACTTATTACCTGTAGGCTATGTTGTGTGCATCATGCATGAAAAAAAAATTAAAACCTGAACATTATCATCACCTGTGTTGTAGCCTGTGTGCATGAAAAAAAAATTAAAAACTTAAAATTTCTTTGTTGTGTTAGACTATAGTAACTTGTAGCCCATGCATGAAAGTAAATTTCTTTGAACTTGAACTCTACTTTGATCATTGATGTATGTTGTAGCCTGTAACTTGTGCATGAAAATGGTTTTTTTTAAACCTAACTAAATATAAAAAAAAATATGTATTCATTGCAATTTGCTACTTTGCTACCGTCCAAACCCAACACTTAACACTAAACATATTTTTTAAAACTTTCAAACATAAACTTCTAAGTTTTGAGTAGAGAACAGTGAGTAGAGCAAAGCCCAGTGAGCAAAAATTTAATTACGTGGCACCTCAAAAATCCACTCTTAAGGCATGGAAATATGTGAAGAGGGAGGGGGCAGATTGTATCTGTCATTTATGTGGAAAACATTTCATTGGGACCTTAACTAGAGTAGTGGATCACCTACTTAGTATCTCTAATGGAAATAGAGGTGGCGTGGAAGGATGCCCAACAATATCTGATGAGCAAAAGATGCAGTGCAACGAGACTATGATAAATAAAAAGTAAAAAAGGGAAGAAAGGAAATGAAGAGGCAACGAATTCAGAGGAAGATTGGCATGTCTTCTTCACTCGTGAATCCTTCTTTCACCTCAAAATTCAATGGATCAAGTTCCACCCCAACAAAAACAAGTGGAGCATCAACATTAAATGCATTCTAGAAACTTGTAGAGAAGTAACAAGTTGATGATGCGATTGTTGAGTTTTTTAATGCATGTGCAATTCCCTTTAATGTGGCCAGAAACCCATATTTTAAAAATGCATTCAAAAAGGTTGTTGATTTTGGCATGTTTCCCCTGGGTCAAAGGCTTTAAGGACCATGTTGCTAAAGAAAACAAAGGAAAAAGTGACAGAGAAGTTGGCCAATGTTAAACAGTCTTGGAAGTATATAGGTTGCACAATCTTGAGTGATAGTTAGTCGGATTAATGTCATCGATCATTGATTAATGTGCTTGTTTATTGCCCTCAAGGGGTATTTTGTTAAGGCAATTAATGCAATGGATCAAGTGAAGACAGCTGAATATATTTTCAGAGTTTTGGATGAAGCAATTCAAGAGCTTGGCGAGGAAAATGTTGTACATGTTGTCAATGCTTATGGAGAAGCATAAGACCATTTATTGGACCCCTTGTGCAGCTCATTGCTTATATCTATTGCTACATGATTTAGCCAAATTTCCCTGGATAAATGAAACAATTCGAAGAGCAAGGGAAGTCGTAAACTTCGTCATTAACCATCGTCTCATATTGAGCATATATAGAAAAATGCAACTAGAGAGTTGTTGAGGCCTTATGAAACAAGGTTTGCCACATTTTACATTACTCTGAAAAGAGTTGTTGAAGAAAAAACAAGCTTAAGAGCTATTTTTTGCAATGTTGAGATCTCACCTTTCAAGAGAAGCAAAGGGAAAGAATGTAGAAGAAATAACGCTAGGCAACAGCTTTTGGAAAAATGTTGAAAAAGTATTAAAAATGTGTGGTCCAATTGTTGATGTGCTTTGGATGGTTGATGGTGAAAAACCTTGTATGGGTTTTGTTTATGAGGGCATGGATCGTTGCAAGGAAGCCATTGCAAGTGGTTTTGATATGGAAGTTGATTACCAGGAGATTTGGAAGCTGATTACCAGGGGATTCGGGAGGTAATTGATTGAAGATGGAAGATGATGTATAGTCCTTTACACGTAGCAGCATGTTATTTGGACCCTAGATTATTTGGGGCATCAAGACATCATGAGTGGACTTTATAAGGTTATTGACAAGCTAAATCCAAATCCATCAATTGCAGCTTTGGTTAGATCGCAGCTTAGGGCATATAGGCTAGAAGAAGGGATATTTGGAACTAAAGCAGCGAAGTATGATAGGGTCGTAAGTGCTCTAGCAGTAAGGTGGGATTTTTATGGATCATGGGCCCCAAAACTACAAAAGTTTGCAATTTGTGTCTAGAGCCAAGGATCAAGTGCATCAGCGTGTCAAAGGAATTTGAGTGCCTTCAACCATATTCACTCCAAGAAAAGAAACAGATTGTTATCTAGAAAATTAGAAGATCTTGTTTATGTTCGTAGCAACTTACAATTGGCCTTAAACAATTTGGCTAAAGACTCATCCAATTCTTCTAACCTGTGTTTCAATCTTGTTCCATATGCATTAGAAGATAAAAATGATCTTGACATTGAGAGTGATAGATCTTGATCCTGAATCCAATGGTGATCATGCTTCTAGTGGTTTCACTGCCACGATTGCTCTTGATGATATAGAGCTTTTTGATGTAACAAGTAGGCCATGGAAACATCAAGAATAAAACTTGTGTTCCCGTTCTAGTTTTCTTTTTGGATGCTCAATTGTGTAAAACTTTTTAATCTTATGTTCATGTTTTGAATGCTATGTTTCTTGAACAAGTTTTTAAATTTTGAAGAAGATGATGTGTTCTTGAAATATCTCTTTAATCATGTCAGCATGCTATTTTCTTTTCTATCACATGTTTAATTAGATATATTTTTCATTTTTATCTTTATTCTATTCATATATGTTTAAATTTTTTAATTTTGTAGTTTGTTGAATTTAATGCCAAATTTATCATAGAAATTTTCACTGTCGAATTTTTTGTCGAACTTCAAGGTCGTCGAACTCGAATTCGAATTCGAATTCGAATCAGGTGACTTAGTCTATGCATATTTGGCTTCCACAATCATGCTAGCAGCATTGCAAGCAGGATCATTATCTATAATAATTTGCACACAAGAATCAACACCTACATCTTCAATAACTTTAATGAACAACTCACCCATATATTGTGCATCTTTGTATTTTCCAAGTGCATCCACCACTTTCAAGAAAACTAGTCCATTCAAGGAAGACACCGTGAAATTGATGAGTGGATGGCGTGCTACATCTGTCCATCCATCAGAAACAATACTAACATCGGATGAGGGTCATGATGATTTAATAGGCTCTAGGATTTTATCCACCTCCTTCTCTTCCTTAACCAACAATGTGGTTCTAAGCTTCTCTGAACTAGGAGGCACATATGGTTGGAGCCCAATCAAATAGAACTCGACACATCTCAATAAACAAAGGATACCATGCAACATTATATAAAATGAAGTTGAGATGGAAAAAAAAACAATGGTAAGATCAACCTCATCTCGCCTCTCTTGCTAAAAGAACTTGTCCAACTGCCCTCTTTCTTGCTGGTTGAATTGCACTCCCACTCCCAAATTGAACCAGCTGCCCTCTTCCTTGCTGGTTGAATTGCACTCCCACTCCCAAATTGAAATTTTCTAGATGAGTTCCTAAAGAATGGAAGAGGATCCTCTTCTTATTTTTCCTACTTGTTGCTGCCACCTTCCCCAAGCCAACATTGTCCTCTCTTTCCAATTATTTTCATTTGGATGCACTCATTGATTTACATGTTCCAAGTCCACAAGGCTGGCCCAACAAATGGCCCTTAACTCGGTAGTAGGTGCTCTTAAATTGAGTATGGCAAAAACCACATGTCCAAAGAACATTCCCTCCCCCATTTAACTCGAACTCAGGCCCTTGATGTCTTGTAACATACTTCCACAGTGGATATTTACTCTCTTGAGCCTCCTGTCTTGCTACAGCAATGTTTTTTTCAGCATTAGAAGCTGCACTTGCAGCAGATGGAACACTAACAAAGGGTGATGAAGTTAAAGGAGGGGGAGCAACATCAACAGTGGCATTCCTCCCTTTCCTTTGAGTTTTTCCAACTGCCCTTGCTAATTGAGACATGATTTCTATGGAACAAGGAAAAGAAAACACTCTTGTAAAATAAAACAACAAATCTGGTTGTCAAATCCACCCACCAAGCACTTGGAATCCCTTTAAATCTGCCATTTATCCTTCAACTGCACACCAAAACACCTCAGAGCTCCAACCTGCAAGATAAAATGTGAAATAATGAGGTGCAGATCGCCTTTTTAGTGACCCACGGACCCATTTTCGAGTGACACGTGTCCTAAAATCGAGACACTAATCGAGCACATGTCCTATGCACAGGACACGTGCCAAACACGTGTCCTATTGTGTCCATGTTTGATATGAATGATACAGATTCGGAGGGCCATATGGGCATGTCCTATTACAAAGGTTTGAAGTCAATGGTCCTTGTACAATGTAGACCAAAGGTCAAAGGGCACAAGGAGATGAAATGAATCATCTGATGGTTGGAATTCTAGAGAAACTGAATACTATCCTCTTTGGAAGCATGTTACGAAGGTCAAGGCTATGGGTGTTGGTGGAGGTTCATGGGAATAGAAGTGCAATTTATGCAAGAAGAATAAGACCTTCAAGGGCTCTTACACAAGAGTCAAGGCTCACATTTTGCATGAAGGGAAGAGTATTGAAGGTTGTGGACATACTCTTGATCTGCAGGTGAGGGATAAATTCCATAAAGAGCATGATGATACTCAAAAAATTAAGGATAATAGAGTTGGCAGTAGCAAGCATCCTCTGTTAGCAATGAACCAAGAATTGTTCATGAAGCAAGGAAGAGGAGGGTGCTAGAGGTAGAAAACGAGATATCCAAAGGCCCTAGAGGACGATGTGCAGCTACAGAAAACAGATTGATGAAGATGTTCAACAACCAAAAGAGAGAAGAAACAGAGTCAAGAGTGGCAAGGGCCATATCTGCATGTGGCATCCCATTTAATGTGGTTCGGTCCCCCTATTAGAAGGATATGGTGAAGGCAATTAACGAGGCTCCTCAAGGTTTCAAGGGGCCAAACTATGAAAAACTCAGAACAGTGTTGCTGCAGAAAGAGAGGTCATTGATTCATGATATTCTCAAACCAGTTCATAATTCATGGACCAGCACAGGGGTTTCCATTATCTCTGATGGATGGACTGATACAAAGCAGAGGCCCTTGGTCGATGTTATTGCATCATCACCAACAGGAGTGATGTTCCTAAGAGTAGAAGATTGTTCTGGCGAGGAAAAAGATAGCAAATTCATTGTTGATATTTTAATTTATGCTATTGAACAAGTAGTGCCAGCAAATGCGGTGCAAGTTATCACAGATAATGCACCCGTTTGCAAAGTTGCAGGCTTGATTGTTGAAAGTAGATATCATCATATTTTTTGGACTCCTTGCATTGTCCATAATGTAAATCTCATTTTAGAAGCAATTGAGACAAAAACTAAATGGATTGAGGTCATTAAATTCATCACCAACCACCACCAGTCTCAAACAATGTATCGAGAATACTCCAAATTGGAGTTGCTCAAAGTTGTTGAGACAAGATATGCCTCAAACTTCATCATGTTGCGTCGCCTTGTTGAAGTCAAAAGTGCATTGATGAGTATGGTGGTGGGTGTGACTTGGGCTGAGTGAAGACAAGCAGATTCAGAGAGAGGAAGTATGGTGCGGAGGGTGTTGATTGATGAGAATTGGGGGAGCAAGGTAGAATTCTTGCTCAAGTTTACATTACCAGCATTTGAGCTTCTCCGAGATGCAGACACAAACAAACCTTTCCTGGGAAAGATTTATGATAGCACGGATACCATGGTTAAGAAAACCGTGGAAATTATTACACAGGAGACTCCCACTCTGTTTTTTGTTGAGATTGATTGTGTTGAGCATGTGAGGTCCATCATTGTTACTAAGTGGAATGGCTTTAACACTCCATTGCACACTTTGGCACATGCTCTAAATCCCAAATTTTATGATGAGGAGTTCATTGCTCAAAGCAATGGGAAGAGGAAGGCCCCACATAAGGACAAGGAGGTGGCCACAGGAGTGAAAAATGTCTTCCAAAGGTTGTTTCCATCTTCTCAGCAAACAGAGGTGAGGGAGAAATTTGTTTGTTTTGTTGTTGGATTAGAGGATTTTGCAGACATCTCAGCTTTGGAGGAGAGAAGCACCATGAACCCGATTAAATGGTGGAATTGTCATGGGGCAAATGGTGTATATTTGCAAAGCCTTGCCACTCGTATTCTATCACAAGTGGCAAGCTCTTCATCAGCAGAAAGGAATTGGAGCACCTATGGTTTCATTCATTCAGTGAAGCGCAACAGGTTGGGATCGCAAGAGGCTGAGGATCTTGTATATGTGCATTCAAACCTCCGCCTTGTGTCTCGCAAAGGTGAAGAATATACAAGTAGGCCTCATAAAGAGTGGGATGTGGATGCAGAAAACCCAGACTTAGAGCTCTCTCTTGCTGCTCTTGATATTGTTGATGATGCAAGTGGAAGTGGAATTCAAATTGCCTCTTCTTCCCATCAAGGCTCTAATTCTGTTGAGCATGCATCTTGTTCTATTTTTTATGATGAAGATGAGGATCAGTATGATATGTATTAGGATATGTAATTGCAGTTGCCTTTAGCTCATGTTTTTTTTTTCATTTTCAGTACACACAGCCTCATTTATAAAGGCTGATTTTGGATGTAAAGCCTCATCTATAAAGGCTAATTTTAGATTTTGCTAATTGCATCATGTAATGAATGATATTCATCATCTATGGGAGTTAATATGGACATGGTTTTCCTTCTAAAATGTTATTTATGTGTATCATTATGTTTTTCTTGCAATATAATGCTTTATTTTTTAAAAAACTATATATATATATATATATATATAATTTCTTTTTATATACGAAGATTCCATTTTTTGAGGGTCTGTTTCGTATCGTCTCGGTTTAGGAAACTCGGAAATGTTTCCCTGTTTCATGCAACTTAGGTTCAGAACTTCAGATTTCTACTGTTTTGAGAGGATGTTAATCAGTTTTTCAGTTCCTAGTTTTAGGGAAGTTAACAGAGCCATGCAGTAAAGTATTGTGTATTTGGCAGCTTAAAAAATATATGTTGGCACTTGTTCAAGTTGTTACGTCCATTCATAATATGTTAGAACTCCAAACCCTAAAAAGTATCAAACAGGTGTTTTGGCAGTGCATTCCTACAAAAGAGTTCAGCAGTGCACGACTAAACTTCAACAACATAGCTCCATGCAGTGCACGACTAAACTTCAACAACATAGCTCCATGCAGTGCACGACTATCAAAAATAAAGAAAACGCAATTTTGCCATTCAATATGATTTTCAACCCAAAAGTGCAGTAATCAGTTTCACTCCAGTGGAAATTGCCAAACATGAAAGCTTCCTCATTTAGTTCTGCATTGGATTACCGTTTCTCGCAAAGCAGGTTTCTCATTCATAAAAAGTAAGATGCATTCCTGATTCAAAAAGATAAATAAGCAAAGTCACAAGACTTACAGACTCTGCTACCCATCCATCTTTGAAATAAAACTCCACAAGTTCAAATCCTCTGCAATCAAAGAGCATTAAGGGAGCAAACTCCTGAGATTCACTATCTTCAATAGTGTACGGACGCCCCCGGCCTGGAATCATCAATATGGTTCCGTCCCTGCCACAGAACTTACACTGCATACCAGGGAAAAGACAAATGATCTTAAGTGACATTACTCACGAACTTGGAAAAAGAAAACTTTTAAAAAACAATCTCCATCTTCTAAAGAATTTAGAAGGATGCATAGATATTATATTAACAGAAAAAGATATGTACAACTCCACAGGTCCATCGACTGATACAACACAAAGATGATCTAAGGTCCAAGTCTCTGGGGATCATTATAACGTATTAACGAGGGCAGACATTGTGGGTTATACTGATACAACTGCTCTAACCAAATCTATACATAGTCGAATAGAAATCGACATAACTACTTGACTTGAATATTGAATCAAAGAAGTCCAAATCTCTTGTGATCATTTATAACGAGGGGAGACATTGTGGGTTATACCGATACAACTGCTCTAACCAAATCTATATATAGTCGAGTCGAAATCAACATAGCTACTTGAATATTTGACTCAAAGAGTCGAATCAGCTATGGTTGAAGAGACAGCCTGAAAGTTCAACTATATTACAATAATTAGATATTCGGCTGCACCTGACATATAGCTTCCTATTAAGAGCCTATTAAGGTCCACTTATACCAATTTGACCTGTCGAACATATGTTAAGTCCCTGTGCACAGACGGTCCATAGACCCAGTTATACATAAGAGAAATACAGTCTTAATCCCTTGCAAAGCTTGGTTTTACCATGGTTCTCTTCACAGTCAGTTTTTTTCCTATTTGATTCATGCAGAGATAACAGAAGAAAATGTAAGTAACCCACCTTCTGCACAAGATGAGCTGAGCCTCTACCTTTGGGGAGGTCCACCATCTCTGACAGTGTGACACACGATTCCTTCTGGCTCACTTCTCCGCAGTTTCCACATTTCAACTAGTGAAAATACCCATCAATCCTTTAAACTTTTTGAATGACAAAACAAAGCATGGTTTCTATAATTTAACTGTACTTCTCTATATGAATGCCTATGCTATACAAACCCCCCAAAAACTGTTATGGGTATGAAAATAGAGAAAGCCAACCTTGAAATAGTAGGAGAAATCAGGATCATCGCACCCACCCTGAGGTTGAAAATTGGCGAGATTCTCTAGCTCCGCCTTGATTTCCAACTTAAGTTGAACCATCTTGGGCTGCCCACAATAAGCAAAACTCGACAAAGAATTCCACACTACTCCAACTCTTGCCTAACCACAACCCTCTCCTCTCCGCTCAATTGTATAACCAGGCCTGCATCACCAGAAAGGTCAGATTAGATTGAAACTCCAACATAAGCCAATCGAATCAACAAACTACTAAATCTATTACACAATTAAAATTCCACTTGAAGGCTAGTTGATATTATGCAGTCGAGACTGTTGGTAATTGGAATGCCCTTGTTAAAAACACAGGAAAATTGCTGAAACAATTGGGTTTTCAAAACAATATCGAAGGGAATAAGTTGCCCACCTTTACAAACACCCCATATCTGACAATAGCGAAGAAAATCAGCAATTTATTACTTTTAATTGCGGATAAACACAGACAAAACAAGTAAGCGAGACTCTGCAAGTAAAAGTTACAGTTGCCTTCTCAAAATTGGACCTATGATTCAACGGCGAGTTTCTCGGATCAACAACGGAGTTGTCCATTCCCCATTCAAATGTGGACGCATATATTACTTAAATCAAGGACGAAAAGCCTGTGACCTCTTTGGTCCCCAATGAGCCCTTTTTTTTGGCATTGCACTCTTCTTAAAAACAAGGAATAGTAGTGGACATCGCAATTTCTTTATCCGGTTTTAAATTTTTTTGATGAGATATTTGGCTTTTTGTAATGAGGTTAGAAGTTTTGATGAGATATTTGGCTTCTTGTAATGAGGTTAGAAGGGTAGATGTCCCTAGGAGTGGGACCCCCTTGCAAGGGTGTTGTAATGTGAGGTTAGAAGGGTAGACGTCTCTTAGAAGTGGGACCCTCTTGCAAGGGTGTTATAACGAGGTTAGAAGGGTAGACACCTAGTTTGTGGGACCTCTCTTACAAGGGTGTCTTTAGACATCTCGGCCCTTGCTAAATCATAAGTTATTGATACATCTAGCTTGTGAGTTGTTGGATATACACTTAGGTTATAATGGCAGTCGGTTAGTTTGATCTTGGGCCTATCGTAAATCACTCTAATAAATTATTGATTTCCCATGGTTTAAAATAAATGCAAGAAATAGTACAAATACAAAGGTGTCAAAAATTTTAATGATTTAGATATATAAAACATTAAATCACAACAAAAAATTTCAATGTATTCTAAAACATTTAGACAATTCCAATATCGACAACTTGCTTAGGTCCTCTACAACCAATAAAAATAAGAGGAAGATAGAAGACAACTCTGTATAAGCCCTTTAGAACACTTAAACTTAAAGATGGGTGTTATTGATTCATCAAGTAACAATGAGGAATTTTAAGCTCAAACAATCTTCTACTCAATTGACCATTAAAAGACTAAACCCTTCATGAATTAGCATTGACTCGGTGTATAATCATGAGACTCTCTTGTATGCTTTTGATAGATCTAGTTTTACTATGAAAGCTAGCATTTTTCTTGTTTTGATAGTTTGAAATGATTCTTGTGCCACTCCCACATCATTGTAAATAAGTCTCCCATTCAAGAAACCAAATTGTTTAGAGCCAATTGCCTCAATATTGGCTTGATCCTTTTAGCTGTGACTTTTTCTATGATTTTCTAGATAGAGTTACATAATGATATCGATCTAAAGACCTCGAAAATATCAAGGTCGGATTTTTTGGAATCAAATAGATGAGAGTATAATTGAAGACCTCTAAGACTTTCCCTGAAGTCCTATATTCCTCTACCATAGCCAATAGATCCCCCTTTATATGCTCATAGAAACCAATAAAAAATTCAATGGATCAACCATCAGGACTAGGACTTTTTCTTGTTGGAAAGAGTAAACAATATCTTTTAACTCCTCCTTTGTCACTGGGGTCATCATGAGAGCATTTTAGTTGTCCTCCACAAGCTTGGGGTAAAAGGAAGAGATTCTTGTTATCTCTACAATATTGGCCCTTTTCGATGCTTTAAAAGGCGAGTGGAAATGTGATGCCCCCACCTTATAGATTTGTTGAAACCTATTTACTCCCTATTTACTCTAGCCCCTACTACATTTTGAATATCCCATATAGTATTCATGTTTTTTGTCATATCTGCATAATTATGAAAGAAACATGTGTTTTCATCTCCATTTTCAACCCACAAAGCTATGCTTTTGAGTCTAGATAGAGAACTTTCCAATTCAATAGTGCCCTCTTGGCATCCTCTAGTTTTTTTAAAGTTGAAAGATCATCTTCATTGAATATACCACTAGCATTCTACTCACAAATATGTCCCCTTGACCTACCCACTGAGTCCAAAGCCACAAATTACCAATCTTTTAGAATACCTTTCAATGAATCAATGGTTGCACTATTTACCACCAATGTTTTCTACAAACAAATAGCACCATATTATGAGTGGTTATAAATCTATGGAGTTCACCCTTCTTACGAAATGCACCAACCCCTCAAATGTTTAATGATAGTAGAATCACGATTTAACCTTTTTGAAGGACTTCCCTACTCCAAGAGTCCCTTGGATTGTGCTTTGTTTTCTTGCATTGACCTATCTTTCAACTTTTTCTTTTGCTAATAGAATATAGGACTTCCTCCCTAGAGTTATCCCTAATCTAGAATCACCTCCATTAAATTCTAGGCCTCCTTCTGCTTCTGAGTCTTGAGATGCAACATACAAAGGTTTAGAGGATCTAAGGTGGTATCTTCTTCTTTCTTCTACTCCATTGGACCATTTAAATCCTTGACCTTCTTGCAATATACCCTAGTAGAGTATTTCCTATACCCACTTACCTTTATATAAGAAGGATCTATGAGTTGCTTGATTTCTTTTACGTCGTTTGCTAATCGATCCTCCTCTACTCTCGTTGCTCACAAAGTCTCTACTATGGTGAGGCTTGTTGCTTTAGCATTCTCCTTCCTATATATTGAGATGCAAACCCTTGTCCCCCTCCACTTGAAAATGATGAACTAGTGATATCCTTTAAATGATTGTTGATGGTTGTTGATTGACCCTCTTACATGTGAGTTGACCTCCTTGCGGACTATCCTCACCTCCTCCTCCTAAAGATTCTCCCCCTTGAACCAACCTTCACTACTAGAGTCCTCCTCTTTTCCTGCTAAACTATGTGATAAATTATTTTAGACAATAATAATCCCTTCCTCCCCATGCTTGAACCTTTTTTCCCACCTTGGCTTTCCACATTCCTTGGAGGTGAAGAGGGACTCTAACATGTTCTTGCATTTGGACTATAAAACCTACCCCTCTTTGTTGGGATTTCAAATTTGATTTTCCCATACCGTCAACACCAGTTGTAATGGAAGGGTATATTTTGATCATATATAGTTTGTAAAAACTCCCCACCTTCATAAACTATCTCCACTGCATCAAGCAAACCCTTCCTTAAATCCATCTCTATATACATCTTAGCTACTATTTTATCAGAATTTGCATAATGGGTTGGTCAAAGCAAATCAAATCACCTAAGATATTCCCTATCTCCATCATGATTTTTCTAGACATAATTTGATTGACAACCTTTGTAGCTTTACCCACACAACTTATGAGGTTACTAGCTCCTTGTTCAAGTCAAAAATTGATGCCCACTCCTTCTAGGATAAGTAAGTGTTGCTCCAAAACTAGTGCATCGATTTGATGAATTCAATATCCTTCTCCTGCTCAATTATGGAAGTTATCTATCATTTAGCTAGTATGTGGAAAGATGGAGCATGTCCTATCACTAGTGGAAAGACTAGTGATGTTCCACACATTTCCTCATAGAAGTTTCTGCAACATATCTTCCATGAAATTTCCCACTAGTGCCTTTCTTTGATAATGAGTTATTTATTCTAACATAACTCCTTTTCCTACTAATAGTTGTGGCCTCTCCTCACTTTTCTTTAATACATGTGATCTCTAGTTCTTAATCTTGGGCTCCTCCAATTCCTTCACTACAAAAGCTTTCAACCCTAGCTCCAAACCACTTTGGCTATGAAACCCACGTTGATCATCCATTGTGAGCTTTGTAGATTGATCTATGTGTATCGAGTGGTTAACTTTAGATTAGAGAGATCATAATTTGCATGGAAATGGTGATTGAAACTTCACAGAGATGGACATGAGTTCACACCATATTTGGGTGTTGATAGCCATTAAATTCCTTTGTAACCTCCTGTCACACAAGCTCGATCCACCCTTTGGATCCAAAAAGGAATTTTTGAATGCCATTTAGTTGAAGTGCTTCCCTTTTGTCCTTTATGGAGAGAAAGTACTTATGGAAAAGGGGCAATGAATAATACCTTGCCCCTTATGTTGGGTATGTGTTATATTATTTGCACGACTAGCTCAAGTATCTGTTACATTGCATCGGGCGCGTAGGGGGGTTTGAGGAAAAAAATTTGCCTCGGGAAATGTGTCTCATTTTTGCCTCGTTTTTTGTGTCGCCTCGATTTTCATGTCCACTGTTGGGCAGTTTTTCGGCACATGGTTTTTGCCAGTGGTTTTCTATATCCAGTTAAGGAATTAGGGTTGTTGAATAATCCAGGTCATTGGGTTAGAGTTTTGGATGTCGTTGGCTCCTATATGTATATTGTATTGCAAATAATGTAACACCATGAATGAATGTAGAATATGTTGGTTTTCCCAGTTTGGGTTTCCAGGGAAAAAATATCTGTGTAATGTGTGTATTTTCCATTGTATCTTTTATGTTCTTTTATTGAAAATATATTTGCAGTAAAATATTGTACAAGGTTAAAATGTACATTTGGTATCAGAGCTTTTTTGGCTTCAGGGGGATGCCTTTGTGGTTGAGGGTTTGGCTCGGGACTGTGATAAGCCTTGTTACAGTGGGAGATTTGTGGTATTGATTTTTCAGGTGAAAAGAAATGGCGAGCAGTTCGAAAATGGAGATCGAGAAGTTTAATGGGCAAAGTTTTGAGTTGTGGAAGGTCAAGATGGAAGATCTATTGGTGGATAGAGATCAGTGGATCACGGTGGATCTAGGTACTACACCTAGAGGAACTTCAATAGATGACTAGAAAAAGTTGGATTGGAAGGCAAAGAGCACAATTTGACTGTGTCTCTCAGATTTAGTATTACTGAATGTGTCAGAGGAAGCTACAACCAAAGATTTATGGGATAAGTTGGGAAAGTTGTATCAGTCTAAGTCCCTAGTAAATAAACTGTTCCTAAGAAAGAAGTTGTATAACCCGAGGATGAGAGATGGAGACTCGGTGGCAGAGCATTTAAACACCTTCAATACTGTGGTAAGTCAATTAGTATCTGTTGAGATTAAATTTTCAGATGAAGAAAAGTGTATCAGTTTACTGTGCTCTTTACCAGACTCGTGGGATAGTCTGGTTGTGGCCATAGGTAGTAATACAACTGCCTTAAAGTTTGATGAAGTGGTCTCATCCTTGTTTTCGAAGGAGATGAGACGGAAGAACATGGAAGGACAGAGCACAGACGCATTATTTGCAAGAGGACGCTCCTAGGAAATAACTAGATCTAATTCCTCAAGTGGGAGATCTAAGTCTAAGGGTAGATCTAAATCTCCTGGAAAGTTTGTAAAGGTATGTTGGAGATGTGGAAAAGAAGGGCACTACAAGAAGCAGTGTAGATCCAAAATTGAGAAAAAGAAGGGATTCAAAGAAGCTCCTTCTACAGAAGAAAATACCTCCAAGGTGTAGAAATTTCAATACAAATTAAGTATTTCCTGCGATTCTTTTGATCTAACAATTATACACCACTGTTAAATACATAATCGCTTCTACTATTATTCTTGCGGAAAATTAAACCACGATCACAACCACAATCTCAAAGTGAAATATCAAGAACACATAACACATAAGTTTTTCCAGGAAAGCGTAAAGCTAAAAACCCCACTATCATATATTATGTATATCATGAATCATGAAACAATCTAATACAAAACTCTAATCCAAGAGCTCTCAGTACAATACAATCGTCTCACACTCTCATACACAAATCATCAAATACATGTGCCAATTCCTGTGTCCAGACAGCTTGCCTCCTTTGCACAATCTCTACAATTCGAATTCTTACAATCGAATCATTCACAAATTGCCTAGTTTGCACATGCTCATAAGCATATCCACTGCATGTGTGATCAAATCACAACTGATAGCCAAACTGTCCCTTTCACCTGTTATCACAACTGGGTCTCCACTAGATCTGACATGCATGCAATTAACCATGGTGAATCTTCAGTTGCATGTGAGTTCACTGATTAACTGAACTCTCACTAGTGCAAGTTTAGTTACAACTACTACAACTGATCTTAACTCACTTAACTACACTTATAATTCTGTTACAAATCCAACTCACTCAGTTATGAATGAAATAATAGATTAATATTTATTGTCTAATTTATTTAAGGGAAAAGTAAATTAGACACATGTTTCTTGTTGAATTTTCAACACTCCCTCTCAACAAGAAAGGGATTATCCTTCACCCCACTCCTGTCTCTATGATATTTAAATTTGCTCCTAGTGAGCGCCTTTGTCAGAATGTCGGCATCCTGATCTTCCGTAGGAATGTATTGAAGCAACATGATCTTCTGTTGCACACAATCTCTGAGATGATGATACCGGATATCTATATGCTTAGATCTGTCATGAAACACAGGATTAATAGAGAGTTTAATGCAACTCTAATTATCACAATAAATCACTATTGGATCTAAATGAGAACCAAACAAACCAACCAAGTTCTTCCTCATCCGGATAGCCTCACATGCAGCTTGGCTAGCTGCCATGTATTCCGCTTCCGCTGAACTAAGTGCCATGGATCTTTGTTTCCTACTGTACCAAGAAACAATTGTAGATCCGATACTGAAGATCCCCCCTGATGTGCTCTTTCTGTCCATTGGGCTGCCCACCCAATCTGCATCCATGAAGCCATGCAACTTCACCTCATATGTCTATCTGTACCATAATCCATACTCAGATGTGCCCTTCAGATATCTCAGGACATGCTTACCCGCCTTCCAAAAGAGTTTGGTAGGCTTAACCATCACTTCACTTAGCTGATTAACCGCATAGCAAATGTTCGGTCTCATTGTTGTAGGAAAATCTCCCTGCGAACAGGTAGATTGCCTCTAAGAACTAGACCCTAACGCTAAGACAGAAAGTGCTTAACGTGGACACTGACTTCCTTTCAAATCTACACAAACTAATACATGAGAAGGAAGGATGATAGAGGTACCTTTTAATCGACGTTTGTCCCTGCACGCTCCAAGTCGAGCTCCGAACTCTCGCTCCTCGATGAGTCTTGTAGACAAACAAAGTACGACCGCTTCCTACTCTATTGATGTTAGCTTGAAAACAAATCTATCTATCAACGATAAGTTCATGTAAGATCAGACACAAACTAGAAAGAAACAGGCCAAGTGTGTCATATTAATGAGAATAACGACAACAGTACTCACAATCGTAGATGCAAATGCGACAGCTTCGTCAAGTCCCCTTTGTCTAACCCTTGCTCAAAAGATCCACGACCTGGATGATAGCAACTTCACTGATCACTCTCCTTCAGCTGACTGTGTGTTTCGTATGAGATCATAGGTTTCATGCTAGCAATTATTCCCCCTTCTCACCATCATAGAGCCTGCTTATATAGGTTAAGAGAGGCTTAACCTCTTGAGTTATCTTTAGAACAAGTTGAGAAATCCCCTCCTTGGATCAGGGATCTCCTGATGGAACCAAGAATTCGAATGCAACTACCTTCCAAACTTGAAACATCCTCCCCTTATTCTCCTCAACGAGCCAACTACTACCTCAGATTAGACAACGCTCCCTCAAAAGGGGCATCAGGGCGCTATAGCGCTCCCTAGGAAGCTTGAGGGGAGAGCCAGCGCTCCAAAGATGGATAGCGCTCCTTCAGAGGGGCAGATGAGCGTTATAACGCTCCCTGAGACCTTATAGGGGAGCGTCAGTGCTCCTAAGGCTGATACAGAGGAGGACTCACCTTCAAAACCTCTATTTAAGGGCTCCTTTCAGGTGATAAGAGTTCTTTGACTTCAGTTAATCATTCCCCTTCCTCCAAACCAAGTGTCTGAGTTATTCTAGATGTCTCCTTGGTGTCGTCATCATGGTAGTATGCTTTGTTTGATGTTTGCGACACTTGTGAATGACATGCGACACTTGCGACAGTCGAGAGGATCATGTGACACTTACGACAGTTGAGAGGATCATGCGACACTTACGACACTTATCGAAGTGAGCAATATTGAGGTGTAACACTCGTATTCACTAAATACATTAACGAACCCACTAGCTTTCGATAGATAGTAGCATCCACTACTTCTCCAGAAGTATCATCCTCTTTCCTCTAGTTTCTTGGAAGAGGAGTATCCATGGGTTTGCAGCCCTCCATGTGAAACTTACCCAGTATCTTCCTTGCATACTTTCCTTGAGACACAAAAAGTTCACCATCTCGCTGCCATATGTCCAAACTAAGGAAATAATGAAGAAGGCCCAAATCCTTCATCTCAAACTCCTTTGCAAGGTCATCCTTGCATGAGTGTATCAGCTTCTCATCACTAGTCAATATTAAATCATCAACATAAAGCACAATGATTAAAAGCTTACCCTCCACCAAAATTTGGTATAGGTTTGCATCCGCTTCACTTTTGGTGAAGCCTAACCCAGTGAAATAGTTGTTTATCCAAGTGTACCAAGCATGGGGTGCTTGCTTCAGCCCATACAATGCTCTCTTGAGTCTGCACACATGCGACTCTCTGTCAAAGGTCTCAAAACCTTTTGGTTGTTCAATGTACACTTCTTCCCCAATGATCCCGTTGAGGAACGCAATTTTTACATCCATCTGATGAATGTGCCAGCCCATCTGCATTGAGAGTGCAAAGATGGAGCTTATGGAAGAGTACCTTGCGACAGGTGCAAAGGTCTCATCATAATCTATCTCCTCGATTTGTGAGAAGCCTCGGGCCACAAACCTGGCCTTGTATTTCTCCACACTCCCATCAACAACTTGCTTTACCTTGTAGATCCATCTCGATCCTACCACTGATTTATCAATCGGTCTTGGGACAATTTCCCATGCACTGTTTTTGACAATGGAGTCATACTCCTCTACCATAGCATCAACCCAAGTGGGGTCCTGCACTGCTTCCTGAAAGGAAGATGGTTCAGTCACAATACATTTGCTCATGAGAGCCATGTATCCAGCAAATCGATCAGGAGATTGTCTCTGTCTGCGCTGTGAAGTAGGGGCTCCTACATTCTGTGCAACATCTAGTCTCAATCTATCAGCTTTCGTGGTGCGATTTCTGCCATTTCTGATGGATGGGTCTGCTTGAGTGGTTTCCTCCACTCCATGAACCTCCTCATGTGGCTGATCCACATCTTGAGACTCATCCTTGGGAACCAACGGTTCCTCTTCTGCATGCAATTCTAGCTCCCTCTCAAGCGACAACCGCATGGCTTTCCCCTCATTGAATTTTATATCCCGTCGCATAACAGTCATCTTACTGTTTGGCAAATACACACGATAATTATGGGGTGTTTCTATGTACCCCACAAATATCCCAACTTCAACAGTCGGTTCCAGCTTCTTCCTGGAATCCTTGTTCACATGCACAAAAACAGATGAGCCAAAAAAATTTAAATGCGAAACATCAGGTTTCTTACCAGTAAAAGCTTCTTCAGGTGTACTCATGCCAAGTACTCTATGAGGACAACAGTTCTGCACATAAACCGTATTATTGCATGCTTCTGCCCACAAATGCATTGGTAGGCCCTGATCATGCAACATCGCTCGTGCTGCATCCACGATCGTTCTGTTCTTTCTCTCTGCGACCCCATTTTGCTGTGGGTTATGAGGCACTATGAGTTCTTTTCGAATTCCTTCTCTGTTGCAGAAGTATTTGAATTCGTTAGAGATGTATTCTCCACCATTATCGCTTCTTAGAGCCTTCACTTGCTTCCCCGACTCTTTCTCCACCAATGCTTTAAACTCACAGAACTTTGAGAATGTTTGATCCTTCTTCTGCATGAAGAATATCTAGCATTTATGAGAAAAGTCATCAACAAAAATAACATAATACATTTGTTTTGTTGTTGAAGCAACCGAGAATGGTCCACACACATCCGTGTGAATTCTCTCCAGGATCACCGAAGCACAGTTCTCCTTTTCATGAAAGGTGGAATTTACATACTTCTCCAGGGTGCACCCCTTGCACTGATCTAACTGAGCAAGTGTTCCCATTGGAAGTCTAGTAGATATTTGTTGCATGATCTTCAAGGCTCCATGATGAAGATGGCCCAATCTCCCGTGCCATAATTCACCTTCATCCCAACTCACCACTTTTTCTTCCTTGCCTATCATGGCACCGCAGCCATCTACCTCCAGCATGTAGAGATTCTTAACTCGAATCCCTATCTTCTTGACTTGACCCATTGCTTTATGTCCTAGGTAGGCTTTACCACTGCTAAAAACAACATCATAGCCTCTGTCCTCCAACATTGTGACTGAGACCAGGTTTTTTCTTCAAACCTGGAACATGCTTAACATTTTTCAATTGAAATGGTTTACATGACTCCCTTTGAAAGGTAATGGTACCAATACCAGTTGCACTGTATCATCCATCATCGCCCATCTCTATATGCATTCTGAGATCTTTCTCCTCCAAGTCAATGAAAGACTCTTTATCTCCCGTCATGTGGAAGGAAGCACCACTATCCAAATACCACATCGATCCCGATGCACTTGAAGCCATGCATGCGATCAAAGCGAAGTCAAGCTCAAATTGTGAGACAAGAGCCTCACCAGTTGCAGATCCAACAACCATCTTGTTCTTCTTCTTTTGTGGACAGTTAATAGCAAGATGCCCATGTTCGTGACAGTGAAAACACTTCACTTTGGACAAATCCAGCTTCTTGACTTTAGACTCGAATTTTGGATGGAATTTCTTCCCTTTCCCTTTCCTTGCCTTGGCAGTCAAAGCACAATCCTCTTCATCATCACGCTTTGATGAAGATCCATCTCTGGTGTTCCGCCTAAACTCCTCTTGCACTAGATCCGACCATAGTAGTTCCCAATCCGACAATTTTTCCCTTCCATTGACAGAGTCTTGATAACTGTGCCAACTCTTAGGAAGTCCTAGGAGCGCCAAGCTCACCAAATCATCAGCAACAACTGTTATTCCCACACTTCCAAGCTCATCTTGACATTGGACAAACTTCATGAGATATTTTAGAATGGTGTCACCTTTCTCCATCTTGATCTTCTTGAGTTTATCTTTGAGTGCCAATTTCCTATGGTCACTATTGTTTAGGAACAGATTTGTCAAAACCTTCCACATTGCATGTGGTGTGGTTTTCCCATGGAGACTTGAGACAATGTGGTCTTTTACTCCTTCCAACGGAATCCTCCTCGCCTTCGCCACTTTCTTTTTCCATGCATCAAGATTTGCAGTGTCTGTCGCATCCAGCTTAGGAACATCATTGTCAATGTAACCCTTCAAGCCATTGTCTTCGAGTACTGCTTCCATCCTATCCTTCCAAGCAATGTAGTTAGAGCTGCCCTCGAGTGCATACTCCAACCTCAAGCCATTGAAAGACATTTTTGATCTTGAATCAAGTGTCGTACCAAGAAAATCTTGCAAATTCGAATGTTATCCAACCACGGAAACTCAACTGCTACAATCCCTCTTCCCTGGGAGGTTTGCACTCCTCCTGAGAGTAGCCTGAGGGAAGTTCGCACCCTACCTATGTGTAGCCTGCGAACTTGCCTGGGAAGTTCGCACCCTGCTTCACTGTAGGGTGAGGGGAGTTCACACCATGCCTGTGTATTTGTGTGCGAACTTGCCTGGGTAGTTCGCACCCTGCTTCATTGTAGGGTGAGGGGAGTTCGCACTTCTCCCTTAAGCAGCTTGCGAGAATGTCAATGAAGTTCGCACCCTGCCTTTGTCTAGGGTGCGAGAATTTCTGCTTTGAGAACTGAGCGTAGTCTATAGTACTAAAGTTCACACCCTGCTAGAGACGGGACCTGCGAGAATGAAATTATGTTCGCACCTCACTTCCGTGGCTCCGTGGCCTCCATGGCTCTGATACCATGTAGAAATTTCAATACAAATTAAGTATTTCCTGCGATTCTCCTGATCTAACAATTATACGCCACTATTAAATACATAATTGCTTCTACTATTATTCTTGCGGAAAATTAAACCACGATCACAACCACAATCAGAAAGTGAAATATTAAGAACACATAACACAAAAGTTTTTCCGGGAAAGCATAAAGCTAAAAACCCCACTATCATATATTATGTATATCATGAATCATGAAACAATCTCATACAAAACTCTAATCCAAGAGCTCTCAGTACAATACAATCGTCTCACACTGTCATACACAAATCAACAAATACATGTGCCAATTCTTGTGTCCAGACAACTTGCCTCCTCTGCACAATCTCTACAATTCGAATTCTTACAATCGAATCATTCACGAATTGCCTAGTTTGCACATGCTCATAAGCATATCCATTGCATGTGTGATCAAATCACAACTGATAGCCAAACTATCCCTTTCACTTGTTATCTCAACTAGGTCTCCACTGGATCTGACATGCATGTAGTTAACCGCGGTGAATCTTCAGTTGCATGTGAGTTCACTGATTAACTGAACTCTCACTAGTGCAAGTTTAGTTACAATTACTACAACTGATCTTAACTCACTTAACTACACTTATAATTCTGTTACAAATCCAACTGACTCAGTTATGAATGAAATAATAGATTAATATTTATTGTCTAATTTATTTAAGGGAAAAGTAAATTAGACACATGTTTNAACCGCGGTGAATCTTCAGTTGCATGTGAGTTCACTGATTAACTGAACTCTCACTAGTGCAAGTTTAGTTACAATTACTACAACTGATCTTAACTCACTTAACTACACTTATAATTCTGTTACAAATCCAACTCACTCAGTTATGAATGAAATAATAGATTAATATTTATTGTCTAATTTATTTAAGGGAAAAGTAAATTAGACACATGTTTCTTGTTGACTTTTCAACACAAGGAAGAAGGAGGGGATATGTACTTTGCTTATTCAAGCACACATGCAGATCATGAGGCATGGTTGGTTGAGTCAGGTATATCCTTTCATATGACTCCCCATAGGGAGTGGTTCTGTGAATATGAAAGGTATGATGGAGGTAATGTTTTCCTAGGTGATGATTCGACAACCAGAATCATAGGACGAGGAAAAGTCAAGTTGAGGCTCATAGATGGGAGGATTAGAACACTACATGGTGTTCTCCACATCCCATGTTTGGCAGAAATTTGATTTATGTAAGCAAAATGGATGATGCAAGGGTAAAAACAATATTTGAAAAGGAAACCTACAGGATGGTTCAAGGAGCAATGGTGTTGTTGAAGGGAGTTCGGTTTGGAACTCTATATAAGTTGCAAGGAAGCACGATTAGTGATGGGTGTAATAGTTCCATTGTTCCTGATATTGGAGTTGAAGAAGAAAGAACGCCTACAATCTCTGGAGAAAAGCTTATGTTGTGGCATCAAAGGTTGGAGCATATTAGAGAGAAGGGTCTTCGACTACTACACGATAAAGGTATGGTTGAAGGTATGTATAACTGCTCTCTGGATTTTAATTTCTATGAACATTGTGTATATGGGAAGCAGAATCCGGTAAGATTCCCCTCTTGTGAAATAAGGGTAGAAGAAATTTTATAGCTGGTTCATAGTGATGTGTTTGGACCTGTGTTGGTTCCATCATTGGGAAAATCTCTATACCATGTCTTATTTATAAATGACTTCTCAAGGAATACTTGGATATATTTCCTCAGGAAGAAATCTGAAGGCTTTTACAGGTTTAAAGAGTTTAAGTCTCTTCTTGAGAATCAAACAGAGAAAAGAATTAAGGTGACGAGGACAAATAATGGTGGAGAGTTCTGTGGTAATGAATTCTGTAAGAAGTGCAGTATAGCAAGGCATAAGACTACTCCATATACACCTTAGCATAATGGAGTTGCAGAAAGGATGAACATGACACTGATGGAAAAAGCAAGGTGTATGGTCAGTGGTGTCGGGTTAGGGCAAGAGTTCCGAGTAGAGGCAGTGGGTACTGCATGTTACATGGTCAACATATCACCCTCATCAACACTGGATGACAAGACTCCACAAGAGGTATGGACTGGTAAGAAACCTTCTCTCACACATCTCAATATATTTGGTTGTGAGGCCTATGTTCATGTTCCAAAGGACAACATGAGTAAGCTAGATAAGAAGGTTGAAAAGTGTATCTTTATTGTGTATAAAGATGGTCTCAAAGGTTATAAGCTTTGGAACCCAGAAACTAAGAAGGTTGTGTATATTTGAGATGTGGTATTTAGAGAAATGAAGGATGTTGTTAAACATGAAGTCCTACCAAGTAAGGAAGAACCATAGAAAATAGAGTTTGATTTAAAGGATGATGAATCAAACTCTACAGAAGAACAAGAATCAAAAGAATAAGACCCTCATACTCCAGTATTGAGGAGATCGGTTCGAGAAAGAAGGCTATCAAAAAGGTATACTCCATTTGATTTCTGTTCAAATTTTGCTTTGTCTATTACTGATGATGATCCTAGAACTATCAAGGAGACAATGGATTCAGAGGATGAAAAACTCTGGGAAAAGGTCATGGATGAAGAAATGACAACCTTGGATAAGAATGAGGCTTGGGATCTAGTGGAGTTGTCGATTGGAAAAAATCCCATTGGCAGCAAAAGGGTATTTAAAAATAAGTTGAATGCAGAAGGAAAAGTGGAGAAATACAAAGCCCAATTAGTAACAAAGGGCTATTCCCAGGTTGAAGGAATTGATTTTGGTGAGATTTTTTCTCTTGTTGCCAAGTTAACTTCTATGAGATTTCTTTTGTCTATTGTTGTTGCATTTGATTTTGAAGTAGAGTAGATGGATGTGAAGACAACATTCCTACATGGGGTTCTAGAAGAAGAAATCTATATGAAGCAGCTAGAAGGCTTTGTTGTGAAGGGAAAGAAGGAATTGGTTTGCAAGCTCAAAAAGTCCATGTATGGTTTAAAACAATCACCAAGGATGTGGTATCAAAAATTTGGTACTTATATGTTGGGACTTTGCTTCACAAGAAGCAAAGAGGATCACTCTGTGTATTTTAAATTAATTGGTGATCATTTGATTTATTTGGTCTTGTATGTGGATGACATGTTGTTGATAGGAAACAACAAGGAGATTATCCAGGATGTGAAAACTCAGTTGTCCTCTAAATTTGACACGAAGGATCTCAGTGCTTCAAATTTCATTTTGGGCATGGAAATTATAAGAGATCAGAAAAAGAGGAAACTCTAGTTAAATATGAGAAAATATGTCGAGACAATATTCCAGAGGTTTAATATGTAGGAATGTAAATCGGTCAAGGTCCCTATTCATGTTTGTGTAAAGTTATATGTGAATCAGTGTCCCGAGACATAGGAAGAGGAGGAGGACATGTCTCATGTTCCATATGTGAGTGCAGTTGAAAGTTTGATGTATGCAATGGCTTGTACTAGACCGGACATTGCACATGCAGTGGGAGTTTTGAGTAGGTACATTTCAAAACCAGGAAAGGAGCATTGGACAACAATAAAAAGGGTTTTCAGGTATTTGTGCGGCATTGCTAACTATGGATTGTGCTAGCAAGGAAGACTAGGATTGGACAAAGTGTTGGACATACATGGCTTTGTGGATGAAGATTGGGCTGGAGATCTAGATCGTAGGATATCTACAAGTGAGTATGTGTTTAACCTATTTAGAGGAGCAATCAGTTGGATGAGAAAAAGACAAGTTGTAGTGGCACTATCAACTACATAAGTTGAATACATGGTGGCCACTCATGCGAGTAAGTAAGCAATATGGTTATAAAGATTGTGTTCAGGTATTGGGTTGGTACAACAAGCTGTAAGGATAGATTGTGACAGTTAGAGTGCAATTTTTATGGTGAAGAACCCGACTTATCATTCAAAGACAAAACATATTGGTATTCAATATCACTTTGTGAGAGACATGGTTGAAGAAAAGAAAGTGTTGTTGATGAAGGTGGACACTTTGAATAATGTTGCAAATTCATTAACAAAATCAGTGAGCACTGAGAAGTTCTCTTGGTGTAGAGGATCCATGGCCATTGTTTCCCTATATTGTTGACTATGTAACCCTGTAACCCCCTGTATGCAAAGAAAACAACAAGTGGGAGAATGTTGAGTATGTGTCATATTCTTTGCACGACTAGCTCGAGTGTCTGCTATGTTGTGTCGGACATGTAGGGGGTTTGAGGAACTTTTTTTTCCTCAGGAAACATGTCTCATTTTTGCCTCGTTCTTCGTGTCACCTAGATTTGTGTGTCCATTGTTGGGTGATTTTTTGGCACATGGTTTTTGCCAATGGTTTTCTATTTTCAGTTAAGGAATTAGGGTTGTTGAATAATCCAAGTCATTGGGTTAGGGTTTTGGATGCCGATGGCTCCTATATGTATATTGTATTATAAACAATGTAACACCACGAATGAATATAGAATATGTTGGTTTTCCCGGTTTGGGTTTCCAGGGGAAAAATATCTGTGTAATGTGTATATTTTCCATTGTATCTTTTCTGTTCTTTTATTGAAAATCTATTTGCAGTAAAATATTGTACAAGGTTAAAATCTACACCTTCCCTATCAAAACTACCTTTGGATCCTACCATTCACTTTTTCAGGTAGTGGATCTAGGGTTTCCTTCTAGCCCTAGGTTACAATGTTTTTCAAAAGCAAACATAGAGGACAAAGAAGAAGACATGCCATATTGGACTCATGAAATTGTCTAGAAGGTAGGAAATAAGAAGTTTGGGCCCAATCCTTCCAACAAATCCATCAAATAATCAATTGGTTCCTCTTCTCTTTCCATGTAATCTTTAGTCCATACTCAAGCTCAAGGAGAATTCTCACTCAATACTTATCAAATTCTCCAACATGAATCTAGTCTTATGGTGCAAGAGGAGGGACAAAACATTTATTATATGATATTAAATGTTAGTTGGATTTTCATTAATACCCTAAAGTTAGGGTGCATAATTAATGAAGTTTTTAACATTAAACATTGCATCTCATAAAATATTTAAGATGAACACACATTAATATGAATGTTGTGTGTGTGTGTTTCTCATATAGTATAAACAATTCCAAAATATTTAATTTTGAAGCATATATAGCATGGTTCCAAATGTTCCACAATATGAACAGATTTGGTCATATATTGCCTTTTTTTTATTATCATGATTTGATCATTTTTGGTCATATATGGTTCCAAATTGAAGAAGATTTAGACAACTTCCTTATGTAACACCAAAGAACATTTTTGTTTATTTATTTTCATACATTTTTCTTTCATATGTAAGTCTAGTATTTCTTGTATCTTGGTTGCATCCCTTATTGAACCATCCCCAAATAATTAAACATCATCTATGAATAACAAATGTGTTAGGCTATGATGCCTTCCCATGTTTATGCCCCTCAATCCTCCCTTGTATCTCGAGGATACCAATGGAGTTGTCTAAATCTTCTATGATTTGGACCCATATACAACCAAAAACAGTCAAATCACAACCAAAAAAGGCCTATATATAACTAAAATCAGTCCATGTCATATATCATTTAAATAATTTATTTACACGGGCTCCTAGAGAGTTTGTGTAGAGCTCCTACATTGATTTTAAAATTTAAAGATATTCCTTTCCAAAAGGGGATCAAATATATTGGGTCTAATTTAAAGGTGAATGAGAATGGTTTTAATGAGTAGATATGGTTATACACCAAGATTGAAAGGAAAATAGAAGTATGGTGTAATAAGTGGATATCCCTGAGTAGCGGGGTGATCCTTGTAAAGTTAGTATTAGAGGCTACTCCTATATATTAGCATACCATAAACACACATTCCACTTAGGATCCAAAAAAAGATTAAGAAATAATGTTTTTAATTTTCCTTGGAGAGGGAAAAAAGATTGAAATTTAATGGCATGGGTCAATTGGCGAAAACCTTCCAAGCCCAAGATTCTAGTGGGTTGGAGTCTAAAGAATAGCCATTTTTTTGGTCAAGTACTAGTGGCCAAAATTTTGTTTGAGTCTCTTCAAGGGAGATGGTCTATGGCACTAAAACATGAGAATGAAGTATATTTAGCCCTTAATCTTCGAGGAGCAGGTAAGGAAGGAGCCTAAATATTATTGGAATTATTCAATTATTTAAAGCTTTAGTGGAAGTCTTCTCCCTAATTGTCTTGTGGTTGGCATGGTGAGTTGTGGATAGTAAAAAGGTGCACATGGGAGAAGACCCATGGGTGGGACAAAAAGGAAACATCATCCTTTCATAGGAACTCCAGGCATATCTTCAAAATATGAATGTTATTTCCCTTCAAGATACCTCCTCTCCAATTTTGAGTACGTTGTGGAGAGAATATTGGAAATCAATGAAGGAATTGGGGTTGGTAGGAATCTATGCACATGAATGTAAGGCCTATACATAGACTCTCATAAATAGTTTCATTAAATTCAAGGAAGGTGAGGATGAACTAATCTAGTCGAAAAAACTCATGATAGGCCAGTACACAACCAAGTTGGGATATGCATATTTATTTGTGAAGGATGTTAGGATGGAAAGGGAATTGTGGTGCCATATAATTTGGAAGCGAAAAAGGGCATTGAAAGCTAAACTCTTCTCATGACTAGCTCTATCCAACAAGGTGTCTACTTGGGACTTCTTATAGAAGAGTGGAAAATAGGGGTTGAGTAAATCTATGTTATGCTAAGAATATAGGAGTCTACTACACACATGTTTGTGGCTTTCCATTTCTCAAAGAATAAGTAACTTTCGGTCTTTTCCAATTGTTGTTGTTTGGGCTATATGGCACATTGGGAATGAAGTTATCTTTCAAGATGCTATCTACACCCTTAAATAAATTTTCTACATATTCGAATTATGTTATGAGGAGTATGGAGGCTCAAAGAAGGGAAATACTTCATGCCAAATAGTCCCCTTGGTAGTTGATGGATCACAACATTAAGGTCTTTTTAACAGAGCTTCTCGAAATAATCTAGGGAAGTGTGGAGCAATGGGGCTATCTTTTCTTTAAATCCATTCATGCTGTGTCTTTCTCTTTAGTCCTGGGGGGAGGCATAAACATTTGGGCTAAGTTATCAACATTAGTAACTCTACTAATACTAGCTATCGAGAGGAATGTTGATAGTCTCCAGGTGTTTGAGGACTCCAAGCTTATCATGGATTGGTTGAATGATAATTATTCTATGTGGGATATTGGTCTTAAAGTGATTATGGATCATATATCAACTATGAGGAGTAACTTCTCCAAGATTACTTTCTCTCGCTTCTTCTAGGAGAACAATTCAAAAACAAACTCCTTATCAAAGGCCACACTTTCTCTAGAAGCTTAAATGTTGAAGCTCATGGAGGAGAATGAGGTCTTTTTAGATATTCCTCTCTTTCATCTTATGTAGTGATATTATGTCATCTTATCCCTCTAACACATGGGTCATGTTATATGATTCATGGTGGATAAGGTTTATAGTTTAGTTTCCTTGTTGTTAGTAGTTGATGTCTTTGAAGTATGGGTAATTCTGTAATGACCCATTTTAAGTCCATATCATGGAGTGGTATTGTTGGTTCCATTGTCTTTTTTTGATAGTTTAGTTGGCTTAGTCACTATGGCTAGTTATGGTGGATATTGACAGTTTTGACTCGTGCTCGATACAAATATGGAATGTAATATGTTCCAAATATAAATACATCATGTTTTTTTTCCATGCAAAAAAATATAATGCATGTTATTTGGAATCAACTGTGTGTCCTCTACATGTGGTAAGTTGAGCTAGCATGGGAAGATACAAGTATAAATCTTTGAGGTTTAATCTGTAGAAACTAAGAGTTTCCGAGTGACCATAAAATTGCATAATTGCACAAAGGATTTAGAAATTTACATTGCAAGTTACCAGGATTGCAAAGATAGAGGGAACACAAAGATGACCAAACTAGAAAAAAGTGATTACCAAGATCAATATCCACAAAAAACATATACTGGGGATTTAGTAAATATAAGGAAAAATGTCAAGGGAAACCAAGTTTCATTGTATATCAAAAGGTAGCAGACCAACAATCCAAAATCATTACAACAATCACTTGAAAAGATGATCATTGAGGACATTGTAGCCTTTCTTTTAGAACGTGTATTGTTATATAATGATTTGTCAAATGCCATGGATATTCCACTGGAAAAGTCTATCACAACAGATCTAATAAATAAAATTTAGATCTACACTATTAAGATTAAATTCTGTTAGATTCCAGAATATTTAGTTATTGATTTTCTGCTTATGCATGAAACAGAGAAAATGTGGAAAATAGAGAATAGTAAAATACAATCACACACCATATACAAAATAACACCGAGATTTTCTCTAGGAAATCCTTACGGGAGAAAACCTAGCTAGAAAGTGAGGTTGTTATGCTCTCTTTTCTCTGGTATGAAAATAATGCAAGTACAAAGGAGAAATCCCTTTCTATGGAGTTACCCGAGACTTGTGGCCTGTTAGGTTGCTATAGAACATAACCCCCTATGTTATACTCTCTAATTTTCCACTCCCAATTGTTCTACTCTGCTATGGAACAAAATACAATAACATAGAATGAAACCCCTTCTCCTCCTAGCGGCTCGGTATTTAACATAGCCCGATAGCCATCTAGGATTAGGATTTTGAATTCCTCAACCTTCAATTGTGATAAGGTTTTGGACCTTATAGAATATTCTTGAAAGTCCTCACGTGGCTAGCCACATATGCATGAGCAACAGGAGCTGACGTGGCATCCTCTTGTACCATGGTGGTCAACATGATAGGTCAACTTGCAATAGGCATAATTTTTGCATACAAGCTCTGATTAACACACAATATGCATCGTTGGAAAGGTATCGAAGTGTAGAACATTATCAAGGGGGTGTGCATAAATGTCGGACACCATAACCACAAAAAAATGTCATTTAATGCCTCAACATGGCTCCAGAAAGTTATGGACCCTAGTTTTCCAAACTGAGACCTACCACTAAAATGACCCTGCAAGTTGATTCCTCCCATTTTTTCCACTTTGAAAGCATCAAGAAAGATGAAAAATATTATAATGATCCAATCCGGATTACAACTCCCCATTTAGGGAGCATTTTGCTCCCAAAATTATTTACTCAATGAGGTGAGGAAATTCTTCCTCTACCTTCTCCCTGGAGTACCACTTTGCTTTGTTTGGAAGTTTTTCTTTCAACCCAATATACCAAAGGTCATGTTTCCCTAGACGTCTTGTATTTCTAGACTACTCCTACAAAATTCTGTCCTCTGATATGCACGAGCATCTGGTGCTAAATCCTTTGTGGAAGGTAGGACATACTCCTCCTCCTGATCCAACATGGAGGGCTCATAGAGTTTGAGATTCTCTACATTCACTACTAAGTAAATGTTCATTTTAGCTTATATCCTCTTATGGATTCCCTTTTGGCATGTAGGGTGGAAATTAAAACTATTTATTTGAGTGAACAACAAGCAACGACCCTCGCATGACAGCCGTGCTCAACAAGTGATGACCCTTGAAACTTCTAGATTCAGGGAGTTATGAGGAGATAGGAGAGGGATGAGTTATGTCTTCGTGTCAAGGACGAGTTATGTCTTCGTGTCAAGGACCTAGGAACTCACGACATTCAAGTCTCTAGTGGTCTCTAGAAGATCTAAAATCTCTCCCAAGCCTCCTGAAAAGAGCTATATAACAAAGGCAAGTCTTGGGAAAGAAAGAAGAATTGACGAGAAATGTTATGTTGTCCATTTACAGAGGTGCTTGTCATGTCCATCACAACCAGAAGTTAGAGATCCTAGCATGACCAAGAAGCTGAAGGGAGGAGAAAGGAGCAAGGAGTCAAGGGAGGATGCATCTTAATCAAGGTATGGCATTGTATGTGTTCTTCACGTTTTAACTAATAGATCAATGGTTTTCCTCCATATCATTTGTGTTTAGTTCATGACTGTTTAGATCTGATCCATTCCATTATAGATTTGATTAGAAGCAAGTTAGATCTAGGATTATAACCCCAAGTCAAGAGGTAGAGAGGTATTGCTTGTCTTTTGTGTGCATGAAGCAAGTTGTGGAGCTTGGAACTAGAGTTCCAGGTATGAAACAACTAAGATATACAAAGGACAACTTATAGATAAAGGTATGCAATCTCCACCACTCCTTAGGTTAGTTGTGATTCCATGTGTTTAAATCTAGATCTAGAGAAATCGTAGGAGTCTAAACCCTCTTTTGTATAGGATTACTAGGTTAATCCTAGTGAGATCTTGTTGATCATTAAGTGAGATCCCTGTGAGATTTTTTCCCATAAGAAAATTGGTGACCATACTAGGGAAGAATTCTTCTCTAGTTTGAGTTTCTTCGACAATCCTTTCCTCTGATTAAGTGTGATTTGATTTTGATCTTCTTCCATTGATTATTTCAAAGCCTAGATCCAGCAGATATAAGAGATCTGACACAGATCTGGAAGATCTATCTTCCCAAAATTCATTTTTTTTTAGATCATCGATGGTTGCATCACATGCATCCTGTAATGACCCTCACTAGTTGACTTGCTTGTGTCCCATGATGATAAGTTAAAACTGCAGATTTACAGAAAAACCAAGCCTTTAAGATTAGGTTGTGTTTCTGATCCATAGGGTCTTGCAGTGGTTTGTTTTGATACAGGTCTTGTCTTTATTTTAGTCATCTGGTCACATAATTTGCTTTCAAGTGTTATTTGAGTGCATTTGTGTGGTTTAATTTCCATTTCTTGGATTGGTTCTGCCTCGGTTTGAGAATTTTAGTGAAGTTGGGTTGAGAACCTAACCGAGCTGAAGAGATCTAGTTGTGATTGTTATTGGTTGCATTGGTTGTCCTTTTGCAACTATTGTTCATTACTAGATCTAGCCTCCTAGGTGATTTTTGGGTGAGATGTTGGCATAGACGTTGGAGTGAGCTGATCTAGCATCACTTCCAATTTCCTACAACCCCTTTGCTTGCTTATTGTTGTTGGTTTTCCTTTTGCATTTGTATTTCTTGCTTAGATCAAGAATTTTTGCATTTCAATTGGAAAAAATAACTACAATATCAAAAAAGATAAAAAATTGTTGCATGCTTGACTGCTTTTGAAGCATTAGTGAAAGAGTGCATTAGGATCATTGTTTGGTTTCAGATCAAAATCATTTGTTGGTTGCTTGGTGTGTGTGAGGTTGTGTTTCGAAAGTTTGCAAAGAATTTTTTTTTATCTTTCCCTCCCATAACTAGATTTCATTGAAGTGAAAGAATTTGCATTATCATTTTTTCATTGCTTGGTTGGGTCAAGAGTCATAACATCACCAAATGTTTCATCTGCTACCCTTGGACTTAAGCAACAACCATAAAAATAAACTACATAATCTAAAATCAATTAGACATTTTCCTTTTATGGTGAACCAACAATAGATAGGCTTAGGGCCTTGGATTAGGATTGGAGAGTAAACTCTCCAAGTCCACGAAATGAAACTTAGGAGTCATTAAAGAGTGTTAAATCAATTCTTGCAACTAGTGTGTCAGGAGCCTCCTCCGAGACAAGAGTTAAGCACGAGGTTGCATCGGGGAAGTAGGGAGATTACCCTTCTCAAATTGTTTTGGTGTTTGTGGTACCACTTTGATTACTATGTATACTGGGGTTTCGTTGGTTAACACCTTTGGAGCTTCAAGCTTAGTTACCTTTCCCTTACGTGTAGTCGAACCTACGATTGTTCGTCTGGTCATTGATTGTAAGGTGGTAGCCTCAGTGACCTTTCCTAGGTAGCCACAGAGGTGACTGCAGGTGGGACATGCTTATAGTACTTGGGGTAGACGTTCGTTCATGATCTTAGTTCCCCCGGAGGGTGCCCACCTTAATAAATGATACTTTCATCAGTCAAGGTTGTTCGCGTAGATCATCCTAACTGCTACTCATACCTTCACTAGCCAATCTTGTGGGGACTTCATCTCCCCATAGGGTTGGTTTTCGAAAGGCTCCTAAGCCAATTGGTTTACTTGATGTTAGCCTAGATTGATTGGGGGTGTGTTCTTTGAGTCCAAGTTTAGTTTAGCCTTAGGTTGAATTGTGTTTGAATTTTCACATATTATATTCACCATGGTTGAACTACCACGTTGGTCCTGTCGACTACGAGGACTTGAGAGCCTATTACGAAGGTGAAACCACCTCTAAAGTGGCACGAGATAGGTGACAAGGAATTCAGAGGGTCTTATATTTGGTTTGACGAGACTAGTTTGGTTGAAGTGGAAGTGATATATGAAGGTCCCTCATCAAATTTTAATCCTCCTTTCATTGAGCTAGATGCACCTATACTTGTCCAAGTAAGGGAAATTTTTAGTGAGCCTTTTTCTTTGTTTAGGCATCCAACCACCATGTCAGGATCGAATGTTTCATCTAGTGTAGTTGATTCTACAAGCCCATCATCAAGTGGGACTGGGGGCAATCCCCCAAGGGGCATCCTGGTGATGTCCACGTTACCACCCCTTAGCTCCATTGGACCTACACCATCAATACCATTTTCTAGAAGTACCTCGATCCGAGGGACGCCAACAATGTCATCATTTCCATTCATTAGTTTACTAAGCATTTCTACACCCATCCCCTCTATCCTGATGCCCATCTTTGAATCTTATTTTAGTGGGGGACCGAGCCTTGGTTTCAACATGGGGGGTGGAATTATTTCCACCTCCACCATTCCTATGAGCGGCCTAGTATCGTTCGATGCTAGTTTACCTTTCAGATGGAATATCCCCAGTGGTTTTGGGGTTGTCCCTAGTCAAGMTGGGGGTAATAGTACGTCAGGAGGTTTCAACTTTCCATGGGTTAGCACACCCTTAGGGGCACATCCCTTGGGGGTAACTTTTCATTGTTGGGAGGCTTTCCCTTTGTTAACACATTCATTCATGTGGGTTTCTTMCCTGGGACTAACTTGGGAATGTTTTTCCTAGAGGGTCCACATTTACCCCTGGGGGAATGTTTGGTCTCGGGAGCAGTCATGCACCTATAAGTGCCACCATCCCAGGGGGAACTCACTCTTCAGGGGCTCCCCAACCCTCCAACAGTACCAATCCAGGGGGATCACAAGGTCCATCTGGGATAACAGAGACTTCCCCTCCCTCTTAGTATTCATTTCCATCGTTTCCTTTCCTCGCAACGTTAGATTTACCATATTTTTTGCGATTAACAAATGACCCTATTGCTCGTGACCCTTCATGGGCGACAATGCCTTTCAAGTTTCCATTCGATATTTCGAAGTTCAACAAAAATCTAGGAAAATACCCCTATACACACAACATGACATACCACTTATGGTGTTCATCCAACTTGTTGATGAATGATAGTGTGAGGCTGTTTCTTTTCTAGAGATCCCTGACTGGAGCTGCCACCAAATTTAAAGGTGGTTCCTTTAAAAGCTTCAATGACTTGGAAATGGCATTCTTAATGTAATACCAATTGCCCATACAGTATGAGATAAGAACCGAGCTCTTGACTTCATTACACCAAGATAATGCCACTCACATTTTCGATCATATACATGAGTGGAGACAAAGATGTAATATGATTAAGAATCAGATTCTGTAAAAACTCCTTATGGGGTGGTTCACAAAGTCCCTCCTACCACCCATTGTCAGAGATGTAGCTATGGCAAGGGCGGTTACCGAGGTGCTGACCATTTTGTGTGACTAACACTTAGATTTGATTTATTCTCAATTGAGCACACTTTATGACATCATCCCAAATGATCCTAGGTCGTCAGCAGATCCAAGGAAACCAAACCTAAGAACACATGTCAATGGTCTGGTTGGTTCTGTTTCCCACGACTCTGTAAACTAGTTAGCTGATAAGATGGGTTAGATGTCTATTAAGTCATCTTTTGGTACTAGTGCTCAAACTATTGCAGTCCCTCCTCAGACCTACAAGGTGAATTTTTTGCAGTCCATGCTACTGAAGAATCCTTAGCAACCTAGAGGAAAGAAGAAATGAAACAAGAAAAATAATTACAATGATGAGAAAGGGATTGCCTCCACCTAGACCACCCAAGAGAGAGGTATTAAAGATAAGATAAAGAGTCAGTTTCTCTACACGATTTGTGGGGAGGACCACTCTACTCATTAGTTCCTTTGAAAGGATGAGGTCCACATATTTTTGACATAACAACGACCCCTCCAACAACCTGTTGTCTTAACCCATCCTTTCCCCCCTCAAAGACAAAAAATAGTTTGCACAAATTATGCCCCTTCACAAGGGGGCATGGCAGGCTCCCCTCACCACGACATGTCTTCCTTGAGTGTTTCCATTTTCATGTGTGACCAAATGGTCAATTTTCAAACATGAGCCAAGAACTGTTACATTCTCAAGCCTTCCCATGCTGATCCGAAAAGATCTTTTAATGACTGTGGTTGAGTTATTTCTGCATGTGTTTATTAACCATTTAAGAAGCTAATGAAAGAGGATGAAGATAAGAGAATTATATCACAGCCATAAAATCATATATAGAGCTGAACATAAACAATAAGAACAACAAACCATAACAAGAGAAGTGATAACGGAGTTCGACACAAAATTGCCTACGTCTCTAGGCCTTTGTCTCAGTGGGGGAGGCTTCTTTATTTTTGTTCAAAGCTCAATAAGTACATCGCAGAAGTGCCATAAGGCTACAAGACTGATCTGGTCATGTTCTTTCAGATCTCTAGAACCCAGCAGAAGAAACAACTCGCAAAACGAATGACCGAAGCTCCCAGAAATTGCCTGCAAGCGTCTACTCCTCAACAGCTTCCTTGCATAAAAATGGCTTTGGCTTGGCTTTGCTTCAGCATAACTCTGCTATGAATGTCCTCCATGACCTCAAACAGGCCTGGTTTTTATAGATCTGAAGTTGGTTATCCATCCCCAACTTCCTCCCAAAATCTGGGCTAAAAAAAAGCCCAATATCTCCCAATAATAGCCAGAATCTTCAATAACAGGCCTAAAAATCAACAAAAATCCACTAAACCAAAGTAAATAACCCACATTTGTTTAAATATAGGGCTTATCCCCTTTAATCTTGCGCGTTCCCCCTTAAATGGTCATATGGCAGTTGTAAATGGCCAAGCTCCAGCCCCTTAGGGGCTGCGCACCGGCCCTCATCCCGAAATAACTGGTCACATGCTCTTACAATAGGACTGATCCCCTAGGATGTGCGCTGAACCCAGAGTTCCAACTCTCAAAGCATATAGAGAAGGGTGCTACATGCGTGCTGGTGGTTGGATTGTATAGTCCGCTCCCCTTTTTGCTAAATAGTGGTCACTGGTGTAATTAAATCGTGGGCTGGGGCTATGCCCCAGCCCTAGCCCCAACCCCAGCCCTCCTTCCACCCATATAAAATACATTGTAATTTAAATACAATTAAATGCGTGTATTTTAAAAAGAAACATGTCGGGCTCGTTGGTGTCAGTGCTCTCCTGAAGGCGCTTGGTCATAAGTCGTGGGTTCAAAACCCATGAACCCCAAAACATTTTGAAACTTGCCATTTAGATTACTGACTGGGTGCCACGTAGTTGTCCATGCCTGGACCATGTGGCACCACCACATTTCTCCAATCTTTGCCACGTGTCCAAACCTGATTTGATCTGTCATCTACCCAATCAACTGCTGCCACATGTCTTTGTCACATTAGCATCATGAGGTGTCTTTGGTGATGTCATGCTGACGTCGGCATTGACTTTTTGCCAGTTGACCTTTGACTTTTTCAGTGTTTGAGAAAATGGCCAGAGTGCGATAAATCTCACATACGAAGCTCGTTTGAGAAAGTAAATATATGGCCAGAATCAATGTGACGAGCTGGTCGCAATGGAATTGGTTTCGTCTGATTCCGAGAACTTTCAGTTTTGGGCCTTTTCTGGACCTGGAAGCCTCCTGGATCTGATTCTGGATCACATGTTGTGCTAGAAGAAACATATTCTTCCCATCCTGGTAGCCCTCTTCATATTGAGAAGCCGTCTTTTGACACATCGCTTTACTTCCCGAAGGTCATTCTTCAACGCACGATGCATAATCCAAACACATGGGGTCACCCACAACTACAATATTGTGGAAGACTTGGCCCAAGAACCATGTGCTATGTTTGTGCTTGAAGTCCTCCAAATCTTCCCCATGTAGTGGAAAGCCTTGTCATCTGTGATAGGCGAGGTTGATCCATCAGAGTCAAGTTTTATGACCTTTGATTCACCTCAAGTTACTCATAGGATCTCCCATCAGGTCACCCTCCATATCATAGCACGATCATTGGGGAAAAACATCTACTAGACAGTGGTGGATGAAGGAGCCTCGACTTGCATCATGTCTATTTATTGTTGGAAGGCCCTTGGCTCTCCTAAGCTGAACACATCTGCCACAATATTGAAGGCATTTGATGGGCACATGTTCCAACCCCATGGAATAATCACTGCCTTACCCATTGAGTTGTGTGGTAAGACTATCTCTGTTGATGTGGAGGTTGTCGATGCACCTCTTGAGTACAATCTATTACTCGAGCATACTTGGTTCTACAAGATGATTGCAATTGTGTCATCGATATTTAGGGTCCTACACTTCCCTCACCAAGGGAAAATCGTTACGATCGATCAACTTGCATTATGTACCCCATACCTTGGATCCAATGAGAGGTTAATGTACCCTTTGTCGGTGATACCACACAGTCTTATATGAACGTCGATGCGGGGATGTTCAAAGATCCATCGCTCATGGGAATTTTCCCCCTTCCCCCCACTATCTCCCACTACCAACGTAGCTCCTATCGACATGATTTCATCATTTACCAGTGGATCCATTGGGTATTTTGATCCTTGGGTGGTACCTCATCCCAAGGATGTTGATTCATATCGAGCCTCCATGCCACTCACCTCGATAGAGATTTCCTACCAGGCGATCCAATTAGCATCCACTAGCCCTAATTTAGATTCCCCTCAAGATGTAGAATATGATTAGTATCCCAACTCCTCTTGGGCCATCAATCCTCTTCCCATTTTGAATGAATTTCTCGATCTTGAACTTCCATATGATGAAGCTATAATGGAGGTCATGGATTCCCCTGATATGCCATGGAAATATTTTCACCATTGTGCATCTTTCCTCCCTGCTTTGGAATAGTTTGAGGATGACATTCAAAATCCTGTTGCCAATGGTAATGTTCAATGGTCCCAGTCTCCTATTATGATTCATGATGTTTTATCAGAAGGGAACATGGCCAACATTTTGAAAACCATACCCATTGACATTTCCCATAAGCCAAGTGTCATGGAACACGTCCTAATAGGTGCCAACTATTCACCCCAAGAAATTGAAACATACACGACCCTATTCAAATAATTTCACAATGTTTTTGCTTGGTCCTTGTTGACGCCCAAAAGCGAAACGTAGGGTACTTGCATGCAAAATGGTTGCAATGCCTTGTTATTTATGTATAATTAATAATATACTAGATAGGCAGGACCCCGTGTGTGAATATGATGAAGGATGACTCGTCTCTTGTGTGCTCATGTCTTGGTTGCAAAGTAAGCTCTACAATTTATTGTCTCGGAATCACTCTTTAAAATTGAATGGGAAAACAACAGGCTTATGGGCGATTTGATTAAAAGAGAAATGGTATTGTTTTGATGATCATCGCGGTTCTATTCTACTGTACATAGTTTGAATGAGAATTTAAAGTCTAGACTTGAAGTTGTATATGGTTATGGCATTGTGTTACTATGATTTAGTGTTAAAGGGTTATGCACCATTGTTTAAGTTTAAAATTCATAAGTGTTTGGGGCATGGTTTCCCTAGCAAGTGTGGACATATAATATGTTGGTACAAAAAGGTTGGTGTACACATTAAGTTTGAAAACATAGTGTAAGAGTGGCGTATCCAACTTGCATTGAATTTGGTATGACTATGGTGGATTATGCACTATATGTGCTAGTGCGCTCGTACTGGACTATGGGTGATGGAGTGAATGTGGATACGACGTGTAGTAATTGCACATCGCTCTAAACCTACCTCGATGGTCGCCACCCTTTCTATGTTCGCATTTCGTCATTTTTTTTGGTTGATGTTGCCTCCGTGTTGCTCGACCTTGGAAGAAATAATTATGTTTTGTTGATTCTCCTTGGAATTTTGTATCCATGTATGAATGTTCTTGCTGCTCCATCTATGATTTATTGCTCTGCTCATTAATTTAATCAAAGGTTGGCTCTTGCATTCGCTCACAGTTTGTGTTTTTCCAAAGTTTATGGCATGTGGTTTTTCAACTGTGTAATGGTTTTCGAATGAAGTTAGTCTCTGTTGGTGTTTATGTGCAAGCTAATTCACAGTTGAATGTCTTTCTCTGTAGAATTAAATTATGGTTGTTCTGTTGCTCTACCTGTTGGAAAACATTGTGGTGAAAGTAGTTCGGGTTTGACTCGTCTCTGGTTATTCGGTGGTTTCTTGTCTCTCTAATATACGAACGATGAGATTGCTTGCCTATGGATTATTTGTAGCCCATGTCTATCAATTATTTGAATATATCATGGATATATTTGCTCGTGGCCACCGTAAAGGGTTTATGAAGAGGTTTGTGGAAATTTGTGGTGGTAAAAGATGGTCGAAGTTTTATTTTTGGGCTAAACCCTCGAAGTGTTTGCCCTCTTACTCTCTCATACCTCATTGCTTTTGATGAGTGGTATCTCAAACCCTGAACTTGATGATTGTGTAAGGGTGGCTAACCCAACATTGGATAAGTTCGTTGTTCACATCTCTTTGGTCATCGGGTTTTGTTGATTTGTTTACTTGATGATGTTAGAATTAATACCAAGCTCACTTGGTGATAAACCCAGTCTATTATATGACAGTATTGAAGTTATGACAATATCGAAAGACAATGTTTAAGATTTATGGTTGTGTTGTGTTAGCATGCTTGAGGTGATCGGGTTTTTAGTTGGATAGAATGTCTATGTTTACAAATTGTATATTTGTTGAATGAACTCGGTGAACAGGAACAAAAGTGAAGAGTGGAAGATTTGTTATTTAAAATCTCAGTTTAATTGTTTCATTATCCACGAGGATCCCTTTTGGTCAATTTTGAGAGATCGTGTAGTGGTTAGAGAACACCAATTACAATGGTTTCAGACCCATTATGTATATACATCAACTGTTAGTGTTGGTTCTTGGTTCGCTATGCTCTCTTGGCCATACTGTGCGACGAATGTGTTATGTTATAGCTGTTGGAATGTTTCTTGGGAAAATCATTTATTAAATGAATTATGTGAATACAATTTAAAAATACACAGTGAACAATCTTGGAGTTTGAAACAACGGTCTTGGAATTTTGAAACAGAGTATTGGATTTTGATTTTGAAACAAAAAAGAGTTTGGAAATTTTGTTGTTATGATGATGGTATTGTTTTGTATGGCAAATGATAGAATAATAACCATTTGGTTCCATTTCATTGTACCATTTTTCACACATTACATTCCCTTAATTTTCCCACATACACTTATAACACTCCTTGTTTTATTATTAAGCATTTTAAAGAAAAAAAATTGTATGAAACCAAAAGGGGATGGATATGGAGGTTGGTTGATGACTAGTCTCTGAGAGTTGGATATATACACAGTTTGATTATTTATGTGATTGCTTGAACAATATCCGTGTATTTTGTCCCATCCATGCTACCATCTTTTGCACACTACAAACACCTCATATTGCCAATGATCCCATCACTCTCTGTTCAAATGGCAATTAATTGATAAAGTTTTTAATGGATGGATTGCATGTGTTCTGTAGTGGATAATAGAGCCAACTTTTTATTTTATTTAAGTAGAGTTTGATGCATGGATTATTAATATTTTTTCATGATTTATTGAATATTGCTACAGGATGAGATTTTTCAGCAAAGGCAGTAATGGCAGAGGTAATARAGGCAACGAAAATTGGTAGAGGGGTCATAAAAGACCTCGGTTTTCCATACATTTCGATGTTGATCCACAATAATTAAATCAAATATTTTAATTTGGATTATTCAATTTAGTTTTTCATGGTATCCTCCAACCCCGACCTGAAAGACCTCCCTTCCAAGCACCTCAAAACTTTTCTGGTGTCCGAGTCCCTCCTTATGTGTCGATGCGACCATAGCCGCCCGCCAACAATGATTGACAAGAGATTGTCCACCAGCCTGATGTCCACCACCATGGTTTTCCTACTGCATCCTTACCTTTACCACCACCTCCACCACCGATTAATCCAAATGCCCAAGTTGCCCATGTTGTTTCACTAGTACAATCATCACATGTTAACAAAATATTGAAAACAGGCGTCCCCGAGTTTGTGTAGGATAAGGAAAAATGAATAGCCACTCACTCCAGCTCATCCAAAGAGAGAGTATTTGGTTGGTCGCATGGGTGGTAGATGTGCGATGATTTCCTTGACTTTTCACATGCCTTGGATGTGGGATGAATTGGGTGTGATGATGAAAGGAAGTGACAACAACCTTTGCAATAAATTTGATGACAAAGTTAGAGAGTCAGAGGAAGCCTTCGTTTTGGAGTGACATCGCAGTGCGGTGAGAAAAGGGATTTTCCTTGGAAAGACATTGCGTGGATGAGTTGAGTTACAAATGGAGGAGATCAAATTTCAACATGGAGGTGTGCCTTCGTACAAGTGAATAAGGCAGTTGGACTAGATGTCCAACCAATTCGGCACTTGGATGAGTTAGTGTGCAGTGACATGACAAAGGGGTTAGAATCCAAGTGTACAATGATTCATTCATGCAATACTTGGTTGATGCAAAGAAACTTCTTGATGGATTTGGATGATGGCAACAACAAAGATGCATTGATGATATTTCCTTGGTGTTTTTGGGTTGGATGGAGTGGTGAACACATGGGAAGAAACAACCATGTTTGGTTGTGTGACGACATGCTCATGAGTTGGATGCAAATTTGGATTAGCTACCCAACTTGTTCAAAACATGGGTGTTAACCACAAGCAGACACATGATAGAGTTTAGTTGGAGTATGGATGCAATAGTTCAACACATAAGTCTAGCACTTAGACATTTTTTTCATGTTCTGACTAGGGTTACGATAGTTTTTGCGATAGTAGTGGGGAAGAGTACGATCATCACAACAGGATGGTGGCATATTGTGCATTGCAAAGAGAGTTGGGGAGGATATGTCCTTCTATGGTGGCAAGAAGATTGGTCAGATCACGAATTTGGGTGGATGGTTGCATAGTGTTGTGGGTGATCACAAGTGTTGTGGGAATTTGTGGTTTCCACTTCACAGGGAAACTTGGGGTTCCCATTTCGACATGGATTTAAGGTTTCCATTTCGGCATGAAACTTGGGTTTTTCAACAGAAGTTGCGATGGATGCATGATTTCATGCAGAGACTTGGAGATGCCATATTTTTGTGGATTTTATTGAGGGCAGAAACGACTTTGGGTGGGGGAGGATGTAAGGACTTCTGCAGGGAAGGTACGCACAACACCTTCACCTGCCCAAGTGAGATGTAGAACTTGGGGTTTCCATAAGAAGATGATTACACCTCACTCTTATATAGTAACTTAGCTTATTAGCATTAGTGAGTTGAGACACCTTGGGTGCCCAACACACCAAGGGACTCACCACGACACCTTGGAAAGGTGCCTTATGACAAAAGTGACCTCATGTACAATTCAAAGGGCATGTGGGTTACTTGCATCATGGACAAGGAAAGACAGACCAAAACACACTTTAGGGACAAGCCAAGGACTTAGAGCATGAAGGCACCATGATGAGTCGGTTGGACTTGTCAAGCGAGTGTGCATGCCAAAGTCATGGGTTGGCTAGGTAGAGTGTGGGTGCTCGAAGGAGCAATACGATGATGAAACGACATGGTGTGGAAAAGTGTGGGGCACCCGAAGAGTTGGTGCACCCAAGAGACAAGATGGTATGGCGAAGTATGGGGCGCCCAGTGGGTCGGCGTGTCCAAGACACAAGAACATGGAAAAGAGAAGGGTGCTCGATTGGAATGATGCATTCACCAAGTCAAATGATGTGATTGTCCACATAGGGATAGGGCATATATATGTTGTATGGAAGACTTGCAAAACATCAATGAACATCACAACTTGTTATTGCAGAGAAACAAGTCCGAGGCTTGCATCTGGGGTAGAGGGGTAAGCTCCTCCCAAGGATCTGAGTTGCCTCTTGGGTGACTTGTGCTATGATCCAGATTTATGAGTGGAACTAAATGAATAACATACTAAATACAATAACACAGAGATACGAAGAAAAAAAACATATATCTAGTGAATACTAACTTCTATTGATCAAATAAAATAGGTTGAAACTGTAAAACTGCAGAACTAAAAACAACTTGCTCGAATGGTGGTAGTTATCTTTGAGAAGAGATGTGGCTGCTACATGCATCCGTCTGAGCAGACTGATTACAACGAGGCTCCAGAGTTCAATTTAACATTACTCATGAATGCCAAAACCATAGACATCCAAAAACCTAACCCTAGGAGATGAAACGCCAAAAGTTATGTGGGCGTGATGGGTAAATTGGTACCTCAACTTCTCAGGGTCATAAATTTTGCATACAACCTTTGTTTTAGGCATGCGATATCCCATTGGAAATTTATTTTAGATAACTACACATTATTCCATCAAACTCTGATTCCATATTTAGTTTGATCGTGTCAAGAAAAAAAACATTGTTTATGGCCCCAAAATGGCCCTGAGAGTACAAAAAGATGTAATGACATGAAAAATTCCAAAATAAGCCAGTTGGATTAGGTGGGAGGCCACCAATCTCCACCTGGAAGCTGTGTAGGGCTTCAGACTTCCCTGGAAGTGTAGAATCCACAATTACAAATAATTACAAAAGAACGTGTTGAACTAAAAATTGTCAAGAGGAGCCAGTTGGAATAGGTGGGTGGCCACCAACATCCACCTGGATCAGTCCTCCCCCCTTAGGAATAAATTGTCTCCATTGTGTTGAGTGCCCCCATCAAGTGAGGAAATTTCTCCTGAATTTGGCTCCGGGTGAGCCACTTACCTTGGTGTAGGAGTTGCTCTACCTTGACAACCCGATAAAGTTGGATCCTCTGCTAACGCGTGCCCTTAACCTATGTGTCCACTATCTGATCATTGAATGTCTGTTCCATGAAGTCTGGGTTGAGATCTATTGGTGTCAACTATTCTGTGATCTTTGAGGTGTCCAATAACGGTGGAAAATATGGCCAAAGGAGGTCCACATTGAACACTGGGTGAAAGCCAAGGAAGTGGGGAAGTGTTGAGCTCAAAATCATTGTCACCCACAACATTGGTGATGGTGTAAGGCCCATAGAGAAGTGGATGGAGCTTCTGATGGGGCCATGTAAGGCGATCTTTCTACAAATGTAACCATACCTTGTCTCCCACCTAAAACTTGTGTGGTACCCGGTGTTTATCATGGCACTATTTGTACTTAGCATTAGATTTCTACAAAATCTCATGGACATGTTGGCGGATGTGTTGAATCTGCTCAATGAATCTGGTGGCTTTGTCGGTCTTAGACTGAACATGGGAAGAATATTTTTTTGTGGTTGCAAGAGGTAGTGAAACATCAATGGGACCCAAGGGTTGGAATCCCAGACCCACTTGAAAGGGGCTATGGCAGGCGGAGATATGGAGAGCCCTATTGTAGTTGTGTTGAACATAAGGAAGACTCTCATCCCATGTACGTGGATGCTTAGAGTTATACATGCGCGGGATGTGCACAATCATCTGATTGACGAACTCTGTTTGGCCATCAGTTTGAGGGTGGAAGGCAGTGGATTTAGTGAGCTTGGTGTCCAACAGTGACTAGAGACTCGACCAAAATGTGTTGAGGAACATGTTGTCCTAATCAGAGATGATGGTTTGTGGTATCCCAAAATGGACTAGCACTCATTTGAAGAAGATCTTGGAGGTATCTGTCACGGTGATGCTCTTCTTGCAGGATGCCATAATGATCATCTTCAAAAATCGATCAACCACCACAAATATGCAATCATTTCCTTGCTTGGTGGATGTAATGCCAGACATGTAATCCATCAAGATGGATTCCCAAGGCCCCTCAGGAGTAGGAAGAGGGGTGTATAAGCCTTGCTTCTTGATGGCACAAGTAGTGCAAGATCTGATATACTTGTTGACATCCTATCGAAGTTTGGGCCAATAAAAATGTTTCTGTAGAATGACCACAGTTTTCTCCATGCCAAAATTGCCTGCCATCTGACTGTAGTGAGCCTCCTAAATCATCTTTGCACACTCGCTTGCAAGAACATAGAGATGGCTCGGATGGCATAACAATCCATATTGAATGTGAAAATCAGTGACATTCGCCCTTGTACCCAAGAGTTTATAGGTTGTGGTGAAGTCAGGATCTTGCTGATAAAGTTGGGGCCACTCCGATGTGTCATGCCCACAGGAATGGAGCACGGTGGTGAGTGAAATCACAGGAGGTCGAATGAGGCATTCAACGACACGATTTGTGCTTCCTTTATTATACTTGATGTTGAGATGGAACTGTTGCAGGTATGTGGACCACTTTTGATGGCAGTCGTTCTACAACTTCCCTTGTGTCTGTATGAACTACAAAGGCTTGTGATCAGTCTGGATGATTGTCTCCTTTCCCAGAATGTAATGTTTTCATTGATGACAGTCTTGCACAATGGAATACATTTCCTTTTCATAGGTGGGGTACTTCCGAACAATATCTGAGAGTGTCTCACTATGGTATACTACTTTATGACCGTGCTGAGTGAGAACTACACCTACAACATAGTCGGATGCATCAATCTCAATATCAAACGATTGTTGCAGATTGGGTAAGGAGAGTACTGGAGCTGAGCACAAGCGATGCTTCATATCATCTAGTGCTCTTTGTTGTGCCTTCCCCCATGTGAAATTTACCTTGCCATTGCCCTTGGTCACTTGGATGAGGGCCCATGCAATATGGGAGAATCCCAACATGAATCGTCGGTAGAAGTTGGCAAGTCCCAAGAAGCTCCAAAGCTTGGTTAGTGTGGTCAGGGTTGGCCAATAACAGATGACTTGGTTCTTAGATGGATCCACATGTACCCCAAGCTCATCAATAATGTAGCCCAAATATTAGAACATGTTCATTCCAAAGGATCATTTTTCCAAGTTGGCATATAGCTTGTGCTTCCACTGAGTGCTCAAAACCTGTTGAAAGTGTTGCGTGTGCTCCTCCCAAGTTCCATTGAAGATGAGGATGTCATCCATATATACCACCATAAAAGAGTTGTTGAAGGGTATCAATACATCATCCATCAACCTCGTGAAAGTGGTTGGTGCATTTGTTAAGCCAAAGGGCATGACCAACCATTTGAGACCTTATTTAGATTTGAAATTTGTCTTCCATACATCAGTCGGTTCGATGGGAACCTGGTGGTAGCTAGACTTTAGGTCAATATTGCTGAAGAAATTTCCCCCCTTGAGTTGGTCAAGAAGGTCATCAATTCAAGGAATTAGATACCGGTTCCTGACTGTGATTTTTTTTAATGCTCTGTAATCAATACAGAGCCGTCGGGTCTCGTATTTCTTCTGTACCAGTACAATCGAGCTTTTGCAAGGGGAGGAGTTGGGTCTAATGTTCCCCTTTTGAAGCAGCTCTTGGATCTTATGCTTGATTTCATCATTTTCCATCAGTGAATGATGATAAAATGGTCCATTAGGCAGAGGTGCACTAGGGGTTAGATCAATTGGATGCTTGACTTGGTAGTGCATCGGTACCCCGATGGGCGAGGAAAATATGTCTCTGTACTCTTCCATGACCCTGTCCACTTGCTTCTGCTGCAAAGAGAGGATTTGTGTAGAGGCCACGGATGTGGTGGTGACCTTCTACTTACTGTGAGAATGGATCACAAAGAAGACGAACTTCTCGGTATGTGAAAAGACCTTACTACATTTCTTAGCAGATATTAAAGAAATAGAATTAGGTGATGCTACCTCTGGTATCCTGTACAATTGTCTAACCAAAGTAATAATAACACGGTGGGGTCTAGATTCATACACATCATGTCGTTTCCACAAATTTTGTCCTAAAAGAACATCGAAAACTTCAAGGGGAGAAATACCTCGTCTTTGAAGGGATTGATGTCATAGGGTAGACAAAAATGTTGGCTGACGTGGAGATCTCTTCCTTGGTGAAGCTAGTTGATGGTGTAGGGATGCGGGTGCAGTGTCATCAACATGTTCAGTTGCTTGACGACCTCTGTTGAGATCGGGTTCTTCTGAATGCCACTATCAACAATGAAATGAAGCAGAGCCCCCTTTACCCACATATATGACTGAAATAGGTGTTCTAATTCCTCTGGCTCTTATGTTTCACTTGGATGGACTTTGGTGGTAGTGATAGTGGCACTGGGTTCAACATCGATAATCCACTTTCCTTCTTCTAGATTTGATTCAGAGTTATAATCTTCCTCTGACTCAGAATCTTTCAGCTCGACCACTAGTGACTGCTTGGAGAGACATTCTTTGTTGTTGTGCTAAGGGATTTTATGGTATTCACACCACTTCCCTGTGTCCTTCTTTAACTTCTCATTACCCTTCTTGTGTTGCAACTTGGATTGGTTGTCTTGAGAGTGGCCATATTTTCTCTGTCCCTTGTTTTGTGGGTTGGGGCTACCTTTTCCCTGATTCGGTTGTGAGGAGTTTGAAGATCCAAACTCTCTCCTCTTCTGCTTAAATTTCTGCTCGATCTTGAAAGCATATCTATAAGTCACACCTAATGATGTGATGTCCAGAAACTCCATTTTCTATTTGAATGTATCTATACAGATAGTCACAGTATTTGAGCACCAGATGTCATTCAGAGTCTTTGATACTCAATTTGGTGCATAGGGTATGGAAAATGTTGGTGAAATATGGTACTGTCTGGTCCATTTCTTGACGCTGAGTGGTCCATCTTGTGTACTGGTCCTCGTAGCTTCCAAAATGGTAGTATTGTTCTTTAATGGCATCCCTGAAGGAATCCCATGTAGGGGTGACCGAAAATATTGCAGATTCCTCTATGGCCCTTTGCTTAGAGTAAGAATCCCACCAGTAGTCAACATGGGGAACGACCTTGAGGAGTGCAAAATTAATATTTTCCTTGTCGGAAAAATTGTGGACCTAAAAATACCCTTCAAGCAGATTCAAACATTTATCTACAACATTTGCATCTATCAGTCCTTCAAATAATGGAATATCAAAATTTACTTGTACCTTGAAGGGGGTTGAATGGCCACTTGATGAAGATGTGTCTCCTGTGGGAAGTCACCGAAGGATGTGTGCAATGTTTTCCATCATTTCATTCCATTGTCATGCAAGGGCTTCCTCGAGCAACATTTTAACAGGATCTCCTGCTCCATCATATTTCTTCTCGTCCCCCATGGTTTGTTGTTGGGCTCGACATGACTGATCTTGCAAAGGCTCGACTAGTTCGAGTCCCAACTTCTTTTAGCCAGATCTTATCAGGGACATGCACGAAGAAAAATAAATGAAGAGCATACCGCTCAGATATCACTGATCCAGATTTATGAGCGGAACGAAATGAATAACAGACTGAATAAATGACACATAGATACAGAGAACAACAACATATATACAGTGAAGAATAACTTCTATTGAATAAATAAAATAGGCTGAAACTGTAAAACTACAGAACTGAAAACAACTTGCTCAAATGGTGGTAGCTATCTCTGAGAAGAGATGTGGCTACTACGCGCATCCGTCTGAGAAGAATGATTACAATGAGGCTCCAAAAGAATTTTTAACATTACTTGTGAATGCCAAAACCCTAGACATCCAAAAACCTAACCCTAGGATATGAAATGCCAAAGTTTATGTGGGCCCGTTGGGTAAGTTGGTACCTTAATTTCCTGGGGTTGTAACTTTTGCATACGACCTCCGTTTTAGGCACGTGATAGCCCGTTGGAAAGGTATTTTCAAGAAATACACATTATTCCATCAAACTCTGACTTTATCTACAGTTTGATTGTAGCAAGCCAAAAAACACTGTTTAGGGCCCCAAAACGTCCCTAGAAGTACAAAAAGATGTATTGACATGAAAAATTCCAAAATAAGCCAGTTGGATTAGGTGGGTAGTCACCAATCTCCACCTGGAAGCTGTGTAGGGCTTCAGAAATCCCCAAAAGTGTAGAACCCATAATTACAAAGAATTATAGAAGAACGTGTTGAACTAAAAATTGTCAAGAGGATCCAGTTGGAATAGGTGGGTGGCCACCAATATCCACCTGGATCATGCTACATTATGGAGTTTGTGACAAAAAAATCGAGTGAGTCTTTTTGAGATAGATTGGTTGGTGGAGACTTGGTGTTTTGGATGAGCTAGACTAGTGTCACAAAATTCTAGAGGTGGGCACACCACAGGTTTGGGTAGAGCCAGTGCAAGAAGTAGCATGAAGAGTTGACAAGAGGCATAGATGACCATAGATTTTTGGTGATTCAACGAGAGGGTGACTCTGGCAGAGTTGAGTTCAGGAATAACGAATCTAGATATAGTCCGACGTATCACACAACTTGGTATCATGTATTTTATGAGATGATATGTTGAATTTCTTGGGCCATTATGTATTGTTTTGGATTCTCTGATGCAATCAAAATCTATATGTTCTCTTATGCACCTAATTGTAAATGGGTCATTTTTAACTATTGCATTGAAAAATGTTTGTGCAATGATGAGTCATAGACAAGGGATATTGCATTCATTGTTTAGAAGGTAGAAAATTGTTTCAAATGCACTCTCTCCATATATGCTTTTGAACATCGACACTCTACAAAGATTGCTCACTATCATCAATGCCTTGGCTTCTACAATGCGTAGGTCTGCGAATTCATATGAAATGTTTCTTTGTTGCCCAAAAACAAAACTCGTGATAGTTTCTTCTTTGCAAAGGAGCAGCTCAGAGTGGCCATTTATAATATTCTCATCATGGAACAATATGTCACACGTGTTTGTTGTAATAGTCAAATTAAAGTGAAAAAAAAAATTCTTTTGTGTTTTTTACCATACCCTAATTTGAATTTTCAACCAATTCAGTAGCCAATGTATACAAAAAATGTCTCCCCATAGTCCTTTGGATTCTAATGGTATATAAGTTGAAGTTGATTTGGAATTTTTTTCTAAATAAATTTCTCAGTTGCTAATGTTGTGTATCTCTGTGAATGACTCCTCATGAAGTTCATGTTGATAAGATATAATTGCTTCACCATATTGTTTTTTTAGACACATTCTAAGATAATCAATTGTTCCTTTTCTTAGCTCTATTTATATGTATGTAAAATGCAGTAATAATTATAAACTGTCAAACAAAAAGTCTCCAACCAAACACGACAAATTTCATAAACGAAACAAGTTATGTTTTTCTAACAAAAGGTCCAAATTATCATTTTTGGATGGACTATACATATCCATCTCAACTCTTTTAATGCAGTGGAAGTACTTTGCAAACCAAGATAGCTAGTATTATTTAAGTGATCTAGGTTTACAAGGTTAAAAGTATTAAAAAATCAACATGTACAAGTAAAACAAGGTAGAAGAGAAGACAAAAAGAGGTTTTGTAGAAGACAAACACTTATATTTCAAAAAAAAAACCTGTGTATTTCCCCCCTTTTTTTCTTACATTTTGAGGTAATATAAAAAGTGATATGCACAAAAATCAGTTACGTTGCCAACCTACAATATAACAAATATTAAAAATATCAACATGTAGAAGTAAAACAAGAACGGAAAATGCAATCCTAATCCTTGGACAATGCAAAAAGTAAAGTGCAAAAAAAATTACAATCAACTATAGACATAATAATTTATTGAATTTTAAACATCATATTTATGGACATTATAATATATAATAAATTTGTTCTTCAACATCATCTTTATTAACATTAAGATACAAATCCTTATTTGTCCCTTGTTGTGAAGTATTTTTAATTTGTTTAATTTTCTCTTCAACATCATCTCTATCAACATTAAGATGTAAATCCATGTTTACATTACCATCGCTTGTATTTTCAATTTTCAAATGTTTTTGTTTTTCCATGTATATCTTATAATGAACATTATGGAGAACATCATCTCGAGTGTGATCCAATTTCTTTTGGAGACCTTTTGTATTCCCCATGATTGTTCAATCTATAGATCAAAGAAAAACCAAAATCTTATAACTAAAAAGAGATTCAATCTCAAATAAAATTGCAAGTATCTCAAGCTTTAAAATTTTACAGTTGAAAAGAAATTGCAAATATTAATTTTAGCTACAAAATTTTATAGTCCAAAAAACCTTCAATCTAAAAAAAAGTTACAAATATAATTCTGTGATCCAAAATACCTTCAACCTCAACAAAAAAACTTGCAAATATAATTTTATAGCCTAAACGATGATAAAAAAAAATTATAACCAAAAAATCATCAATAAAAAAAATATCTCAAACTTTAAATTTTATAGCTAAAAAAAAACTTACAAGTATAAATTTTAGCTATAAAAATTTATATCCAAAAGACATTCAACCTCCAATAAAATTGGAAATATAATTTTATAACCCTTTACCTTAAATAATGTAAATATAATTTCAAGTTTTGAAACTCTAGAGTCCAAAAAACATTCACCTTGAAAGAAATTGCAACTATAATCAAATCTCAAAAGAATATTCAAATAATTCCAAACATTAAAAAAAAAAATGAAATGATTTGTTAATGCGACATTAATCTTAACTAACAAATAACTCATTCAACAATGATTAATATTATATAATCACAACTTTAAATATTTTTTATTATATAGTGCTGATGAAAATATGAAAAATTAATCAATAAATTTTGAACGAGACAAGCAAGTCCTCCATACAAGGTGAAGGGCTTATGATTTATTCTTTATATTATCATAAGTGTTTGAACTAAATATTAATAGGGACCTCTTTTGTTAAAGAAAAAAAAAGACTAGAAAATAAGCGCAAGAATTATAATGCGACTTAGTCTTACTTTTTGGAGGAAAGCAACATAAAAATAATGTCATGAAACATCCTAAAGCCTCCATACAAGGTGAAGGGATTATGGTTTATTCTTTATATTATCATAAGTTTTTTAACTAAATATTAATAGGGACCTCTTTTGTTAACCCAAAAAAATTAGAAAATAAATGCAAGAATTACAATGCAACTTAGTCTTTTTTTTTTGGGATGAAAGCAACATAAAAATAATGTCATGAAACATCCCTAAAGCCTACAATATATATAGGTATTGTCACACACATATGGGATCAAATTAAATTGCATTTAAAGAATATTTTAAGTAAATATAAACCTAGACCTATAATTTATAAAGAAGTTTTAAATCCTTTCCAACACTAATTTTTGGATTTAAAGCTTCATTGCATCTATTTTTAAAAGTGGGGATAAAAGAAATCCTTCTAATTATAGGACTATTATGATAAGCCTCATTTTAGCTAAGCTACATAGCAGTATTTGGAAAAGAAGATCAGTACATGGCTAGAAAGCAATGGAAAAAGAGTTAAAGGCGAGGTTGAGTTTAGATGTTACCATTCAACTATGGACCACCTTGTTACGTTTAGGATCATTGTAGAGGAGTGTTGTAATGATAAAACTGATCTCGTTTGTTGTTCCGTTGATGCTAGAAAAGCTTGTGACATTGTGCCTTGGACTAACCTTTGGAATAGGTTAAAAGAGCTTAAAGTCCCTTTCGAGTTAAGAGTTGTTGCAGTAAGGTTATATGAGAAATTTATTGTCAAGTTTAGGGACACTGAGGTCTGGTCGAAAGAAATTAACTGTAATATAGGAGTCCAACAAGGTTTCCCCTTATCCCCTACACTTTTCGACATCTATATTGATAATTTAGAATATGTTTTAGAGGAAGCAGGTTGTGTTGGCCCGAATCTCGCTAGTATAGTCATCATTCTTCTTCTTTATGCTAATAATATTGTTCTTATGGCGAAGAGTCTCTATGACCTAGGTAAGAAACTTATAATCCTCAAGGACTTCTACTATAGTATGGGCATGACTATGAACACTGACAAAAAAAAAGGTTACAATTTAATCAAATCCAAAAATATCACCTACGATACTTTTCTATATGACAATGATATCTTGAAGGAAGTGACTTCATACAAATATCCTGGAATTGATATTCACGACAAGCTCAATCGGAACTATATTGTTGAGAAAATGGTAAATGGAGGGTGGAAAGATTATTATGGGCTTGAAAATAGTTTTAAATCAGTGGACCTTTGGATTTGGGATAAGAGAAAATGCCACTTTCACACTCTCGTCACTCTAGTTATCTTATACTGATGCAAATTTTGGGGTTGTAATATCTCTAGAGAATCATAGAGAAAGATAGAAAATACATCATATCCTATCCTCCTCATAGAAGCAAGCATTTTCGCCATCAAGAGCATTGCTATGATTAGGTATCTAAATTACAAGAACAAGATAAACAACATGGACGACAAGAGGCTCCCAAAAATTTCTTCAACTCTATCTAAAACCACCAACGACTCAAGCGGGGATGGCATAAATATGCCAAATTCTGGCTAAATCATTGGGGATTACAAGAAGAATCCATCATGCATAATACTGATAATATTAAAAATATTATCACTTCTAAATTTAAGGAGAATATGTGGTGTGATAAAGAATTAGAGGTGTTATCGCACAAGTTGTAGGTGGGGAAAATCCTGACCCAACCACCAAATGGCGACGACAAAGAGAGAACCTACCTATTTTCACCTTAGGCAGGTGATCCCGTCACTTTAGAGGTGAAGTGGTCACCTCAAGGGGGGAATCTCGGTGACCCTAGGGGGAAATGGGATGGAAAGTGAGATGTATGAAATGAATGCCCCTATAGGTCAGGTTGCTAGCTGGAAAAATCTTGGTGATGAGTCTTGAGGGTTGTTTGAGGTTGCCAAAGCCTTGAGTGACCTGCAAAGAGATAGTACCTTCTTGAGACACAAGGAAAACCAAGTATACACTGCAATATATTAAGTGGAAAAGAAAGTTAAGATTGATTTACCTAATAGAAACAGTAAACATAGATATATATTGGAAAGATTAAATGAGGATGCTAGGTAAGATGCCAAGTGTTAAGAGGATAAATGTGAGAAATAAACTAGCAAAGAACTAGCACCACTTCAACAATAAAACTTGTGACTTTATCATGATAATATGACTGTAAAATAGAAAATTTGTAGCAAAGACTAACAACCTTAGTGGATATATAAAAACAAGCTAAATATCAACAAAGTTAACCAATAAAAGTTACTCCTAATTGGCCTTAAAAGTGTGCTAGGGTTAGTAGTTTATTAGGGAGAAATTATAGCTAGCTCCTAGGGCTAGTTTGGAGGGTTCCTAGGGTTAGAAGGTTAGCTTTTCTGCAGCCCTAGTGGTTGTAGGTTATTTTTGTAACAAAAACAAGTTTCAGTGAGAGAAAGGCGACACCTCAATGAAGCAAGATAGCCTAAGTCACAAATAATAGTATCCAAATGAGAGAACATCAAGACCTTAACTTTTCACGTTTATCAATGCAATATTTTGTTTCTCCAATGCAATGACTGTTGGGTATGTGTTATATTCTTTGCAAAAAAAAAAAATCTGCATCAGGACCGCATTTTTTGGGACCACATTATATTTAGGTGGTTTTTCAGCACATGGTTTCTTTGCTTATGGTTTTCTATTTTCGGTTAAGGAATTAGGGTTTTGGACTAATCCAAGTCATTGGGTTAGGGTTTTGAATGCCACTGGCTCCTATTTGTATTTTGTATTGTAAACATTGTAACATGATGAATAATATAGAATATGCTGGTTTTCTCGATTTGGGTTTCCAAGGGAAAAATCTTTGTGTAATGTTTGTATTTTCCATTGTATCTTTTCTGTTCTTTTCCTGAATATCTATTTGCAGTAGATATTGTACAAGGTTAGAATTTACATTTGGTATCAGATCTTTATTGGCTTTAGGGGGACACCTTTGTGGTCAAGGGTTTGGCTTGGGACTGTGATAAGCCTTGTTATAGTGGGAGATCTGTGGTATTGCTTTTTCAGGTGAAAAGAAATGGAAAGCAATTCAAAGATGGAGATCGATAAGTTTAATAGGAAAAGTTTTGAGCCGTGGAAGCTCAATATGGAAGATCTGTTGGTGGACATAGATTAGTGGATCGTGGTGGATCCAGGTACTGCACGTACAACAACTTCTGCAGATGACTAGAAAAAGTTGGATCATAAGGAAAACATCACAATCCGACTGTGTCTCTCTAATTCAGTATTACTGAATGTGTCAGAGGAAGCTACAACCAAGGATTTATGGGAAAAGTTGGGGAAGTTGTATCAGTCTAAGTCCCTGGTAAATAAACTATTCCTGAGAAAGAAGTTGTATAACCTGAGGATGAGAGATGGAGACTCGATGGAAGAGCATTTGAATGCCTTCAATACTATTGTAAGTCACTTAGTATCTGTTGAGATTAAAATTTCAAATGAAGATAAATGTATCAGTTTGTTGTGTTCTTTACTAGACTCATGGGATAGTCTGGTTGTGGCCATAGGTAGTAATACAACTTCCTTGAAGTTTGAAGAAGTGATCTCATCCTTGTTGTCAGAGGAGATGAGACGAAAGAATATGGAAGGACATAGCACAGACGCATTATTTGCAAGAGGACGTTCCCAGGAAAGAAATAGATCTAAGTTCTCAAGTGGGAGATCTAAGTCTAAGGGTAGATCTAAATCTCCTAGAAAGTTTGTAAGGGTATGTTGGAGATGTGGAAAAGAAGGGCACTATAAGAAGCAGTGTAGATCCAAAGTTGAGAAAAAGAAGGGATCTGAAGAATATTCTTCTACAGAAGAAAAGACCTCCAAGGAAGAAGGAGGGGATGTGTACTTGACCTCTTCAAGCACACATGCAAATCATGAGTCATGGTTGGTTGACTTTGGTGCATCCTTTCATATGACTCCCCACAGGGGGTGGTTCTGCGAATATGAAAGGTATGATGGAGGTAATTATTCGACAACCAGAATCATAGGAAGAGGAAGGGTCAAGTTGAGGCTCATAGATGGAAGGATTAGAAAACTGTCTGGTGTTCTGGACATCCCAGGTTTGGCTAGAAATTTGATTTCTATAAGAAAAATGGACGATGCAGGGGTAAAAACAATATTTGAAAAGGAAACCTGCAGGATGGTTCGAGGAGCAATGGTGTTGTTGAGGGGATTTCGATTTCGAACTCTCTATAAGCTACAAGGAATCACTATTAGTGATGGGTGTAATAGTTCCATTGTTCCTGATATTGGAGTTGAAGAAGAAAGAACTCCTACAGTCTCTAGAGTAAAGGTTATGCTGTGGCATTAAAGACTGGGGCATATCGGAGAGAAGGGTCTTCGACTACTACATGGTAAAGGTATGGTTGAAGGTATGTCTAACTGCTCTTTGGATTTTGATTCCTGTGAACATTGTCTATATGGGAAGTAGAATCAGGTAAGATTCCCCTTTGGTGCAACAAGGGCAGAAGGAATTTTACAGCTAGTTCACAATGATGTTTTTGGACCTGTGTCGGTCCCATCATTGGGAAAATCTATGTACTATGTCTCATTTAAAGATGACTTCTCGAGGAAGACTTGGATATATTTTCTCAGGAAGAAATCTGAAGTCTTTGACAGGTTTAAAGAGTTTAAGGCTCTTGTTGAGAATCAAATAGAGAAAAGAATTAAGGTGTTGAGGACAGATAATGGCGGAGAGTTCGGCAGAAATGAATTTGAAGAATTTTGTAAGAAGTGTGGTATAGCAAGGCAAAATAATACTCCATATACACCTCAGCAGAATGGAGTTGCAGAAAGGATGAGAAAGACGCTGATGGAAAAAGCAAGGTGCCTGCTCAGTGGTGTCAGGTTAGGGCAAGAATTTTGGGCAGAGGTAGTGGGTACTGCATGTTACCTAGTCAATAGATCACCCTCATCAGTGTTGGATGAAAATAATCCACAAGAGGTATGGACTGATAAGGAACCTTCTCTCACACATCTCAAGGTTTTTAGCTGCGATGCATATGTTCATGTTCCAAAGGAAAACAGGAGTAAGCTGGATAAGAAGGCTAAAAAGTGTATCTTTATTGGATATCAAGATGGTCTCAAAGGTTATAAGATTTGGAACCCAGAAACTAAGAAGGTAGTGTATAGTTGAGATGTGGTATTTAGAGAAATGAAGGATGTTGTTAAACAGGAAGCCCTACCAAGTAAGGAAGAACCAGAGAAGATAGAGTTTGATTCAAAGGATGATGAATCAGACTCTATAGAAGAACATGAAAAAGGAAGAATATCCTCATACTCCAGTATTGAGGAGATCAGATCGAGAAAGAAGGCTACCGGAAAGATATACTCCATCTGATTTCCGTTCAAATTTTGCTTTGTCTATTACTGATGATGATCCTAGAACTGTGAGGGAGGCAGTGGATTCAGAGGATGGAAATCTTTGGAAAAGGGCCATGGACAAAGAAATGGCATCTTTGGATAAGAATGAGGCTTGGGATCTAGTGGAGTTTCCAACTGGAAGAAAGCCCATTGGCAACAAATGGGTATTTAAAAAGAAGTTGAATGCAAAAGGAAAAGTGGAGAAATACAAAGCTCGGTTAGTAGCAAAGGGTTATTCCCAGGTTGAGGGAATTGATTTTGGTGAGATTTTTTCTCCTGTTGCCAAGTTAACCTCCATAAGATTTATGTTATTTGTTGTTGCTTCATTTGATTTTGAAATAGAACAATTGGATGTGAAGACAACATTCCTACATGGGGATCTGGAATAAGAAATCTATATGAAGCAACCAGAAGGTTATGTTGTGAAGGGAAAGAAGGAGCTGGTATGCAAGCTGAAAAAGTCTCTGTATGGTTTAAAACAATCACCAAGAATGTGGTATCAAAATTTTGATACTTATATGTTGGGACTTGGCTTCACAAGAAGCAAAGAAGATCACTGTGTGTATTTTAAATTAATTGGTGATTATTTGATTTATTTGGTCTTATATGTGGATGACATGTTGCCGATAGGAAACAACAAGGAGATTATCCAGGATGTGAAAACTCAGTTGTCCTCTAAATTTGACATGAAGGATCTTGGTGCTTCAAATTTCATTTTGGGCATGGAAATTAAACGAGATCAGAAAAGGAGGAAACTTTGGTTAAATCAGAGAAAATATGTCGAGACAATATTGCAGAGGTTTAATATGCAGGAATGTAAACCCGTCAAGGTTCCTATTCCTGTTGGTGTAAAGTTATCTTCGGATCAGTGTCCCAAGACACATGAAGAAGAGGAGGACATGTCTCATGTTCCATATGCGAGTGCAGTTGGCATTTTGATGTATGAAATGGTCTGTACTAGACCGGACATTTCACATGCAGTGGGATTTTTTAGTAGGTATATGTCAAAACCAGGGAAGGAGCATTGGACATTAGTAAAAAGGGTTTTTAGGTATTTGCGTGGCACTGCTAGCTATGGATTGTGTTATGAAGGAAGACCGATATTGGATAGAGTGGTGGATATACATGGCTTTGTGGATGCAAACTGGGCTGGAGATTTGGATCATAGGAGATCTACAAGCGAGTATGTGTTTAACCTGTTTGGAGGAGCAATAAGTTGAATGAGAAAAAGACAGGTTGTAGTGGCACTTTCAACTACAGAAGTTGAATACATGGCAACCACTCATGCAAGTAAGGAAGCAGTATGGTTATAAATATTGTGTTCAGGTATTGGGTTGGTACAACAAGCTGTAAGGATAGAGTGCGACAGTCAGAGTGCAATTTTTCTAGCGAAGAACCATGCTTATCATTCAAAGAAGCACATTGATGTTCAATATCACTTTGTGAGAGACATGATTGAATAAAAGAAAGTATCATTGATGAAGGTGGATACTTTAAAGAATGTTGCAATCTCATTAACAAAATCTGTGAGCATTGAGAAGTTCTCTTGGTGTAGAGGATCCATGGGCATTGTTGCCCTGGATTGTTGACTATGTACCATGTAACCCCCTGTATGCAAAGAAAAAAACAAGTGGGAGAATGTTGGGTATGTGTTATATTCTTTGCAAAAAAAAAAAACTGCATCGGGACCGCATTATATTTAGGTGGTTTTTCGGCACATGGTTTCTTTGCCGATGGTTTTCTATTTCTGGTTAAGGAATTAGGGTTTTGGACTAATCCAGGTCATTGGGTTAGGGTTTTGGATGCCAATGGCTCCTATATGTATTTTGTATTGTAAACATTGTAACATGATGAATAATATAGAATATGCTGGTTTTCCCGGTTTGGGTTTCCAGGGGAAAAATATCTGTGTAATGTTTGTATTTGCCATTGTATCTTTTATGTTCTTTTCCTGAATATCTATTTGTAGTAGATATTGTAGAAGGTTAGAATTTACAATGACTAGTGCCTTTTATTAATGGTTTAATGGGGTCACAAGATAGAGAGGTAGAGGTACTACCTCCTTGGGGGTATAAATCCTTTTATTCCCCAACTCAAGTATCCTAGCTAGGGTTTAGGCTAAGGGGTGTATGCCCTTATACTTCCTTAGCAAACCCTTGCAAACAATATTTCTATGATAGAGTATGGTGGAGCTAGGTAGGGTTGTATTTCCTTATACTCCCTACTTATCTTATCAAATAACCTTGAATTTTGAACAAAGAAAACAACAACAAGTCTAGCCTTTACCAAATTCAAGTTGCAAAAAGATAACTTCTTAACATGCCAAGAGAAAACCACCATAAAGAGATAGAAATGACCTTCATAAGCTAGTCCATCATCATCATGTAGTCAATAACCAAAGAGAACACCATAGCATAGCACAAGAGAGAAAAAAATATTGAATGTAGCGAAAATTTCAGTCTTTACTTTCTCACAATGGGAGAGTTATGTTATCAAATGAGATTCACATGATCTATATTTATAAAAAAGTCTTAAAACATAGTTTGTCCACTTAGAAAGGGTAAAACATAAGATAAGGGGTCAAAAACCCTTATCTTGCCCCTTGAACCAAAATAACAATATTTAATTTTCAGTTTAACACATTAGAAACCCTAAAATTAAGATGATGTCACCCCTTTAGGAAATGTTTTGACACTTTTCCAAGTCGTTGGAGAAGAAGAAAGAGGTCGTTGGGGATCCTTGATCCTCCTCTTCATGTTCTAGAGTCAATCCATGCCTCCTTCGGTCAAATCATGACAATTGTCAATGTGCAATAACTCCATCACCATCAAACCCCCTCAAGCATGTCGTCAAGCCTCAAAAGGTGACGTTTTTCCTCTCCTAGGAAAGTCGTTTGGGTAATAGGGGCATGTCTCTATGATTTGGTGTGCGGTCCTACAACATCCAACCTGTTGGATTTTTTCCCCATGGAATCTCAATCTAGGCTTATTCTCCCAAAACTGGCCACTAAGCAAGGTCCTACAAAACAAAAGGGTACACCCTCAAAAGATCTCAAGTCGAAGATATCATGAGAAGTGTAAACCACATCTAATAATAAAGGTATCTAAGCATGTGCATCAACTACCTCATCAAATTAAACAAATGCTCAGAAACCCTATACAATCAACCAAGTTTAAGTATGGGAGGGGTGTCATAAAAGTCCTATTGGGTAGACCAAAACCCTCAATTAGGGGATGCTACCAAGGATATCCTTTCAAGGTTGTGTAATGGATGATGAGGTGGAAAGGGATTTAGACTTCATAGGTCAATGAGTTTCATGAAATACAAGGGCTCATATTATCTCATTTATGGGTGCCTTTTTAGAGGGTGTGTGGCACCTTTGTTTGCGATGCATTTTTTCCAAGCCCATCTTCTTGCCATTCTTTCTTCTTATATTTATTTCATGTTTTAAGGAAAAAGTTGAAGGCCATTGTCCTGGCTGTTAGAAATAATAGGTGTGCTCATTTAACCATAGACAATATAGCAATATTGTCACCCAACCATAGGCCAAAGCCACCCCTGAGCACCTTAACCTTGACAGAGAGAATAATTCTGGAAGAAAACCCTAGATCCAAAATCCAATCAAGATAGCGTACCACTCTCCAGAGCTAGCGTACCAAGCATAAAGTACAAACCATAACCAAGAGAAATTCCAAGCCTAAAACCGAAAATACTAGTTGCAATAGTTGCAGCTGCAACTACTCTCCAAACTTGCACACTTACTAAATTTTTGCAGTTGCGAGTTGTGTGTGTCCAAATGAGATCTGGCATCATGTATTTATACTTCTCTTCCTTAGATGTCTAGGATGATGTCTCTTTCTAGAGGATAAAAACTCAATATTAATTATTTTCTTTAGCCAACTTGTCTTCTAGGGTTATGTCCAATGCTTTAGGGTTTCTTCTTGCTTCTCGGAATATTCTATTATTGTCAGGGTTACACGTGGAGGTTTAATACTTCCCGCAACTACCATAATATCAACACTCCCTCCTAGCTAGGGAGATATTGAAAGCAATGGTATTGAGCACAAACATACCATTCGATCGGTAGCATCATCATAGCTGCATAGGCTATCTCATGATTAAATCGCGAGCACCATCATCACTATAAATATTATTTGATAACATCAACTGCATCATCTCTCGAAACCATACTCCATCTAAGTAATCAGGCATGATGTTGAATAAGTCACTCCCTCCATTTTCCACCTGAAGAATATCTGTCCACCAACACACTGACTATCCATCTATATGGTAATCATTTCCAGCACTACTGATAGTCTTCATGGCAATCAAAACAATGACATTCAATAGAAAAAAACTGTGTCTATCCATAGTAGTACACAAATACTATCCAGTGGTACACAACCACACCAAGTATCACACAACTATTTAACCAGTGACACATAGTCACAACCAATGGAACACATCCACCACAGTGGCATACAACTACTGTCCAGAGACATACAGTCTCCATAGTAATCATATCATCTGATATCAACCTACATAACAATATCATGATACAAACTAAGTCATCTAGGTCGTTCTTCCAATCACATCTATGAGATCTGGAAGAATATCTTTCATCAGGAGGTAAAACATCAGCCATGGGCTATCTGGACTATTCTTCTCAAGAATAGAAGAATAATTGTTCCTGATTTCTGAGCTTGGACCATTCACCTAATTGGGCCATTCCTTCGGCACTAATCATAGTGCAACCTGGAGAGAATGAGTTTGCCCTAGGGAATGCATGTCCCTGATTATTGAATCTGGACCATTCACCTAACTGGGCCATTCCTTCGACACTAATCATAGTGCAACCTGGATAGAATGAGTTTTCCCTAGGGAATGACTGTCTGGACCATTTCCTAATGGAAATGATTGTCCTGCACCAACCTCCAAAACAGACCATTTTTCAACACTGCTCACAACTGTGAACTTCGAAAGAATGATTGCCCGACGAGGTGGACCATTCTACTTGACCACTACTCAGAGTGACTGCCAGGAAGAATGAATTTCCTAGACAATTCCCCCACACTGGCCACAAGGGGAATCACTGTCTATGGTACATCATCAATCCATCGAACCATTTTCATTACGAAAATGACTGCCCGATCTGGACCATTTTTCAAACTGGAAAATTCTCGTCCATCAGAAATCTCAAACCACTTTCCAAACTCGAAAGGAACTACTCATCCTGGACCATTTTTCAAAATGAAAAATGATTGTCCATAAATCAATAACATATCAATGCTCCCTCCCAAATTGGTAGTAATCTCTTCCTTTTTCAATAAGCAATTCATCTCCACGAGCCCCAACCTGTTTCTTGAGTACACAAAATTTTCGTCTTGGACATAGGCTTTACCAAAATATTTTCTATGTGATCATCTGTGGAGATATATTGGATAACCATTTCTCTTTTCTGGACTTCATCACAGAGAATATAATGCTTGATCTCAATGTAATTCGGTCTGTCATGGAACACTGGTTTTCTATGAAGGATTCATATAGCTCTGATCATTACAATATATCATGGTTGAATTCAACACTTTTGTTTCCTGCTAGCTCATGACATCGTGGCAAGGCTCAAACTGAAACATATCCAAGTAGCACTTCTTTTTTCATCATGAGAGTTTTCCATGTATTATCAATCCATAATCCTAGACTTCTGAGTAACTATTCTGATACACTATCTCTATCATAGAAAATTTTCACCACGCTTATGTTGTATATGAGATACTCTGCATCAATTTGTTTGAATCCATACAAGGTCTTATTATATCTGCATACATGGGTCTCTTTCTGGTATAATCTTCTTTCTCACTTGCTTTATTGGGAAGAACAGTCTTTTACATGTAAATTCCAATCCATGGATACTACAAGTGGTATATCTGGTTTACTGGAACAAGTTGTTCTCATAGTCTTCTCCTTCCTTCTGGAAGAAACTATGAATCTTGCAATGCTTCCATTCATAAGTCTTTTTTACATTTGCTTACATACAATGTTCTTTATCATAACTTCCATTTCTTCTGCTTGATTGCTTCTTAGTGGGTTCAAACCAAGCTGGTAATCTTTTGATTCTCAGTATAATAATTGGTTGTTCTTGCTTTTATTTCTTTATTGGAATCTTCATGTTCTTCCTCATGTCTCTCTTTAGCACTTGGGTCCATGGGTTCTTCTATATGCCATGAAGATTCCAACTTCTTCCTTTCATCAGAGAATCATGGATGTAGATGGACAACCAAGGATACTTTAAGGCTTCTTTTCAAATAAGACTTCTTCTAGAGTCAAACTGAACATGTGTTGCTTATCATGGCTGCTACTTTCAATTGGAACATGGATAGATACTTCGTATCCTCAATGGATCATATAATTTAGGATTAGCTCCCTCCTAATCCTTTCTTCATGCATGAATGCATGCTCTTATTTTGGAATTATGTAATCAACTCCCTCCATCTAAGAGAGTCCATGCTTCTGTCTGCATCCTTATTGCCTTCTGCAAAGTGTCACAAGTCTCTTTCTAATTTCCTCTTGACTGCTGACTTCTTTGTGTTTTGACTTATTCCGGGTCTCTTCAATTTTGATTCTGATTTCGACTTATCTGACAGTTGTTACTTATATAATAGCTTCCACAGGAATTGTTACCAAGGGTTGTAAACATACTTCATCTTTTCATGTGTATTTCTTGAATTGTAGTCATCATGATAGAAATCCTTATCTTGTTATTCTTCCATAGGTATTGTTTCACTTGAACATATTAAATTTTAAGAAATAGATATGCAAGATATGTACAGAAACTATGTAAACATGGTATGTACAAGAACTTTGAAGAATATTGTTACCTTGACTTAGAAGAAGAAGTCTGTTTTATCCTGCTTGGCCTTCTTTCAGGGTTCCCTTTCTTCGACAATTGATGCGTCGTATGTTTCCTTCCTTAAGCCAAACTTCCTCTTATTCTTGAAATTTTTGAATTTTGTTGTGAAGGATGGTTCATCGTATTTATTTTGGGATTTCTCTTTTGTGCTGATCCTTGATTTTTCTTGTGCACAACAAGTCCAAAGTTCTTCAAATGTGAGATACTTCGTTCTTGTGTTCATGCTTGCGGAAAATGCATCCCATGTCTTGGGAAGGTTGTTGAGTACTATATTTACTAGTTTCTTGAAATGATTTCTTCAATAGCTTGTAGTTGATCTCTTAACTGAGATATTCTCACAAATTATGATGTTATGATTTCATCATCATTCATTTTCATGTCACAAAGCTCATTCTTCAGAATTATTACTTGTCTAATGTTCTTGACTGAGAAGAGATTAGTTAGGGCATCATGCATCTTCTTAGATGAGTAAAGATGAGAGATGTAGGGTATCAAGTGGTCTTTTACAGAGTCCACTATGATACTCATGGCATTGATGTCATTGTCCTTGAACTTCTCCATAACTGCAACGTTCTGAGGTTCCTTCTCTTTTCCTTCTTCAAAATCTGGTTCCACGATCTTTCCTTTCACGATATCCAATACTTTATTCTTGGCAAGGATGAGGTCAATCCTTATCTTCCATTCTTTGAAGTTAGAAGTCCATTCTAACTTGTTTTCCAACTTCATAGAGTAAGTCATGATTGCTTTGACTTGGTCAACCTTTGACTTTGCCCAAAAGCTCAAACTTGACGTCTTAGCTTGCTGAGAGTACCAGGAGGTGTGCTAGGTTAGGGCACACTAGGATATCCATAAATTAGATCAATATCTTCACTTAAGGTGCCTTAACAAGAGGGCTAGGTTTTCATTGCTGCAACAAAAACTTTGAATGCAACTGCAACTGTAACTGAGAAAAATCCTCAAAATCTATCTTCCAGCTGTTAGACTGTCCAAAGATAGTGTGGGCCCATAACCTGTTAGAAATAATAGGTGTGCTCGTTTAACCATAGACAATATAGCAATTTTTTCACCCAACCATAGGCCGAATCCACCCCCGATCACCTTAACCTTGATAGAGAGAATAATTCTGGAAGAAAACCCTAGATCCAAAAGCCAATAAAGATAGCGCACCACTCTCTAGAGCTAACATACCAAGAAGAAAGTGCAAACCATAACCAAGAGAAAGTCCAAGCCTAAAACCAAAAATACTAGTTGCAGTAGCTGCAACTGCAGCTACTCTCCAAACTTGCACACTTACTAAATTTTTGTAGTTGCGAGTTGTGTGTGTCCAAATGAGCTATGGCATCTTGTATTTATAGTGCTATTCCTTAGCTGTCTAGTCCGACTTCTCTTTCTAGAAGCTAAAAACTCAATATTAATTATTTTCTTTAGCTGACTTGTCTTCTAGGGTTATGTCCAATGCTTTAGGGTTTCTTCTTGCTTCCCAAAATATTCTATTATTTCTAGGTTTAAACGTGGAGATTTAATACCTCTCACAGCTACCATAATATCAACACTATCTTGGTGTCCAAATAACGACAATGTCATTCACAAATACATCGTGGAAATGAGAAGGTTGGTTTGTGATGAGACCCTCCTTCTATCAGTTGTGTAACTGAGAGCCATTACCTTGGCTTGGTGACCAGATGATGGTAATGGCATACTGCTAAATACCCATGATCATGATAGGCCGACTCGTGATGAGACCTCCCATCCTTCAACTAGCCCCTTAAGCATTCACTATCATTTATTTTTGTAGGTCCCCCATTTATTATAGAGAAGCGTTTCATTTCTTTCTTGGGGATCCTTGGGCAAAGCATCTGGAAGGTCTATATTTAGTATTTTATCTTTCTTATCCAACAACAATCCTTTTGGGCCTTCAACCCCTTCTTCCCATGAAATGAGGACATCGAATTGGTTTATCGGGAATTTGTTTGATATCCATCAATAACTTCGATATCCAAGCCATTGTATGCTTCATGAAAGCACCAAAGAGCCATGTTTCCATTACCTGGGGTAATACCTCAATGGAGTCACAAGATGAGATCAGATCTCATCAAAGGGTGGAAAGGGATAAGGTGGTTTCTTGGAAGGTGGAGTCGCCAGATGAGCTTCAATAAGAGCTCATCATGGGTGGAAAGGAAAGTCCTTTAGGTGGAGTCACCAGGTAAGCCAGGGAAAAGGATTTGGGATAGCTTGCCAAAGTGTAATTAGGGTTCGAAAGAGGATTCAAAATCCTCCTCGACAATGACACCAAAATTTTATCGCACAAGTTGTGGGTTGGGAAAATCCTGACTTAGCCACCAAATGGAGAAAACAAAGAGAGAACCTACCCACTATCGCCTTAGGCAGGTATTCCCGTCACTTTATAGGTGGAGTGATCACCTCAAGGGGGAATCCTAGTGACCCTAAGGGGAAATGGGATGGAAAGTGAGATGCATGAAAGGAATGTGCCTATAGGTCAGGTTGCTAGATGGAAAAGGGAGATTGGTGATTAGTCTTGAGGGTTGTTTGAGGTTGTGAAAGCCTTGAGTGACCTGCAAAGAGATAGTACCTTCCCGAGCCACAAGGAAAACCAAGTATACAATGCAATATATCAAATGGAAAATCAAGTTAATATATCAATAGTAAACATAGATTTATATCAGCAAGAAGCTATTATATGAGGATGCTATATAACATGCCAAGTTTCAAGAGGATAAATGTGAGAAATAAACTAGCAAAGAACTAGCACCACTTCAACAATAAAAATTGTGAGTTTAGCATGATAGTATGACTGTAAAATAAAAAATCTGCAACAAATACTAACAACCTTAATGGTTGTATCAAAACAAGCTAAATATCAACAAAGTTAACCAATAAAATTTACTCCTTATTGGACTAAAAAGTGCGCTAGAGTTAATAGTTTATTAGGGAGAAATTATAACTAGTTCCTAGGGTTAGTTTGGTGGGTTCTTAGGGTTAGAAGGTTAGTTTTTATTCAACACTCATGGTTGTAGGTTAGTTTTGTAACAACAACAAGTTTCAGTGAGAGAAAGGGGATGCCTCAATGAGCCAAGATAGCCCAAGGCACAAAGAATAGTATCCAAATGAGAGAACTTCAAGACCTTGACTTTTCATGTTTATCAATGCAATATTTTGTTTCTCCAATGCAACAACTAGTGCCTTTGATTAATGGGTTATTGGGGTCACAAGATAGAGATCTAGAGGTACTACCTCCTTGGGGGTATAAATCCTTTCATTCCCCAAAGCAAGTATCCTAGCTAGGGTTTAGGCTAAGGGGTGTACACCCTTATACTTCCTTAGCAAACAATTGCAAACAATATTTCTATGATAGATTATGGTGGATCTAGGTAGGTTTGTATGTCCTTATACTCCCTACTTAGCTTATCAAATAACCTTTAACTTTGAACAAAGAAAACAACAACAAGTGTAGCCTTTACCAAATTCAAGTTGCAATAAGATAAGTTCTTAACATGACAAGAGAAAACCACCATAAAGAGATAGAAATGACCTTCATAAGCTAGCACATCATCATCATGTAGTCAATAACAATAGAGAACACCATACCATAGCATAAGAGAGAAAAAATATTGAAGGTAGCAAAAATTTCAGTCCTTAGCTTTTCACAGTGGGAGAGTTATGTTATCAAATGAGATTGACATGATCTCTATTTATACAAAAGTCCTAAAACATAGTTTGTCCACTTATAAAGTGTAAAACATAAGATAAGGGGTCAACAACCCTTATCTTACCCCTTGAACCAAATAATAATATTTAATTTTCACTTTAACACATTAGAAACCCTAAAAGTAAGATGATGTCACCCCTCTAGGGGACGTTTTGACACTTTTCCAAGTCGTTGGAGAAGATGAAAGAGGTCGTTGGGGCTCCTTGAGCCTCCTATTCATGTGTTAGAGTCAATCCTTGTCTCCTCCAGTCAAATCATGCCAAGTGTCAATGTGCAATAACTCCATCACCATCAAACCCCCTCAAGCATGACGTCAAGCCTCAAAAGGTGACATTTTTCCTCTCCTAGGAAAGTCGTTTGGGTAATAGGGGTTGGGTAAGCTCCTCCATGATGACATGTAAGCTTCCAAAGGAATGTCTCTGTGATCTGGTGTGCGGGCATACATCATCCAACCTGTGGAATTTTTTCCCCATGGAAGCCCAAGCTAGGCCACCAAGCAAGGTCCTGCGAAACAAAAGGGTACGCCCTCCAAAGATATCAAGTCAAAGATATCATGACAAGTGTAAACCACATCTAATAAGAAAGGCACCTAAACATGTGCATCAAAACTACTTCGTCAAATTAAACAAATTCTCAAAAAACCCTATACAATTGACCAAGTTTAAGTATGGGAGGGGTGTCATAAAAGTCCTATTGGGTAGACCAAAACCCTCAAGTAGGGGATGCTCCCAAGGATAGCCTTTCAAGGTTAAGTAATGGATGATGAGGTAGAAAGGGATTTAGACTTCATAGGTCAATGAGTTTCATGACATATATTGGATCATATTATCTCATTTATGGGTGCCTTTGTAGAGGGTGTGTGGCACCTTCGTTTGTGATGCATTTTTCGAAGCCCATCTTCTTGCCATTCTTTCTTCTTATATTTTTTTCATGTTATAAGGCACAAGTTGAAGTCCATTGTCCTGGCTTGGTGTCCATATAATGACAATGTCATTCACAAATACCTTGCAGAAGCGAGAAGGTTGGCTCATGATGAGAGCTCCTTTCTCTCAATTGTGTAACTGTGAGCCATTACCCTGGCTTGGTGAGTATATGATGGTAATGCCATACCACTAAATACCCACAATCATGATAGGTTGGCTCGTGATGAGACCTTCCATTCTTCAACTAGCCCCTTAAGCATTCACTATCATTTATTTTTGTAGGTCCCCTATTTCTTATAGAGAAGTGTTTCATTGCTTTCTTGGGATCCCTGGGAGAAGCATATGGAAGTTATATATTTAGGTTTTTATCTTTCGTAGCCAACAAAAATCCCTTTGGGCCTTTAACCCCTTCTTCCTATGAAATGAGGTACATGCCCTCCTTGGGTCACTAAAGTCAAAGGGCCTAGAAGAGGGAAATATGATGGGAATGTTATGATCGAAAAGTGGGAAGTATGGTCAGGAATGGTACGACAACCCCTTAAGGGACCCCTAGTCACAAACCTTCCCCAATGGTTGGCCACTTACTAGGAAATATATGGCACTCACCAAGGTGAAACAGGGTCAAAAGAATAATGTCCAAGCAAGCATTCTATAATCAAAAGTAGCTTAAATATAACATGTTTAAATGCCTTAAGTATTAGGGTGATTACCTGCCACAATACCTGACTTGTACCGTATGGAGCAAGACCCATCTACCTTCCAGAAGCTAGCTGGTGTGGTGGATGAGCTGACAATGGATCATAATGTGGTTATAGACCATGCTTTTGTACGTGCAAGTGGACATTTCTATTCATGTGGTCTCTCGACACTCCATATCTGCAACTTGAGGGCCTTGAGACATCATCTCCTTAGTTATCCCACAAAATGGGGATAACAAGAGGATAAAAGGAAACTAAGATACTACAAGGAGGTGGTCAACCCTAATTTAGAAGATCAACAGTATATCTTAGTTTTAAGAAAGTGCAAAGAAGAAAATCAACATAGCTAAAATAAGAACAAACTCTCACTAGCTACATAGTGAAACTGGTCGTTGGGAAATTCTCAAAACACCATGGGATGAAATAATATACCATCTTTGTGACACTAAGAGGGTTGAAGATGAAAACAAAATCCTCTTAGATTTCCCTGCCTATTCCCAAATCAGATCCCAATTTAAAAATATTTGCCACAATACAAACCTTCCTAACCTCCTAAATCATCAAAACTATGGTGATCTTGGAACACTTCTCTCAATTCCTTTTTAGCAAAAAAATACAATTTTAAAGAAATCAAAGTAATATATATCCTTCTTAATGTCTGATAGACCAATTGGTCCCAATGGACGTTAATCATCATCATATTCTTTTGTCGTGATCTGTACAAAATTGTGATGGGAAGCAAGGCATCAAAACTAGTCATTAAATAATAGATCAACATTGTTTATTTATTAGTGTACTGTGAAATCATCCACTCTTCCTTATCACCCTCTCATACAACATTTTCACGTGAAATATAATATTGAGAGTTCAATATTACATCAATATTTATGATATGTAGTTTTTTTTCATTTTCCAAGAAAAACTTCATAAAGAAATCAAAGGGATGCTTCCTCACATTCATGGATGGCATTCTTAGTAAACCTATTAGCGTAGACTAGTCCACGAAACTAGTTCAATTCCTTGTAACATTAGTAACAACCAATTAAACTAACGCCTTGGGCTTTGTAACGAGTGATTATACAAAACATATAAATAACTTATACATGTACTATTCAGATATCAAGACTACATCGTCAATTTCTCTATGATGCATATGCATACAATGTCCCCAAGTGAGGTAGCCTCGTTGAAATGACAAAATGTTTCCATTATCGTATATCATCTTACAAGTATTAATTTGCCACATATAAAAAATTGTTTAGATTAAAAGAAAAAGAAGAAAAAGATTTTTAATATATAATATCCAAACTGCAAGATACCAGATATACAAAATATGCAGAACAGAAATAAAATGCTAGAAATGACAGAATAACAGTAAAATATCCATCATAATCTCCACAATAACACGGAAATGATATAAGAACTACAATAGAAATAACACTTAGATTCAGAAAGCAATGTTCACAGGCCTCTTCAAGGGGGCAACCTCCAATAGAGCAGCGCTCTGTTACAATAATCTCCAAGCTAGGGTTTTCATACCCTTGACCCTTATTTATACTAAATATGTCTATTAAGAGAAGCATCTAGAGGAAGATCCTTCTAGAAGCGGAAGCTTCTATTAGGTCTTCTTACATCTGCCTTATTCTATTTTATTGAAAGGCCTTATTAATATTGACCTTTATTACATCTGAATACATTGATCTACCTATGTGCGAGTTAGGACCTTAACATGTCCGCCCCCTTAAAAACAACCTTATCCTCAAGGCTTGAGATGTGGAAACTGTTGCAGAATGGTAGCTGGTTCCCAAGTGACATCTGCTAGAGTCATATCTTTCCACTGTACTAGCACTTCCTTGATGGTTCACTGACGCAGGCGACGCTCACGCTGATCCAAAATTGCTTTTGGTTGTAGCCAAATGGAACCTTCTTCAGCTAACTCGGCAGGTTGGTTTGAATTTGGCACCTGGTTCCAATCGCCTTCTTCAAGAATGAAACATGAAAAACAGGATGTAGCTTCGACTGACTGGGCAGAGCTAACTGATATGCGACTTGTCCCACCCGCTTGAGAATTGTGTAAGGGCCATAAAATTTGGGTGCGAGATTCTGACACTGCTCGGCCTTGAGGGAAGTTTGCTTATATGGTTGCAGTAGTAGAAACACATGATCCCCTTCTGCAAATTGACGTTCGGAGAGACCTTGATCTGCTTGCTGCTTCATTCTATTCTGTGCCATGACCAAGTTCTCTTTAAGGGTACAAAGGATATCCTCTCTGACTGTAAGTGTTTGGTCAACCGCCTGGACCTTCGAGGTACCCAGTAAGTATGAGAGAACTGAAGGTGGCTTCTGTCCATATACCGCTTCAAAAGGAGTCATGCGAGTGGCTGTATGGTATGTAGTGTTGTACCACCATTCGGCGAGGGGTAACCATTGAGCCCACTGGTGTTGTTTTTCAGAGGCAAAGCACCTCAGATATGTTTCCAAACACTTGTT
>JASDQU010735826.1:58838-127513 GCA_032191745.1 Picea mariana | reverse complement strand
AGACAAAGCTCTGAGTATACATCAAACCCTAAATGAACCAACACTGAAAAGGGGAAAGACAAAGGAAGGAGTCAAAGGTTACAGAGGAGAGTCCACTCCAGAAGAAAAACATCAGCAGAGGTAGCAATGGAAGCCCAAGCGACTAAAACACCAGTAGATGCATTATCAAAGAAGATCCCATCACAGAACCACAAGTGCAATCCCAAGAGACAAACCCAAAACCTCGTCGAGAGCAAGCATCAGACAAAACCCCCCAAAGAATCATCAGAATCTAGACGGACCAGGTCAGAGCGACATACAACCTCCCACCGACAGGGAGGGAAACAAAACCTCGAAATCCATCACTAAAAAACTAAACCCGACATCAACTCCATAGCAACAACGAGACAAAGCTCTGAGTATACATCAAACCCTAAATGAACCAACACTGAAAAGGGGAAAGACAAAGGAAGGAGTCAAAGGTTACAGAGGAGAGTCCACTCCAGAAGAAAAACATCAGCAGAGGTAGCAATGGAAGCCCAAGCGACTAAAACACCAGTAGATGCATTATCAAAGAAGAGGGAGAGGGCGTGTGACACCAAGGAAAGCCCCGTCTGCACCCCCCAAAGCCCCACCACCGACAACCAAACAAGACCTACCCATAGATCTACCAAGGGATAGAGCCCCTAGGGAAGAGTCACCGAGAGACACAACCACCTAGGAAAAAGGAGAAAAAATAAAGCCCAAGAGAAAGACCAATCAAGGCTGAGCCAAACCACCGAGGGATCGACATGAAGCATCCAATGATGAACCAAAAAAACTCCCAAGCCACAGAAGGAAACAACTAGGGTTTCCCCTAAGCCCCGCACTGACGCCCCAAACCAAAACAAAAACACAGACCATAAGCTCTACTAACAAAATTGGTAGTCCACAAATCCAATGATTCGGTGATCTCCAATGAATTCGACACCACCCACACCAACTATAGTCCGTGTATGTGTCTGAGGTAGGTTGCGACTAGGGAAAACCCTAGCCGCAACCCGGATCTACTCCTCCCTCAATTGTTTTTCAATAATCATACACAAAAATCCCTAAAGAAGTTGTCAAATCAATGACCTTTCATAATAACAAGAGACAATAAATTCAATCAATTGAATAATTGAAAAACAAATATCGTTATTCAATCCAGAAGAATGAGTACATGTGAACTACAATCTATTCCTCCTAAGAGTCATGATGATTCTTACACTATTGCCATCTTTCAACAACAATAAGAATTTTTTATGTAAAGGGATGATAAAGGAGGCCCAATCAAATCCATTCACATATTTTGATCAATGCTAAGAGCAAGGTTAATGGTTTCACACCAAAGATATGCCAAGATGTGACATATCTTGACCTATTTTATTTTAAGACAAAAATGTGTGCATAACCTTCTAAATAAGTTCTCAAATCAATGACCTTTTATAACAACAAGAGACAATAAATTCAATCAATTGAATAATTGAGAAATAAATATCACTATTCAATTAAAAGAATGAGCACTTGTGAACTACAATCTACACCCTTTAAAAATCATGATGATACTTGCATTACTATCATCTCTCAACAACAAAAGGAATTGTTTGTTTAGAGGGATGATGTTTGTCATGAATATCTTTTTGTTATTGAAAGATGACACGATATATGTTTATAAAGGAGACCAAATCAAAGTCATTCACACATTTTGATCAATGTTGAGAGCAAGATGAATGGTTTCACACAAAGATATGCCAAAATGTGGCATATCTTGGCCTCTTTTATTGTAAGACAAAATGTGTGCACATAGCTTTATAAAGAAAATGTCAAATCAATGATCTTTTTTAATAACAAGAAAAAATGAATTCCAATTGAGAAATAAATATCAGTATTCAATTTAGAAGAATGAGTACATATGACCTACAATCTATACATCTTAAGAACCATGATGATACTTCCACTCTTATCATCTTTCAACAAAGAGTCATGATGATACTTCCACTCTTATCATCTTTCAACAACAATCAACAATAGGAATTGCACAAAGGAATTTTTTGTTTAGATGGATGATGGTATATATGTATATAAAGAAGACCAAATGAAATTCATCAACACATTTTGATAAACATAGTTTCACACAAAAATATGCATGGTTTTGACCATATTAAAAAAAAAAAGAGCAAATCAAATTCATTGACACATTTTGATCTACATGGTTTCACACAAAAAATTATGCCAAGATATGATCTTGATCTTTTTTTATTTACATACAAAATGTATGCACTTAGCGTTTTAAAGAAGTTGTCAAATCAATGAACTCTGGGAAAAATATTTTCCACCTATATTCAAGAGACTTTATGAAATAATCTTGTTATTTTAATTTTAATAATATAAAAATAAATAAATAAATAAATAAATAATATATAATAATTTTTAAATTTTAATTTAATCATTCACATTTCTTATTAAAACAAATGGACTATTACACATTGTATTACATCAATTGTCAAAGTGTATTACATTTCTTATCATAATATATAGATTTTTCATAGTATATTATTAATGCTTTTTAATTTAAGTTAAAACAAATAAAAATAAGACCATCATTTTTATTTTTAAAATTTTCATTCACATTTATAAAAACAAATAAATTATTACAGTGTATTCACATTTATAAAAACAAATAAATTATTACAGTGTATTCAAATTTATAAAAACAAATAAATTATTACAGTGTATTCACATTTATAAAAACAAATAAATTATTACATAATCTATACACAAGTTTAGTWTTTAATGTCATTTCAAAATAAATAAATAAAATTAAAATCTATGATAAAAAAGAAATTATTTTTTTATAACATTTTTTTATTTTAAAAAATTATATGAAATATAATTTTATTCTTACTTTTAAACTTATCCAAAATAAAATTTTAATATTAATTTATTTATCTCAAACTAAAAAAATAAAAATAAAAAAGTATTTAATTACCGTTTTTTGTTTTTGCTAGTAGCTTTGGGGCCAGCCAACCAACCAATTATTCGTTTCCTCCCTTCCCTCTCCCTATCCACTAGGTCTTAAAAACCCTAGGCTCCAAGAAAGCACCTACTATACCATATAATTAATTATTTTACAAAACACGGAAAAACTTTAAATCAATCCAAACAAATTTAATAAAATTCGAAGCAACTTATTTAAAAGCCAAAGCAACTTGGATTCAAACGAGAAAGTATAATCCTTTGTCCAAAGCAGGGACTAATAACACAAGAGGAAAGCCATACAAATCAATAAGGGACTTCTATTGCTTCAAGATAGTAAAGATCAAAGAGTCAATTCATAAGAATGCTCATGTACACCATCTTTCGTCGTCATCAAGGCATCGCTTTACGCATGGCAGTGCCTCGTCCTACTCCAATATCCATTTTCTTTCTAATGGGAGAAGGGAAAAAAGTACAAGAAAATATTATAAGAAAAATCAAATATGGAGATTGTACTAACCTTTTAGAAAGTTAACTCGAGAGTAAATAGATAGGTAAAAATATGGGTCTGAATCTGGTCAGATTTTCAGGGATAGTTTGAGTTTTGTATGGATCAAAGTTTCATGCATTTCAGAATCTTATTTTAGGGGTTTTGCTCCATTTTAAACCAATCCAGATGCTCAGAAAATTGATCGAGTTTTGAATTGACCGAAATTTAAAACCGCACCGCCAAAAAACCTACCAAAAAAATAACTCAAAAAGAAAGATTGCTCCCAAGTTAACCCACTCCATAACCTCTTAGATTAAGAATTTGCCCCAATATTCCCACTAATAATTCTCTCCCAATATTCGCACTGATAATTCTCTCCCAATTCTAGCCTGCTTAAATTTGGCAGCAATACTTCTCTCCCAATATTCGCACTGATAATTCTCTCCCAATTCTAGCCTGCTTAAATTTGGCAGCAATACTTTACGTGAGTTCATGCAATAGGAAATATATAAACTCAGCAGCCTCCCCAGCACGAGGCCATGTGTTAAAATAGGGATGACTTGGAAAGTTTCATGGCATGAACAATGTAGGATGACACGAAATAATAGCACGTTCATACACTGATTCAGCGTACAGAGGATGGGCAGGAAGGAGGAATCACAATAACTTTAAATGGCAGAAAAAACAGAGATTATATGATGAATTGTCAAGCAATCTACCCTCATCACCATACTCAATCCATAACATGTAAGGTTACTTCAAATTTTACAGCAATAATTTAACTGGAGTACTAAAGAAAAGCTTCAATGGGGAGGGTGGAAAACTTTGGTTTCGTCCTCTTATGCAAAAACAGCATAGCAAGGAGGGTGACAGGGGAATACACGAGGTTCCAAGGTGACACTTTGATTCTTTAGAGTACGATCAATGCAATAGAAATGAGAACGTGAGATTTATCTTTAAAGTCGTTTACAAGGCCCCATCGTAGTGCATCGGGAATATTTGTATGAAGTGGCTCGATTGAATTATTTGAAGACTTGGAAAACAAACTTAATTGGAAATTTTGATTAAATAAGGCAAATTGTGGAAGGGAAAGATACAAAATATGAAATCATGGAAGTTTGTGGCCTTAAAAGAATACATCATGTGCTCTTGATTTCAACCTGACTAATATGGAAGTTTATGCAATTAGATGAAATTGCATGGCTGAATGAATAATAGCCTCTCCTACTAACAGTAACAGTGGTTGTCTGTCCCTTTTGGGCTTTTCTTTGAAAAACCTTTTTTTGCTCATGGATATTTCTGGATTTAAAAAGCCTCTTTTTGCTCATGGATATTTTTGGATATAAACTGTCAGGAGTTTTTGAAACCTCTTTTTAATCGTATATTTCGTAGAAAACTTATATATCATTCTATTAAAGGAACTCGTATTTTGGCTAGTCTCCTAGCTTTAGCTTACAGGCTTCATTACTGTAGGAGTTTGTTAACAGATTCTGAGATATGTTTCTCACTGTTTTGAGTTCTGGACCATCTTGGTTTGTACGTACTTTTCTCTATTCAACGAATGAACTTTCCACAAAAGTGTGTTTTCTTGGAAAATTCTGGAAATAATGAAACTGTTGATAACGAATCTCAAATTTCATTGCCCCAGTGACTAAATTACATATAAAGTTACGCTAACTATGACAATACAGATTCTATAATCATCATATTGAAATGACTTGAAGGGTGATATTTGACACTCATTACCAAAGTAGTTGGTGGATGGGATTGGTTGAGGCCGTAGCATAACCATGACAACACAAAACAAAATGGTAAATTAAAACTAAAAATAAAGCAAAGTGACTAAGAGGATAAGAAACGAAGAACAGGAGAGATATACAGTTAAATGTATACACTTATGTCGACAGTGGTGGAGTCTAAGTCACCTACTAATTAAGGAAAAGGAACAAAAACTTTGAAAAAAGAGAAACAAGAGGTTTAGGAAAAGCACTGAAATTTAAAGAAAAGGTTGAATGTGACATAACATGGATCATGAATCAAAGTGATGTTTAGGGAAAAGGACAGGAACTTAAAAAAAAAAGTTTGAATATGACAGAACATTGATCATGAACGAAATTACAACTTACATGTTTGAAAAATGATAGATCATAATGGTAAATTCACAATACATAACAAATTTGGATTAGACAAGAAAGCCGATAGTTTTATGTCTACAGGCCAATCTCTGGCACACTGTTATTCACAATTCTTTCTTTGAATACAAGTTGGTATATATTTGGATGAAACATCACAAACAGTGAAAATTATAATGCTGACATGGTAGTCTTGTAGGCTAAAGCATTACTTCAAATAAGAAGTTCAGGTAGATTGACTGCTAAAGGATTAATGAACATGTCTTTCAACAACAGCCCACTTCTAGCACCAGCGATATCGCGCACTAAAACGTGCATTCAAGATGAGAGGGTAAAAACGAAGTTTATTAGATCAATATTTACACACATCTACAAGTTTCCGTAAAATCCTTCTCAAACATGCAAAATATAAGATGGCTTGAAAATCACCGCAAGGTTGAGGACCACTTATATGGATTAGCCAAATCCTTTTATTAAAAACCCAAGCAAACTCATTACAATAGTATGTACACCCCTTATCGAGACGGTCATATCTTTACAGATCCACCAGGATCACACCAAAAAGGGCAGAAAAGAACAGTAGAAGTTAACCATGATCCAAATAACAAAGGCCAAGCCATTTTGTTCACTTATACTTTCTTTTTTTCCTTTATCATGCTGTTTCTTTGAATCTCTTCAGGGAGTGGTGCATCTACAGAGCCTCTCGCCATCAGATAATTGTATCTACAATTGGTCTGTGAAAATGGGCAACAAAGAGAAAATATTTTATGCACTACAAAGCTGCTTTAGATGAAGTCTACACTTTCCTCTCTCCAGAGCATCCTTCAATCGAATGAAACAGTTGATATTTTTCACCCTTTGATTCAGCATTACTGTGCACCTGTGGAACTGCTGTTGTATCTGCTTTTGACAACAGAACTAACCAACTTGAATAGATAATGAATACGAATACTACTATTCAGGGACATCCCACAGGCCTAACCCCTCCTCCAGAGTTGTCCAACACCAATAAGAAATCCAACAGTAGTTTTTGTACCTTTAGAAGTGAAAAAATAACACAGAAACTAAAGAATATCATGACATGTAGACTTCCACACTTGCATTCTTTATAGCATGACAAACAGGACATGTATCGAATGTCATTTCACAGTCCCTGCAGAGACAGAGGTGTCTGCATGGCAACAGCAAAATTGAAATAGCATTCTTTCGACAGATCTTGCAGGTTATCTGATCTCTGGGATCCTTGCTACCTCTAAGTGGTTTAGCATAATTAACCTCCACGTTGGGATCTACATGAGCTGATTCTGCATCGTCTGCCTCGTTATCACCACATCCTTCTCTGTTTTGCTCCTTGCTTTGCACCACAGCCTGCTGAAGATTACTTTTTAAGGTTGCCACCATTGCTTCATGATTCCTAGCTTTGCTCTGCCATAAATGGGCTTCTAGTTTCAGCTGTTTCACCCTCTCCTCCAATTCCATGTTTCTACGATTCACCTTTTCCATCTCCAAGTCCTTATCCCTAAGACTCCTAGAAAGACCTTCTTCTATGACATTCAGAAGGGACCTCAAATACCTTTGTCTCTTCTCCACAAGAGATTGTCTCAGATGTTCACCCTGTCATTTCAAAGCATCAAATCAAATTTGTTTCAGGACACAAATTATGTAATTTCGGATGCATTTTGATTTCTATCAAAATGCAACCACAGCAGAATTTATATATTACATCCAATCAAACGTAGATGAAAATCTTGCAACATTAGGGATTTCTCAAGACTATCCAGACTCAAATTATGCAATTCCAATTCAGTCCACTGCTACCGAAATGCAACACAAATATTACAACTCTAAACATTCTGGATACGGCAATGTCTAGGCACAATGACAATAGATGAAAACACTGCCCTTTCAAGATCCTAACCAAATTATACTTCAATTTGTAGGGATTTTACGATGACTCTAGATACCACCAGAATGCAATCTTAATTTGCACATCTTAACAGTACCAATCTGCAATGTCTTCCTTTTCTGATTAATTTGATGTTATCTAACTTTACAATTAATATCCTTAAAAATTGCCCTGTTTTAGGATAAGCTGACTGGCAAATTACAGCACAAACCTGAACCCTTAAGAACTGATCCATTTCATCTCTTTGTTGCTGCAGCTTTGTATTGAGTTCATCTGAAAGACAAGAAAAGATAGAATCACTATCACCCTTGGCTGTGTTTGGAGCTGAAGTTCCATGCTCATCCTCAAAAGCTAACCGTAGACCAGTTGAAACTGTCCCAGGAGCTTGTTGGCTGAGATCTGATAAACTCATCAAAGATGGTCTCTTACACTGCAAAGAAAGCAGATCTACAGGTTCTCTTGCTCTTTTTATACTGCATGCCTGATCTTCAGGAGTTTGAAAAACAACTGGAAATATTGAAGGGACTCGCTGACCATGAGCAGTGTTGAGTGCTGCAAAATAAAATGAAAGGAAAAAATGTTTAGAAAACATACAGGTTCCGAAGGAGATAAACATTTCAGCATCCAAATTCTGCAATTTATTACAAAGAATCAAATGTAAATGCATCAACACTGAACATACGAGGCTGTATGTGCATCCCAGCTGCATGATATTCGTCCAATAGAGCTGCTGAACCAAACCCAACTCCCAGTAAGCCCTTATAATCACTAGCTTGCCCATTCCTGCTAAAGCATACAGGAAATGCATACATGAGAAAGGCCATGTGAACCATAGTTTAGGCATTACCCTGTCACCCATAATCAAATCAAGTAAAATGTCTTGTTGAAAGCTGGAGATGGACCTTAATGTTAGAATCACAGTTTTAAAGAGAAAACAAATGATATACAACAACACCTTAAAACTTGAACCAGAATTCTTGTATAAGTTTGACACAAAATGACCAAATACAATCTTAATCCAGGAAGCATACTTTTGACAAATAACAAGCAGGAAAACCCAAACGGGCCTCAACTTCAGAATGGACATAGTTAGAACTTAGGCCTGTGACCTAATCCATTATAAATCGGACCTTGAAAAGCGAAGTTTATTTTGGTTTCTAAATCATAATATGTCAAAATAAAGATGTAACAAACCTAAATAGATCTTAACTATGAAGCTTAAACATACAAAATGTTAAAGATGAAGTAAAAATTAAATAATTAAACATTGTATGGGTCAAAACAGGAATCTGTGCAAGCTAAAATGAAGCTTGCAAATACAAATAGCCGCAAAAGAAAATCAATATTGCAGTTAGATTAATGAATACTTTGTGGGATCTAGAAATAGAGGAAAAAATATAACAAGCCAATATTGATCCTCCGCGGGCATGTTACAAACATAAAATTGAGTAACAAATACTTTCCCATCTCAATCCCGGAAAACCCAACTAGGCCTTAATCCTATGATAATACCGATAACACAGCAATGAGAAACCCAAGCAAATCCCAAGAAACAGAGCGCGCGCACAGAAAAAATAGATATGATGCTAAATCGACATCCTCGAACGATTATTCTCCCAAAATGACTATGGGGGGTTTTTTCACCAGTGGGGTCGAAATCCACCACGGTTCCGTTCTTGGCGTGGTCTGCCTCACAATTTTAGCATGAGACTTGCGCCTCAGACCTGGCACTTGTTCCAAAAAAGTTCGCTCTATGCATTGCAGCCCCTCAGGACGTGTTTCTCTAAGCAATTCCAATACAAGAAATTACAGAAAACATGCCACGAATATCCCAGTAGACCTTAATGCCAAACCATATGCCCTAAGAAACTAACATAGCTGAAACAATGAGGATCTAATTGTAGGGAAAAGAAATCAAATATCAAGAAAGTAACGGTCCTCTCTGAATCCCAAAGCATTGAAACGCATAAAAAATGCCAGACTGCAAAATCTTCAAACCAGAATTCCCCAGAGCTTGAATTTTATTCATTATCATTTCAGAGGTTAAGGAAACCCCCTTTAAACAGGAAAGGGTTTGTGAGAAAATCCAAACTGAACATGGATTGGGTGTGTATTTGAGCGAAGGGACAAGATACCAACCTCGTTCTGAAATCAGGAAGCAGGACGTTGGAAGGATACTGTGCCTGAATAGCCATTGCCCGCTGGATTAATCCTGCAGCTTCGCTATGCCCTGGATCCAGAAAGGAAAAGAAATACCAGCAACTGGAAATGAATAAGAGGGGCTGTGGAATTTGATTTATATGGAGGAGAAACTGTTGTTAAAACAAGCCCTGTTGCGAATGGAACTATATACGAGGAAGCCACGCCAATTCCTTCTCCGAAAGGCAACTTTTTTCCCGCAAAACTGATGGATGAATTAAAGTGGGGGTGGGAGGGCGGTTGTGAAGGGAATCACTAGAAGGGGTCGTTGCAACAAACAAATGGGTGAATTAAGAGCCTGCGTTGAAGGGATTCAAAGCTGGCGATTCATTCACGACAAATGTCATACAAGAATATATGACAGCAGACATCACACACACAACCTCATCTCCATTTGCTATACAACATGGCGGAACGTGCAAGGAATCATATGACCGCTAGGGTTTCAGGGCGAGGAAGTGGGAGTGGTGCCCATCATAAATTAATCCACCTCTCGCCAAACTAACTTCGACCCAGTTCACAATCCGACCCCGTAAACCCCACCCATGATCCAACAACTTTCGCATCAATCCCCATCCCGCCTGCATTCCCCATTTTCTCCTCTGCAATCCTGCACCAATTTCTCCGCCTACGCCCAACAAAAATACGCCAAATTTGGTGAGTTTGCAGCCGCTGCGGACACGAGCCCACCCATATCAGATTCCCCCTCAAAGCAGCAGCAGCTGCAGCACTGCCAATGATTTTAGAATAGAATTAATCCCCTCCATCCGCCAGCCATATGACAGTAATTTGTCAATCATTTTCCACTGCATTTCACGGCGAGTAATTTGAATTCTAACGGCTCTTTTGAATCAAGTCACACTTTTCTCCTATCTAATCATTTCATTAAATATTTTAATCATTTTAATAAATACATTGAATTAAATTAATTTAATTAGTTTGAATAGTTTAATGTTTTCAGCTTCCCTGTCAAGGGTTTTGGGACCGATTCCAAATTGACCGCCTCTATTGCATGTTCCAGTCGATATTCTTATCATATTAAGCATCGTAATTAACCTCAACAAATTTACCTGAATATCAATACCAAAAAAATGCAATCTAAAATTTTCCTTCCAAAAATAATATATATATATAATTGAATTGTTCCTCTAGCTAATCTTCCTTCCGGTCGTCGTCAATTGACGGTACTTGCACTTCCCGCCATGTCCTGTTATTCAAATCCCCGGGTCGCCCTCTAATGATGAGGGGAATTAGCCCGTCAATTGACGTGTAATTTTGGCCGTTCTGCCACTGGGCCCTACAATGACTCTCCGTTGTTCCCGCCATTATTTCAGTCATTCGCACTCCCTATTCCAATATGCTCTCAATTCGTGGGCTGAAATTAAAGAAAAATAAATCCACGATAATAATAATAATTTCTTTTTAATTTATTTAAAATAAAAGAATAGTAGAGAAGTGTCTTTTAGTGGATGTCTTTTAGCGTGGCAATGGTGGTATCCAATCCTACCATGATATATGCTCTATTCTGGCGGAAATATGCTATCACTTTAAGAATACTCTATCCTAATAGATAGAATTGTTATGGTTGACCCCCACGCATGATAATACTAGAAGACCTTACTACATGTATCCCAATCATGTCACGGCATCAATACCCCCACTCCACTTTCTTTGATTTCACATCATCCTTACATGTATATAAATAATATATATACCCTAAGTGGAAGAGGTACAAGTATGAGTGGAAATTTTTTTATATTTCTTTCCAACCTATAGTTGTACGTATAATTGGACCTCTCCCAAGGTGATATGGATTGATGTGCGTTGTTATCTAGAACAAGCAATGGTGTGATAAGGGCTAAGAAAGTGGTCTAGTCTAAACAACTCAAACTCCATTTGCAAATAAGAATCTTTATAATTTGGAAATAGTGTTAAGGAGTCTAAATAATTCAAACTCCATTTGCAAATAAGAATCTTTATCATTTGGAAATAGTGTTAAGTGACTCGATGGATATTGATCTTTTGAGAAGTAGGGTATGCTTGTGGCTAGGTTTTTGAGAAGTAGAGTATGCTTGTTGCTAGGGTTCACTTGAGGTGATGGTTGAGTCATGAAGATATGGAATATTGGTTGGAAGAATATTGGTATGGGTTGATAAATTCTTTTTTTTGAAATAGAGGTTATATTGTTTTTATATTTCATTTAAAGTAAGAAATGGATTTGATCTTCAATGAATCTTACTTTATGGGATCTTAAGGTTTATATTTGAATCATTAAACACTTGATTTCAATCCCAAAGGGTTTTAGTTTAGGTCCACTCACCACATGCACCATATTTTTTGGGGATGATCCAACATTCCAGGTTATACATAATGGCATTGCTAAATTCTTAGACAAGGCAGTCCCTAAAGCCAACGAGTATACTTGTGCATCCATTAGCATTGAAGTTGATCTTAAGATGGGGCTTCCTAAATTAATATAGTTAAACTTAGATTATACGTATCACCTCTAGGCATTGTAGTACAAGAAACAACCATTCAAATCCAAAATAAGACACAAATACGATTACTTCAAAAGACACTATGCGTAGGGGCATCATCTTTCTACCCAATGAGACAAACAACTAATGCAAAGATCATTAAGAAGAGACATAGGCATCACCCAACCAAACCATCTACATCGTCGAGTTGGATCTTCACAAATCATTATGTTTCTCTAAGTAAGAAGGTGCAAGAAATGAACAATGATAAGTACTAAGAAGAACGACGTGAAGAAGATGAATGCAAAAATTCCGAAAATGAAGAAGAAATACATGAGAAGAATGGCATAGAACAATAATTCAAAACAATAAAGAATGATGGTCCCCAACCTAAGCAGCAACAAAGTTAGACCTTAAAACTCTTACGTTCTCGGGTATAGTTAAACAATGATTTAAATCTCTATCAACCATAAAAGAAAAAATCTATTTAAAAAAAAATAAAAAAATCAACTATTTTCTTCAAAACCTCTCCAAAAACTTGGTATGCTCCATCAATGCATCTTGCTAATTTAACAAATTATAAGACAATGCCCAAATAACTATTAGTCAAACCATAGAAATGGGAAATAAATATTCACCCAATTACCCATCCTAGGGGATGGAGAGAGAAAATATCGAAGATAGGCTTCTCCCTTTTTGATGTTCAAACTATACAAATATGATCGCAACCCTTTATTTTTTATTTTTAATACAAATATTTTCTTTACTTGAAAAAAAAAATCTTTATATTCGAATTAGCTCACTATCCTTCCAAAGTTTGTTGAGTGAATTTTTTTGATGGAAAGCAAAGTCAATCACCAAACAATATGTCATCAAACTTTGTACGTTTCTTCCACAAATCCTTGTGATATATAAAATTTAAAATTCCAATTTTTTATTTAGAAAACCTTCACCCGTCTGATCATATATGTGTCGATGCATAACGTTAAAAGATGAAACATTTCATCACTTTGATGGCCACATATTTACAACATTGTGATGGTATTTTGTTTCACGTAATTTGAACTTGAACCCAAGTTGTGAATAATCATTTTATCACAAGGGTATATTGCTTGCCCACGACTTGACTTTACATAATTTTTTTATATTATATGTCATATGTATGGCCAGTCTCACTACCATCCAAATCTTCTTAAATAAATAAATTATAATGAATGTGATATAAACCAATTTGCCTTATTTTTTGGGGGGATATTTTCATAGTGTGAGGATGATCAACATTATCATAATATGGCATGCACGATCACAAGGCCAAGCATGAAGGATGGCTACCGTAAGCTGTTGAAAAGCTAGCAAATGCAGAATATAATTATCTAGGGTGATTTGCTTATTTGATTTGTTGAAAGTTTAAATTCATGATTCTCGACTTAAAATGGTTTGGGATAAAAGTTTATTTAGATGTATGTTTGAATGTATGTGTGTAAAAAGGAATTGAGAAAGTAGATATATATAGAATGAAGTACGATTGAAGGTGCATACAAAAAGGTGGTATTTGAGAGTTATAAGTAGAGATGAATATAGACATAGAATGTATAAAAGTATGTAAGCAAGCAATAAGAAAGGCATGCATATAAAAGAAGTAGAAGGCACAAGAAATTGAAGAGTAATGAAGGTGGTGAACATGTCAAGTAAGGAAAAGGAGGAGATGGACCATTATGAGATGGTGATTGAGTTGGTTGGCAAATTGAAATTTAAAAAAAGATGGAAGATCTTGAAAGATAAAAGGACAGCACGATGGAAGTGAAGTTAGCTTTGAGAAAAGGGTTGGTTTATGAAACAAGGAAAGAAATGAAGGAAAAGAGGTGATTATGGAAGAAGTGAATCTCAAACTCAAGGACAAATATTCATGTAAGCAAGATGTTTTTAAAGGGAATGCACATAAGGAATATCTTATTTGCATGAGGAAGTAACTATTGAGATGAGAAGCTAAGTGAGAAAAGATGAATTGAGTAAGGTTAAAATATTACAGATTGTATATATTTTTTAAAATCTATATTATGAGAATGAGTATATTTTTATAAGAATCTTATTTATTTTTAGATTGTATATATATATTCTAAAATCTACATTAAAGAGAATGAATATACTTTTATGAGAATCTTGTATATGTTATTGAGTATACCTTTATGAGAATCTTGTCATTGAATTTTATTTTATGTGTTTGTCTAACATTTATGGTCTTTATGTTCAAATATAACCTATATCATCAAAGACTCCATTGCAAATCCATTATATATATATATATATGAATGAGAATGAGTATATTTTTATAAGAATCTTATTTTTAGATTGTATATGTATTCTAAAATATATGTTAATAAAATTGAATATATTTTAATGGGAATTTTTTTTGTATATTTTGAAATTGTATTTGACATTTATATTCTGTAATATATATTGTATTTTATGTGGTCAAGACCCTAATAGCAAGGTCATTAAGTTTGTATATGTATTTAAAAATCTATATTAATGAGAATGAGTATACCTTCATAATAATCTTATTTCTAAATTGCATATGTATTCTAAAATTTATATTAATGAGAATGAGTATACTTTTATGAGAATCTTGTATTTATTTTGAATTATGTCTTGTATATTTGTTGGACATCGATGTTCTTTAATATATGTTGATGCATAACCTATGTGGTCAAGATCAAGTGCATGGTAACTAAGTCTAATTTGTGATAGTGTTGCATTAATGTGTTGACAAACATTAAATTATAAGAATATGCCAAAGCATCATTGCTAAAAAAATTGTAAAGTTACATAAAAAAATTTATTTAACTAGTGTAAGTTCATCTTAACCCCAGTTCTATTAAGCATTGAGATGGGTCAAATCTATGGAAATGCAAATCTTTTTTAGGAAAAAAAAACATAAGGTTTACACCTCAATTTGATCATTTACTCAAGTTTTTTTGTATTTCCATAAATTTGATTCCTCTCCATACTTGTAAAATTGAAATTAAAATTAATTTACAATAACTTATTCATTAATATGTTGACCAATATTATGATATTCTTTCCTTATTTTTATTAACATAATAAATAAAAAATGCTCATAAATAATATACGAAGTATAATAATCCATAAATATTATGCTTCCTTGGAATCATCAAACATTTACTTGGCGTTGTAGGGGCATTGATAGTTAAAGTCAATAGGAAAGTTGGTTAGTAATTCCTCAATTTGAATCGAGTGTTAGGTTTAGGTTAGAGAGTCATGTTGATGAGATGACTAGTAATGTAGTTTGTGTATAGTTTAGGCATGAAATATATGCTTTAATAATAGGTAGGTGATGATGTGTTTAAACACAAAATTATGACCTTCACTGTAGTTTTAAGTTTGTTGGGGGAGATTTTCAAAGGCGTTTAAAGTTTGGTGAAAAGGAGTGGGGGATAATAAGGATGATGGTTTTTAAAAAGGACACCCACCGAGCGAGAGAGGGTGGATGTGGATGAACTAAACGGTTTTAAGCAATGAATGATTATAAATAGTGAAAGGGGTAAAAGTCGCGTATGGCATGAACACGGATGAAATAAATAAAGCAACAAAGTTGATATGGGTCTATATGTGTTCATTACTCCACACGTTTGGCCTTTGTTAATAAAGAAAGTGAGGGACATTTTCAAGGTTGGGGATGAAATGGACTTTGGGCTTTCTTTTCAAATGCATGAACGTGCTGCGTTTGGCCCACCTTTCCAAGTTCATAATTAGTGCCCATGACACATGGGTATCAATTTAATTGAGCACCTATAAGGACTATTCTTATATACCAATTATGTTATTTAGAAATATGTAAAGAGAACTACCATGGTGTGGCTTTTAAGGCAGATAATGATCACTGAGATAGCAGGATGAAGACATAAAGATTGAACCCATTCCATTGTCCTGGTATCCACGACTTTCATAATCACTGGATTGGCACCTCGTCAAATAAAGTATTTTCTCTGGTCACTCATTAAAACTTAATTTCAAACAATCATCCTTGGGTTGTGTCGAGAGTACTTAAGAGGTCACGGGTTGCCTTATTGGTTGTTATTTAATAGAAAAAATGTAAGGTCTCATAGCAAACTTTTACCTTAATTACATACAGAGATAAGCATGAATTTGATAAATGAATGCACTTAGTTCGATGAAAGGCATCAATAAAGATTTTGGTTTCAATTTAAAAAAAATAAAAGTCAAGTATTGTATTTGCAAAAGAAATTGTTCAAAGGCCTTGGGTATACTCGTTAGGTCAAATATGTTCTTCACAAAAAGGGGATTTTTTACATTGTTTGGAGCCCAATCCCTTTAGAGATTGACCTTCAAACCAAAATTTTAGGATTACATACATATCCATGATACATATTTCTATTCTTTCAATGACAAGGAAACTACAATAAAATTGGAAATGAAGATTATAACAACAAAAAAATTAACATAATGAGAATATTAAATTAAAGAAATTGAAAGAACAAGTGACTAGTAGCTCAATCGTTGGGTTACTTGATGTGCTTGATTGAAGATTCTCCCTTTAAGACAATTTCTTATATTTCTCTAGTTTTCCTAGGTTATTCCTCAAATACTCCTTGACTCGCCAATAGATGGTAGCAGATGGTAAGGGGCCATGACTTTTTCTAGCTCCCATAATTTGGCTTCCATGGCCAATTTTTTTGCGGGAATAAACTTTCATATAGCCACGGCTGACTATAATAGAGCAGATTCAAAGAACATTACAATTCTTCCCCAAAAGTAGCCTATGATATTCTTCAATAACTACCAAGTAGTTATGGGAGGGCTCACTTGGTCCCGATGATTGATCGAAGACAACCCTTGTTGGGTGTCTTTACTCCAATTTTCCTCACTCCTACTCCAGATTGCAAACCTACACACATAGAGACAAGAAACCTTCCTCAAGAGTGTTTGGTGGAATTGAAAGTGAATACAAAATAATTACCTTAACTACCTTAATTAGGCAAAGTAGTTCCTTGTCTAAACATTGAAGGAGATTGAATTCAACATAAACAAATCAACATTTAGGGGAGGGAAAGAAGAGAGATCTTCAATTTATTAATTATAACTACACTACAAAAGCGTGTATCTGATTCTGTTGTCGGCACTATTTGTAATCACTTTTTGGATTCCTCCAATTTCAGGCTACTCAGGACTACATCATCTCTAGTGTTCCTTTTCTCATGGATAAGAGGAAGATCAAGGGATCTTATGCCTCGCTAATGCGAAAAGGAAATGAACTTTAGGAAATAGGGGTCTCTTAAGAAATGCAGGTCATAAAAACCTCGGGAATAATGGCTTGGCTGCTAGGGGCTAGACAATTACTCTGACATAATAATAGTGCTTGTGCCTTCGTTCTACCCTTAGGTCTCTTTTTATACCATTTCAAGATGGTTGAGACCATTTTTCTATGGAAACACCTCTTAAGAGCACATAATTTTCCTATTTTTTAATATTTTTTTTGCACATTAAGATGTGTTTGCACCTTCCCTAGGGGAAAGTGGTGAGAACTCACACCTTTACTAAGCAAGAGTAACAAGTGGATTGTCTGGAAGGGAAAATTGCAAAGGGAGATCCCATGCAACAAAAAGGAGGATATGAAAGGGTAAAGGACAATCACATGCATATTAGCTACTGAGGTGGCAAAAGATGATATCTAATGTGTGAGGTTAGAAAGGGAGATGATGGCCAAAATACATTATCATACTGTAGATGGAGCAATTGGGTGGGACCAAGTGGAGTTCACCAAACTATGGATCAGGAAAGCACCTGCAATAAAAACCAAGGTGCCATATCAAACTCTTCCTGAGGTGGGAATACCCGTGCTCAGATGTAATTAAGCATGGCCACCAAATCAAGTATACCATGGATTCATGAAGTATATATAAAGCATTGATCATGGCCACGAAAAAGATACATGGTGGATCCATGTCAAAATAGATCATAGCCACGAATAATACACAATGGATCTATGTCTCAAAGTATATTAGGAGGATAACTGGAGCAATGAAATGAACAAACTGATCCTCCAATAGTACCAATATCATATGGGTGATTGGTACTATCTTGCGCAAATCAGGTATCATCATAAAGTGGAGATGCTGTTATGGCCCAAGGTCTTCAATCCTAACTCATTGAAGGTACGGATTTGCACCATGTGAATAAATGTGTTGAGGTCGAACATGGGAGAAATTGTTTGATTGTCAATCATTGGTGTATACCGTTAAAAAATGAAACATAACCCATCGATTATGATAATGGGCATCAAGGTACCTTGTACATTCTAGCAAGTGCGAATATATGTGCTATCATCGAACACTTGTAGAATCGATCGATTAGGGGACATTGGTGTATTCCCACTATCAATAGCAAGGGATTATTCCATTAATGACTGCAAACCCTAAGGTACTATAAGGTCTCTAGATCCCATTCCCAAAGTAAATGACTTGGAATCAATGGGAAGAGATATGTTGGAAGGAGGGAATTCAAACATCCCACATCATCCAACACAAGGAATATGAAGAGAAAGATTTGGAAGGTCTCAGACAAAAAAGTTGGAAGAACACACCACTAGGTACATGATCTGGATTTAGGAGTGAAACAAACCGATTAGCAGACTGAATACAATAAAGACAGAGATATGAAGAATAACACAGATATCCAGTGAACAATATCTTCTATTGAATAATGAAATAGGTTGAAACTGTAAAATTGCAGAACTGAAACACTTGCTCGAATGGTGGTAGCTATCTCTGAGAAGAGATGTGGCTGCTACACACATCCGTCTGAGCATAATGGATTACAATGAGGCTCTAGAGGCCTTTTTGATATTACTCATGAATTCCAAAAACCTATCCCTAGAAGGTGAAACACCAAAATTCATGTGGGCTCCTATGGGTAAGTTGGTGTAAGTTGGTACCTCAACTTCCCAGGGTCATAACTTTTGCATACGACCTTCGTTTTAGGTGCGTGATAGCCCATTGGAAAGGTCTTTCAAAGAGCAACACATTCTGCCATCAAACTCTAACTCCATCTACATTTTTTACTGTGGAAAGCAAAAAAAAACAATGTTTGGGGCCCCAAAATGGCCCTGGAAGTACAACAAGATGTGTTGACATGAAAACATACAAAATAAGCCAGTTGGATTAGGTGAGAGGCCACCAATATACACTTGGAGGATGTGTGGGGCTTCAGACATCCCTAGAACTATAGAACCCACAATTACAAAGAAGTACAGAAGAACGTGTTGAACAAAAACATACAAGAGGAGCCAGTTGGAATAGGTGGGTGGCCACCAATATCCACCTGGATCAATCCTCCCCCCTTAGGAAGCAATGGTATCCATTGCGTTGATTTCCCCCATCAGATAAGGAAATTTATATTGGATTTGGCCTCGGGTGAGCCACTTGCCTTGGTATAGGAGTTGCCCTGCCTTGACAACCCAATAAAGTTGGATCCTCTGTTGGCGAGTGCCCTTGACCTGTGTGTCCACTATATGATCAGTGGATGCTTGTTCCATGAAGTCGGGGTTGAGATCTATTGGTGTCAGTTGTTCTGCGATCTCTAAGGTGTCCAATAATGGTGGAAAATATGGCTGAAGGAGGTCCACATTGAACACTGGATGCAAGCCAAGGAAGGGTGGAGTGTTGAGCTCAAAAGAATTTCTACTCACGGCCTTGGTGATAGTGTAAGGACCATGGTAAGTGGGCGAAGCTTCTAATGGGGCCTCGTGAGACCCTCCTTCTGCAAATGTAACCAAAATTTGTCACCAACCTGAAACTGGTGTGGTTCCATGTGTTGATCATGGCGCTGCTGGTACTTAGCATTAGATTTCTAAAAAATCTCTTGGACCTATTGGCAGATGTGCTAAATCCGCTCAATGAATCTGGTAGTTTTGTCGATCGCAGACTAATCATGGGAAGAGTCTATCTGTGCGGTGGAAAGAGGAAGTGCAACATCAATGGGTCCCAAGGGTTGGAATCAGACCCACCTGAAATGGGATATGGTCGGTGGAGCTATTGAGAGCCTTGTTGTAACTGTGTTGAACATAGGGGAGACTCTCGTCCCATGTACATGGATGCTTAGAATTGTACATGTGTAGGATGTGCACAATCATCTAATTGATTACCTTTGTTTGGCCATCAGTTTGGGGGTGGAAAGAAGTGGATTTTGTGAGCTTGGTGTCCAACAATGATCAAAGACTCAACCAAAATGTGCTGAGGAACCTAGTGTCCCGGTCGAAGATGATGGTCTGTGGTATCCCAAAGTGGACCCACACTCGTTCGAAGAAGAGATTGGTAGTATCTTCCACTGTGATATTCTTCTTGCAGGATTTGAGGATGGCCATCTTCGAAAATCGATCAAAGACCACAAATACACAGTCATTTCCTTGCTTGGTGGACGACGGGCCAGACATGTAATTCATTGAGATGGATTCCCAAGGCTTCTCGGGAATAGGAAGAGGGGTGTATAAGATTTGCTTCTTGATGGATGGCTTGGAAATGGCATAGGAAGTGCAAGATTTGATATACTTGTTGACATCCTGTCGAAGTTTTGGCCAACAAAAATGTTTTTGAATAATGGCCACAGTTTTCTCCATGTCAAAATGTCCTGCCACCCGACTGTAGTGGGCTTCCCAAATCAACTTTACACTCTCGCTTGTAGGAACACAGAGATGGCCCAGGTGGCATAAGAGTCTGTTCTGAATGTGAAAATTGTTGATAGTTGCACATGTACCTAAGAGATGATAGGTGGTGGCGAAGTCCAGATATTGCTGATAAAGTTGGGGCCACTCAGATGCTTCATGTCCACAGGAATGGAGCACAATGGTGAGTGCAGCCACAGGAGGCCGACTGAGGCAGTCAATGACACGATTTGAGATGCCTATATTATACTTGATGTTGAGATGGAACTGTTGCAGGTAGGTGGACCACTTTTGATGGCGCTCATTCTGCAATTTCCCTTGTGTCTGTATGAACTGCAGAGGCTTGTGATCAATGTGTATGATCGTCTCTTTTCCTATAATGTAATGTTTCCATTGACGACGGGCTTGTACAATGGAATACATTTTCTTGTCATAGGTGGGATATTTTCGGACAGTATCAAAGAGTGTCTCAATATGGTATGCCACTGGATGCCCATGCTGAGTGAGAACTGCGCCCACAATATAGTCAGATGCATTAGTCTCAATCTCAAACGATTGTTGCATATCGGGTAAGGAGAGTACTGGAGTTGAGCACAAGAGATGCTTTAGATCATTGAATGCTTGTTGTTGTTCCTTCCCCCACACGAAATTGGCCTTACCACTGCCCTTGGTCACCTGGCTTAGGGCCCATGCAATATGGGAGAATCCCAACACGAACTATTGGTAGAAGTTGGCTAGTCCCAAGAAGCTCCAAAGCTCGATCAGGGCTAGCCAGTCACAGGTGACTTGGATTTTAGCTGGATCAACATGTACCCCATGCTCATCAACAATGTAGCCCAAGTATTGGACCATATTCATGCCAAAAGAACATTTTTCCAAGATGGCATATAGCTTGTGTTGCCGCAGAGTGCTCAAAACCTGTTGAATATGGCACATGTGCTCCTCCCACGTTCTGTTGAAGATGAGGATTTCATCCAAATATACCACCACAAAGGAGTTGGTGAAGGGTCTCAATACATCATCCTATCAACCTCATGAAAGTGGCTAGTGCATTTGTTAAGCCAAAGGGAATGACTAGCCATTCGAAGAGACCTTCCTTATATTTGAAGGTTGTCTTCGATACATCGGTTGGTTCAATGGGAACCTGGTGGTAGCCATACTTTATGTCAATCTTGCTGAAGAAATTTCCCCCCTTGAGTTGGTCAAGAAGGTCATCAATCCTGGGAATGGGGTACCAGTTCCTGACTGTGATTTTGTTTAAGGCTCTGTAATCAATGCAGAGTCGTCAAATTCCGTCCTTCTTATGCACTAGTACAATTGGGCTTTCACAAGGGGAGGAGGTGGGTTTAATGTGCCCCTTTTGAAGCAGCTCTTGGATTTGTCTCTTGATTTCTTCATTTTCCATCAGTGAGGGACGATAGAATGGTCCATTAGGTAGAGGTGCACCCTGTGTCAGATCAATTGGATGCTTGACTTGGCAATGTGTCGGTACCCTTGTAGGTGAGGAGAAGATGTCTCTGTATGCTTCCATGATCTCGTCCACTTTATTTTGCTGCAAAGAGAGGCTCTGTGTAGAGGCCACAGATGTGGAGATGACCTTCTGCTTACTATGAGCATGGATTACAAAGAAGATGAACTTCTCGGTCTATGAGATGACCTCACCATTTCTTAGCAGAGATTAAAGAAATAACAGTAGGCAGCGCTACCTCTGGTATCTTGTACAATTGTTTACCCAGAGTAATAATAACATTGCAGGGTCATACTCATACACAACATGAAGCTTCCACAAATATGGTTGTCCTAAAAGAACATCACAAACGTTAAGGGGGGAAATATCACACAGTACCTCATCTTTGAAAGGCTTGATGTCGTAGGGTAGATGACACTGTTGGCTGACACAAAGATATATTCCTTGGCGAAGCCAACCGATGGTGTAGGGTTGCGGGTGCAGTGTCGTTGGCAGTTCCAGCCACTTGATGACCTTTGCTGAAATCAGGTTCTTCTGACTCCCGCTATTGACAATGAAATGAAGCAGAGTCCCTTTCCCACATCTGCGAGTGACAGAGGCATTCTCCTTCCTATGGTTCTTCTGGTTCGCTTGGTCGAACTTTTGTGGTACTGAGAGTGGAAATGGGTTCAACATCGATAATCCACTTCCCTCCTTTAGGATTTGATTCAGAATCAGAATCGACCTCTGACTCGGAAGCCTTCAGTTCGACCATGAGTGTCTACTTGGAGTGGAATTCTTTGGTGTTGTGCTAAGGGATTTTATGGTACTCATGCCATTTTCTCGTGTCCTTCTTCATCTTTTCATTGCCCTTCTTGTGTTGTGGCTTGGAATAGTTTTCCTGAGGGAGACCATCTTGAATTGGTCCCTTGTTGGGTGGGTTGGTGCCGCCTTTTCCCTGCTTCGACTGTGATGGGTTTGCAGATCCAAACTCTCGCCTTTTCTTCTTAAATTTCTGCTCGATCTTGACTACATATCTATATGTCGTGCCCAATGAGGCGATGTCTAGAAAATCCATTTCTGTTTGAATGTATCTATGCAAACAATTTTGGTATTTGAGCACCAGATGACGCTCAAAGTCTTTGATACCCAACTTGGTGCACAGGGTATGGAAAATATTGGTGAAATCTGGTAATGTCTGGTCCCTTTCTTGATGTAGGGTGGTCCATCTAGTGTACTGGTCCTCTTAGCATCCAATAGGGAAGTATTGTTCTTTAATGACGTCCCGGAAGGAATCCCATGTAGGGGCCACCACAAACATTACATATTCCTCTATGGCCCTTTTCTCAGAGTAAGTATCCCACCGGTATTAAACATGGGGAACAACCTTGAGGAGTAAAAAAGTGATATTTTCCCTATCGAAAAAATTGTGGATTGAAAAATACCCTTCAAGCAAATTCAACCATTTATCTACAACATTCGCATCTATCGGTCCTTCAAATAACGGAATATCAAAATTTACCTGTACCTTGAAGGGGGTTGCATGGCTGCTTGATGAAGATGCTTCTCTTGTGGGAAGTCATCGAAGGATCTGCACAAAGTTGTCCATCATTTCGTTCCTTTGTCACGCGAGGGATTCCTTGAGCAACATTTTAATATGATCTCTTACTCCATCATATTTATTTTTGTCCCCCATGGGTTGTTGTCAGGCTCAACGCGACCGATCTTGCAATGGATTGATTGGTTCAAGTCCCAACTTCTTGTACCCAGATCTTGTCAGGGACATGCACGAAAAAAAATAAATGAAGAGCAGACTGCTCTGATACCACTGATCTGGATTTAAGAGAAGAATGAACTAATTAACAAAATGAAAACAATAAACATAGAGATATGAAGAATAAAAAAATATATCCAGTGAAAAATATCTTCTATTGAATAATGAAATAGGCTGAAACTGTAAAACTACAGAACTGAAACACTTGCTTGAATGGTGGTAGTTATCTCTGAGAAGAGATGTGGCTGCTACGCGCATCCATCTGAGCAGAATGGATTACAATGAGTCTCTAGAGGCATTTTTTATATTACTCATTAATGCCAAAACCATAGACATCCAAAAACCTAACCCTAGAAGGTCAAATGCCAAAAGTCATGTGGGCCCCTTTGGGTAAGTTGGTGTAAGTTGGTACCTCAACTTCCCAGGGTCGTAACTTTTGCATATGACCTTTGTTTTAGGTGCATGATAGCCCATTGGAAAGGTCTTTCAGAGAACTACACATTTCACGTGTCAAACTTTGACTCCATTTACAGTTTGACTGTGGAGAGCCAAAAAAACAATGTTTAGGGCCCCAAAACGGCCCTGGAAGTACAACAAGATGTGTTGACATGAAAACATACAAAATAAGCTAGTTGGATTAGTCAAGAGGCTACTAGTATCCACCTGGAGGATGTTTGGGGATTCAGACATCCCTAGAAGTGTAGAACCCACAATTACAAATAAGTATATAATAATGTGCTAAACAAAAACTGACAAGAGGAGCCAGTTGGAATAGGTGGGTGGCCACCAATATCCACCTGGATCAGTACATATCCTACATGAACTAGATAGAATATCACATGGAAGGGACCCTCTGAGCAAAAAATGATAATGAAAGTTGATGACAAAGGTGAGGACTTCTACCAATGATGAAAATGGAAACTGTTGGAACATCGAGCATTGATGGTTCATCACACTTCTCTTGGATTCAGTCGGTTGGGCCATCGACCGGATCACTACATTAGTTGGTCGAGTAGTCGACATGCATGTCGGTCAGATAGTAGACCAACTGTCTAAGATAGTTCGGCAGTGGATCAACCAGCCCAACAACTAATCACAATTTGGATGCATGGACGGTTGGGTTGAGCATCCTTGTTGAGTCGACTAGACAACACGAATTTGACGAAGTCAACTCTAAAATTCGACGATTATATGTGGACAAGATCTTCTCAATTACAAGGAAAATCCTTAGACCTTGAGGCTATAAATAGTAAACCCCATGGGTCATTATCATCAAGTGATCGAAGTGATATCATATGGACATATCAAGTTTCAATATGCATTATGATGTTTTGACCACAGTGCACTTTGCTTTAAGTGTTGTAATGGTGTCTTTAGACACCACCTTTGTCTTCGAAATTTTATTACCTCTTTGATTATCTGTAGAATTGTCTCTTTGTTTCATAAGAAGTTCCACCCTATTCCCCAACATGATATCAAATTCAATGGTTTCAAACCTTACCAGTTATCTATAAACCTTGTTGAGTTAGATTTGTTGTGTGATTGACTCTGGGCCGGTGGTTTGTTGTTTAGAACATATTGAAATAGAACTTTTATGTCTAGATATCGAAGATGGATTCGAAGATTGATCCTGTTATTCTAAATGGATCAAATTATATAGTATGGACACCAGACATGAAAACCATGTTGAAGAGTAAAGGACTGTGGCAGTATATGAAGATTGCGATTCCAAATCCAACAGACGATCATGATAAGTTCATTGTTGATGGAAAGAAGGATGAGGTTTTGGGGGTCATTATGACATATATCTCACGGAAGATTTGGTTTCACATTGGTGATTAAATTCATCAATTATATAAGAAGCTAAAGTTGTTGTTTGATAGAGTCGACGAAATCCACATCATGCAATTGGAGAAAGAGTTGATCTCTCTTGATCCTTATTCTTTTGATAGAATAGAGGACTATTTGGTGTGTGTGAAGGAAATCCAATTGAAATTGGGAGAATGTGGAAAGAATTATCAAAATAAATACATACAACTCATCAAGTTGGTCCTGATGAATTTAAGAACACCATTTGATGTGTTTGTGTTGACTTTCCGCACCAACTAGCAAGCACACAAGGAAGATGGTAAGGAATACACCTTTGAATATTTTTGTGGTATTTTGATTATTGATCAACATAGATTGCTTGAAGAAGGTAAATTGGTGGTAAACATCAATCCCACTTTCTCAAGGGAAAGGGAGGGTCAAATTACATGGAAAGAGTATAATTTGATAACTCTACACAGAAACCTAGAGGCCTTGACCAAAAACCTAAGGGGAAAATAGATGCACCCCAACGAAGTCGAAAGAAGAAGACATGTCAGTTGTTTGTTGACCTGTTGATAATTTCACCTTCCAAGTAGGAACTTCTTGAGCCTTATTGTCTCATCCCGTGCAAAATGAATGGGTAGTCGAATCTGGGTGGACACATCATATGGCTAAGGATGCTTTCTTGTTCACATCTTTGGATGAAGCCAAGGAATATAATATTTATGTTTTTGATGATTTTTCCTTCGATATTGCTAGTGAGGGTGGTGTTTCCTATCGACATGGGAGAATTGTTGATGTTTATCATGTGGCAAGCCTCAGTGCCAATATGTTGTCTGTTGATCAGCTAACACAGATGGGTAGGATTGCTGAATTTTTTCTAGATCAGTTCTATGTTCATTATTTGAAGAAAGGTCTGTCGATTGTCGTCAGAGGGTTTCTCAACCCGAAGGCTAATTTGTATAAATTCTATGACATGACTCGACCTAACTGCGAACCGAATTCTCTTGTTTCTCACAATGATGAATGGATTTTAACTTGGCATGAATGACTCAAACACCTAAATTTACAAAGTCTATAGGAACTAGCAACTCAGAAAATGGTTTCTGGTCTACCTAAAGTGTTTCCCCCTAAAAGAGTATGTAAAGGTTGTGTTCTTAGCAAGCATCATCAGGCACTGTTCGAATCTGGAAAAGCATGATGAGCATAGAACCTATTGGAGTTGGTTCACAATCATGTCTGTTGCATCAATCTACCTTCATTGGTAGGTTCAAGGTATATTTTGTCTTTCATTGATGATCTCTCTCATTTCACTTGCGTTTATTTTCTGAAGAATAAGAATCTTGTCTTTGAAAAATTCAAAGAGTTTAGAGCCTATTTTGAAAAGCAATGTGGCCGACCCATCAAGTGATTGGGATTAGAAAATGGTGGTGAGTATGTCAATCGACCTTTTGAATAATACCTGGTTTGATTTGGTATTGATTGACATTGGTTGGTTCCTCACACACCTCAACAGAATGGCATTGTAGAATGAAAAAATCAGTTGTTAGTCGAAATGGCTAGATGTATTTTGGGGGATAAAAATATGCCCTCTTTCTTTTGGGATGAAGTAGTTTATTGTGAAAACTATTTTCTTAGTCACATCTAGACTAGAGTTATGCCTTCCATGACTTCAATCGAACGATGGTGTGGAAAGAAGCCTTCACTCAACCACCTATGTGTGTTTGGATGTGTTTCCTAGGCTCATATTTTCGATGATTGCATAAATAAGTTGGATGCAAAGAGTCATGCTTTCATCATCACGAGCTAATCTGAAGAGTCGAAATCATATCGAGTGTTTGATCCTATCAAAGGAAAAATTATTATCAGACGAAATGTATGGTTTGATGAGAATTATTCTGGAATCAATTTGTTGAATGCCTTATCTAGATTGTTGTAGGATGATCTCTTTGATATTTTCTTACAATTTGGTTCTCTTGTTCCATATTTTAGTGCTTCGAATTGACAATTGAAATTTGTTCCTATTTTGACTAGATCGTCGACCTCTAAGTCGACTAGTCCATTGATATTTTTTTTTATTGGTACGTTGTCTATGCCAAATAAAACTCTTTTGAATTCTTATCGACTTGTTGTTGTGAACACCAGTTCACCTGTTTCTTTTATGCCCCATTGGGCTGCTAAGACAATTGAAGTTGTTGGAGTTGATGTCGATGACATTTTCTTTAGGCAACAAACTCAAAGTCAAAATCAACATGACAACGTTTCCTTGATGACTCATGTACTTGAAACTTTAGATCCTATTTCCTACTTGGATGCTCAAGGACGACCTGAATGGGACTAGGCTATGTAGACATAAATTGATTCTTTTTCGAAGAATCACACTTGGGACTTGGTTCCCTGACCACAAAGAAAGAACATCGTGAAATGTGAATGGGTCTACATGACCAAATTCACATCTGAAGGTGTTATTGAGTGACATAAAGAACACCTAGTTGCGAATGGATTTTCTCAACAAGAAGGTATCAACTACACTGAGACCTTTCCCCCTTTGTTGCAAATATGAACTATGTTCGACCGATTCTTTCCCTTGCTGCTCATTTTAAATGGAAAATCCATCAGATGGATGTGAAGAGTGCTTTTCTTCATGGAGACTTATCTGAAGAAATTTTCATGGAAAAACCACCTGGTTTTGTGACAGATTATAACTTGGTTTGCTAACTCAAGAAGTCACTTTATGGTCTGAAGCAAGCTCCCCGAGATTGGTATGCTAAGATCAACATTTTGTTTCTTCGACTTGGTTTCAAACGTTGTGAATCTAATCATAGCTTGTATGTACTCCATACCAATGGAGACACTTTGATTGATTGTTGTATATGTATATAACCTTCTCATTACTGACAATAATACTGATCTCATTCTTAGATTGAAGAAACAACTTGTTGACTCCTTTGACATGACATATCTTGGTACTCTACATTATTTTTTGGGTCTTCAAGTATTACCACTATGTGATGTTTTTTTCATTTCTTAGTCTAAATACGTGATGGATCTTTTGACATGTTTTAAGATAGCCAATTGTAAGCCTTGTGATACTCCTTTTTAATCTGAAGTAAATCTCACCAAAACTTATCAAACACCCGCAGTCGATGCTATGCTTTATTGACAACTAGTTGAAAATATTGTTTATCTTACTCATATTCGACTTGACATTTCCTTTGCTATTAGTGTGGTTTCTCGGTTGATGTTGGACCCTAGAGAAAGCCACTAGAAAGTAGTCAAAAAATGTGTTTTCTATCTCAAAGGTACCACTCATTTTAGTATCAAGTATTGTCGAAGTTCAGATTCACTAGTCAAATTTACCAATTTCGACTAGGTTGGCAACAATGATGATCGAAAGTCCACTTTTGGCTATGTGTTTCATCTAATCACTGGACCATTGGTGTGGTCATGCAAGAAACATAAGGAGACTAAGGTAGTCTTCTTGTCGATTAAAAAAGTAGAATATCATGGCATCGTTTAAGTAGGTACTGAAGTAGTATGGATCCACCAACTTCTGGGTGAACTTGGATTTCATGTTCAGACCTCAACTACAATCTACTGTGATAACCAAATTGAAATACACGTTGCTAACAATATTGTTTCCCATAGTAAGATGAAGCATGTTGAGATCCATGCTCACTATTTGAGACCGTTGGTTCATGAGAATGTTGTATCTCTTGAATATTGCAGGACATATGATCGAGTTGCTAATATCTTCATTAAACCCTTAGTTGAAGCCGGATTTATCAAGTTCCATAAAATGTTTGGGCTTCAAGAAGTTGAAATTATGGGGGGGTGTCATGATGGTGTAATTTCACCTCCTCTCTCCAAATATGTGTGTTGATGGGGGGTATTGGAACATCAAGCATTGATGGTTCATCACACTTTTCCTAGATTCAGTTGATAAACCTACATGTTGAAATAGTTGATCGAGCAATTGGCTAGATCTCTACATTAGTCAGTGGAGTAGTCGACATGCCTCTCGATTGAATAGTTGACCAATAGTCGAAGATAGTCGAGTGGTGGATTGAACAACCCAACAATCAACTGTGATTTGGATGCATGGACAGTCGAGTTGAGCATCATTGTCGAGCCGACTAGACAACAAAGATTTGACGGAGTCAACTCTAACAAATGACGGTTATATGTCGACAAGATATTCCCGATTACAAGGAAAGTGGTCAGATATTGATGCTATAAATAACTGACCCCATGGGTCATTATCATCAAGTGATCGAAGTGATATCATATGGAGATATCAAGGTCCAATATGCATTGTGACGTTCTAATCACAGTGCACTTTTCTTAAGTGTTGTAACAACGCCTTTAGACACCACCTTTGTATTCAAAATTTTATTACCTCTTCAATTATTTGGAGAATTGTCTGTCTATTTCGTAATAGGTTCCACTCTATTCCCCAATATAAACCAAGGTACATCATGAATCCTAATATGTGAATAAGGTCTTTTCGTCGAACACATGGGAAACCACTTATTTAGTGACCAATGTGTAATGTCCTTGTTGGCCTATGAGTCACAAGGAGTGGTTCCGCTATCCTAACTTGGTTCTCGTAAGATAAGTCGGAAAAGTTACCTAGGGAACTCAACTTTTGCCTAGGAAATAACTTTAAAAAGTGAAAAAGGGAAAAAGGGGGACATAGGTCTTAGGGAAATAAAGTCACTTAAAAATTATAAAGTGTGCACACATAAAGTGACTTTAAAAATAAAATAAAAGTAAAGTGAGCGGGAAAATAACTCAAGTGGGAAATAAAAGAGGGGAAATGAGGAGACATCCCTCATTCTTTCATTTTCTCATTTGGAAATTAGATTTTGGAGAGCTCTTGAGGAAAGAGTCTAGGGTTTTGGAAACCCTTCATCTATCTCTAGTTTCGGTGTTGAAACTATAAACCCTAGTCAGATATGGGGAAGAAGTCACTTCAGGTTTCTTTATCGCACTTCACTGGATTGAGTTCCTTCATTCGAAATTTAATCTCGATGTGTGGGGATCGATTTGATCAAGGAGGGCGAGTTTCTCTTGGATGGTATGCATTGTTTGTGGCTAGGATTCATCTTGGAGAGGTTGTGTTCTTCTTAAGCTAGAGTTTCATCTGCCTGAGCTAAATCTTTCATTTATGGTTTGATTTCTTTAGTGGGGACGAGTTACCTTAAGTTGGGCATTGAAGCTACCTGGAGAGGCGCATTTTGATTGCTACTGGGATAGTTTGTATGCTGGTTAATATTGCTTCACAACTGGGCACACTCTATATGTTGAAGGAGCATAGATATTGTTGGAAAGGAGGGGTCGAATTACTTCTTTGGTGAGCAGAGGGTCACCCTTTGCATTGTTGAGCGTTATTACTAATTCCTGGGCGTATTTTTCATGGTGGTTATCACTGTCCCTTGCTGGAAAATATTGATGGGCTCTATTTCTCCTAGTGGACACCATTATTATTGTTGGGCAAATTCCTTGACTGCTGAGAGCTTCATTGAATTTTTGGGCATGAATTTATATTATTCTGGGTGCCATATTCATTGTTGGGTGCATCTTTACAGTCCATACAAACCTGTCATCTCTATCATATTTCTGTTGCAAGTTCAAATTCAGAACGATAGATAATATGAATGTCAAATCTTCCAATTATTGAGACATGTTCCTCTTATCATTGCTGTAGATGAATTTGTGTGTTTTGTTGAAATAAACTACTGCACTTATTGTTAAATTACATGCTATAGCAACTGCTATGTTGTTAAATGTTTTTTCCTTATGATAATATAAAATAAGCAAAGATTTCTTAGTTTATTCAACATTATGGAAATTACATTTTTCATGGCCCTTGCTGGGCATTTTCATTCAAACTATTTGAAAAAAGTACACACTTAAATATTTAGACAAAAATTTGCAAAAAGGGTGGATTGGAATATTACAGTGGTATCATATCATATTCCTCTACATTTGTGGGCTTTGAGGGGCACTTATAATCATATTTATAAGACCATAATAGGAGAAGAACATTACCTACATAAGATGTAGGGGAAGAACACCAGATCCCGCCATGTGGGAAGAAGAAGAAGTGGTTAGAGAAGAAGAAACATGAGATGCAACACCATCTATCACACTTAAGGGAAAATAAACTATGGGGGAAGAAGATGATGCCAAGATCAACAATCTTTTTAATATTTTGAATGATTTTTCCAAGGGTCAAAAGGTCATGATGGACCTTATGGGGAAGCTAGCTAAGAATTACTTGGAGGGCCTGATGAAGCAGAATCATAACGGTGATGGGGGCTCAAACAATGGAGAGTAGCCACTCACGCACTACCATGCAGAGCCACCCCCACTTGTACACCAAATCCCCAGACCCACTATGCCTCAATTCTTGGGGAATTATTTCGCAGGTCCATTGATGTAGGTTGATCAGGATGAGCCCTATAGGGCATATTTAGCGGAGTACATGAGGCTGGGAGATGATTTCCACTCAGCCATGTCTTTTGCAGAGTTCTACAATATGAAAAGTAGAAACTGACCGAGAGGGCCCATGAGGGCCATGAAACAAAATTTTGAGTTGCAAAGTACCCTTGGGAAGGTCATCGTTCCCAACTTTGACGAGAGCTCTAAATGCTCTGTGAGATCATGGGTGCAGAAGCTCGACACTTACTTCCAGCTACACCAGATGACAGAGATAGATGCCATTAAGTTGGCCACCTTACACTTGGATGGTGAGGCCCATGAATGGTGGTACCATGGGTTAGTCACCTTGGGACATGACAGGGTCACTTCCTACCAGGACTTCACACAGAGGCTCATCGAGAGATTTGACAGGAAGGATCCAGAGTTTCACTTCAGAGAGTTGGCTCAGCTCAAGAAGACAGGTATCCCAAAGGCTTAAGTATTTGAGTTTCATAGGGTTGCAGTGATGGTGACAGACATTTTAGAGGCTCGTTTGGTGATGTTGTTTGTTAAGGGGCTATCACAGCCTCTATGAGGATGGGTCAAGGATTACAAGCCTATCGCTTTACAAGATGCAGTCAACAGAGATCGTGACATGCATGATGCACTACCTAAAAGTCAGTTTCCACCCAAACCCACTTTTACTCTGAAGACTAAGGAGACCAGACCACCTCAGAGAGATTGGGCCAGAAATCCCAAACTGGATGAAGGTACCAAGAAATAATTAAGGAAAATGAAATTGTGTTTCAACTATCAGGAACCATGGGCACTAGGACATAGATGCGTTGGGAAGGAAAAAATGGGGAAGGCCCATTACATTGAGGTATACTATGACAGTTAAAGTGATGAGGATGAAGAGGTGGAGCAGGCACATGACTAGGGACATCCAACATCAAGAGAAGAGTCTTCACAAGTTGGGGCTAAGGGCCTAGTCATGGCATCGATGTCAAGATTTATGAGTTATCATACCTTCGGGGTTAGAGGTGTCTTACAGGGGCATAAGGTGACAATATTGATTGATGGGGGAGCATTGCATAACTTCATTGACACGAACATGGTCAAGAGGAGAGGAATTTTGATAGAGGAATTCAATGGGTTCATAGTAGTCATACCAGGAGGCCACAAAATGAGTTGCACCAAGTGGATTCTCAAGCTCACAATAACCATGGGAAACTACTCAATGACAGATGATTTCTTCATGGTGGACGTACCAGTCACCAATGCAGTGTTTGGATTTCAATGGATTTACTATATTGGGAGATACACTACTGATCAGAGGACCATGGAGGTGGAGTTCATAAGCCCAAATGGCGAGAAAGTGGTCCTGCGAGCCATGCACCAGTACCCGCTGAAGATTGTGTCATCGCACAATATGGAGGTAGTCGTGAGGCATGGTGATATAGAGTGGGGTGTAGAGTGTTTTATTTCTAACAAAGAGCCACCAGACTGGCCGCAACAACTTCCAAAGGACTTACAGATATTGCTCCACAAACATCATAAGGTATTTACTAACATTCCTTCGAGAATTCCACCTGATAGAGGTTTTGATCATATCATAGAGTTATAAGAGGGGTCCAAGCAATTATCAAAAATCCCTATCGATACCCTAAAGTTTACAAGGATGAGCTTGAAAAAACCATCAAAGAATTGTTGAAAATGGGCCACATCCGCCCTAGTTCTAGCATGTTTGTCTCTTTCATTGTCTTAGTCTAGAAGAAGGATGGTACTTTGTGGATGTGTATTGAATACAGGGATCTAAACAAGAAAATGATCAAGAATCGATACCCCATACCCAGGATCGATGAATTAATGGATGAGCTTAGGGGAGATAATTTTTTCTCAAAGATTGATCTTCAATCAGGGTACCATCAGATTAAGGTATGAGAGAAAGACATACCTAAGACAACCTTTAGATGCCACTATGGGCATTACAATTTTGTGGTCATGCCATTTGGGCTAACTAACGCTCCTGCCACTTTCCAGTTGTGCTTGAATAATGTGTTCAATAAGAGGTTGAGGATGTTCTTATTGGTCTTCTTTGACGACATCCTCATATACAACAAAACATGGGAAGACCATATGCGACATCTTGATGAAGTACTTGGTATTATAGAGAGTCAACAACTGTATGCAAAGGAATCTAAGTGTCAGTTTGGTATGAAAACAATGCTCTACTTGGGGCACGTGATTGGGGAAAATGGGGTACAGGTGCACCACGAAAATATTAGGACGATCATTGAGTGGTCAACTATGAGGAATGTGAAAGAAATAAAGAGTATCCTTGGTCTCTGCACTTACTACATGAAATTTGTTAAAGGATTCTCACAGTTGACAATGCCACTGACCGATCTCACAAATAAGGGGGCTTTAGTTTGGATAGAGGAGGCCCAAGAGACATTCGATAAAATGAAATAGGTGATGAGTTCATGCCCTATTTTAGCACTCCCTGATTTTACTCAGCCCTTTGTCTTGGAGTGTGATGCTTCAAGAATTGGGATATGAGTTGTATTGAAGAAAAGCGGTCACCCAATCACGTTTGAGAGCCGCAAACTCCGAGAGTATGAGTGACATTAATCCCTATATGACAAAGAGATGTTGTCCATAATGAATGCTTTGGACAAATTCCAACAGTACTTGGTGGGAAACAGGTTCAAGGTAAAGACTGATCATAATAGCTTGAAGTTTCTCATGGAGCAAAAGGAGTTGAGTGAGTGAAAAAAAAAATGGATTAGTAAAATCCAAGCCTACGATTTTGAAATTGAGTATGTGAAAGGAAAAAATAATGTGGTTTCTACCTCCCTATCTAGGATACCCACTCTCTCTCTCATGGATATTTTTGCGAAACGAAAGGCACTTCTATTGGTGGAATACTCCAAAAACAAGTTTGCTTGTGAGATAATTGATGGTCAAGTCTCCGATGATAGGTACACAGTTATTGATGATATCATATATTATAAGGACCATATCTACTTAGTACCAAAATCCCAGTTGAAAGACAAAATGCTACAAGCTTCTCATAATTCTCCCTTGGCAGGTCATCCAGGATATCTGAAGACTTATAGAAAATTTTGGGAGGTTCGCTTGGAAGGGTCTCAATACTGATTTACTAATGTTTGTACAGGAGTGCCACAACTGTCAGCAGAATAAGGTAGTACATACCCATCCAACAGGATTGCTCCAACCACTTCCCATCCCTGAACAAAAATGGGAAAGAATTTTGATGGATTTTATTGCACGACTACCTCAGGTTCAAGGGAAGGATTGTATCTATGTGGTGGTTGAAAAGCTTACTAAATTCTCCCATTTCTTTTCCATATCGTCCAAATACTTTGCAGAGCATGTAGCAAAATTGTTCTTCAGAGAGGTATTTTAGCTGCATGGACTTCCCAAGAAAATTCTCAGTGATCGAGACAACAGATTCATGGGGGGTTTCTGGAAGGAGCTGTTTAGAATCATAGGGACAAAATTAATGTCCAGTACCAGTTATCACCCTCATACTGATGGGAAAAATGAAATTGTGAACAAATGGATCGAGGGGTATTTGAGAAATTATGTATCAGGGCAAAAAAAGGCATGGATAAAATGGCTTCACTTGGGTGAGCATTGCTATAACACCACCTATCACATGTCGATAGGGATGAAACCTTTCAAATATTTGTATGGTTATGACACCACCACCTTTGTGGATCAAGAATTTGGGGATAGACAGGCACCCAAAGCCAAAGATTGGATTCAGGAGAGTCAAGACATCCTGCGAACCCTCAAAGATAACTTGCAAATGACACATAATCATTAGAAAATATGGTATACTCCACTTGCAACCATTCAAACAGTCATCCTTAAAAATGAAAGGGGTAGAAAAATTTAAGCCACGATTATATGGTCCCTATAGGATTTCGAGGCGAGTCGGGGAGGTATCTTATGAGGGGTGTAAGATACACAATGTCTTCCATGTTTCGTGCCTCAAGAAGGTGATGGGAATACAAGTTGTCACCTGTACAAAGCTACCACCAATGGATGAGGAGGGGAAATTAATTCTAATTCTGGAGGAGGTGTTGGAGACTAGAGAGAGAAAATTAAGGAACGAGAGCATAAAAGAGTGCTTGATCAAATGGAAAAATCTTCCTATTGAAGACGCCACTTGGGAAGGAGAGTAGATATTGCAGCTTCCTAGATTGTATTTTCCTGAGGACAAGCAATATCAGGCGGGGAGGAATGTAATGTCCCCATTGGCATAGGAGTCATAAGGAGTGGTTCCGCTAGCCTAACTTGGTTCCCATAGGCTAAGTCATAAAATTTACCTAGGGAACTCAACTTTTTCCTAGGAAATAACTTTATAAAGTGAAAAAGGGAAAAAGGGGGACATGGGTATTAGGAAAATAAAGTCACTTAAAAATTATAAAGTGTGCACACATAAAGTGACTTTAAAAATAAAATAAAAGTAAAGTGAGTGGGAAAATAACTCAAGTGAGAAATAAAAAAGGGGAAATGAGGAGGCACCCCTCATTCTTGCATTTGCTCATTTGGAAATTAGATTTTGGAGATCTCTTGAGGAAAGAGTCTAGGGTTTTGGAAACCTTTCATCTATCTCTAGTTTCAGTGTTGAAACTATACACCCTAGTCAGATCTGAAGAAGAAGTCACTTCAGGTTTCTTCATTGCACTTCACTGGATTGAGTTCCTTCATTCGACATTTAATCTCGGTGTGTGGGGGTCAATTTGATCAAGAAGGGTGAGTTTCTCTTGGAGGGTACTAATTGTTTGTGCCTGGGATTCATCTTGGAGAGGTTGTGTTCTTCCTAAGCTAGAGTTTCATCTTCCTGAGCCAAATCTTTCATTTATGGGTCAATTTCTTTAGTGGGGACAAGTTACCTTAAGATGGGTGTTGAACCTACCTGGAGAGGCACATTTTGATTACTACTGGGACAATTTGTATGCTGGTTACTATTCCTTCACAACTGGGTGCACTCTATATGTTGAAGGAGAAAAAATATTGTTGGAAAGGAGAGGTTGAATTACTTATTTGGTGAGTAGAGGGTCATCCCTTGCATTGTTAGGTGTTATTACTAATTCCTGGGTGTATTTTTCATGGTGGTTATCACTGTCCCTTGTTGGAAACTACTGTTGGGCACTATTTCTCCTAGTGGACGCCATTATTATTGTTGGGATTTACTGCTGGGTGCATTCCTTCACTACTGAGAGCTTCATTGAATTTCTGGGCGCCATACTCATTGTTGGGTGCATCTTTACAGTCCATACAGACATGTTATCTCTATCATATTTCTGTTGCAAGTTCAACTTTAGCACGACAGATAATATGGTTTCCAAATTCTCCAATTAGTGAGATAGGTTCCTCTTATCATTGCTATAGATGAATTTGTGTGTTTTGTTGAAATAAATTGTTGCACTTATTGTTAAATTACATGTTATAGCAACTGTTGTGTTGTTAAATGTTTTTCCCTTATGATAATATGAAATAAGCAAATATTTCTCAGTTTATTCAACATTGTGGAAATCACATTTTTCATGGCCCTTTCTAGGCATTTTCATTTAAACTATTTGAGAAAAGTACACACTTAAATATTTAGACAAAAAATTGCAAAAATGGTGGATTGGAATCTTACACAATTGTAACACCATGTTTCCCCTAGTTTGTAAATATAAATGATCCAAGTGGATATCGGTGGCCACCCACCTTTTTTGATTGGCTCAAAACAATTTTCTGGCAATTTACTATTTTTAGCATTTTTAACTTTTGAGGCCATTTTGAGGGCCCAAATGAAGGTTTTTTGAGATCGAGGTTCTCAATGTTATCCTACAACATGATTGAGCCTCCAAAATGAATCTCCTTGAAGATACCTTTCCAACGAGCTATCATATGCCTAAAAGGGAGATCGTATGCAAAAGTTACGACCCCGGGAAGTTAATGTACTAACTTACCCAAACGGGGCCCACATGACTTTTGGCGCTTCATATCCTAGGGTTAGGTTTTTGATGTCTAGGGTTTTTGGCATTCCTGTTTATTGTAAAAAGGCTTCCATATCCTCATTGTAATCATCTTCTTGTGAATGCGAGTAGCCGTCACATCTCTTCTCAGAGATAAGCTTCCACCATTCTAGTGAGTCTTTACTCTATATTTTTATAGTCTTTGTACATTTCTTTGATTAGTAGAAATCCTGTATTACTGTATATCTGTGTTTATGGTTGCATATTTGATACATTTATGTTATATTGTTGAATATCTGCGATAGATCTGTGCATTTCTTTATTATATCTCTGCTCTCATTTCGTGTTGAAAATAATCCGGATCAGTGGTATTAGAGCAGGCTGTTCTTGATCATTTTTTTAGTGCATGTCCCCAACAAGGTCCGAGTATAGAAAGTTGGGTCTCGAGATTGTATTTCTTGAAGACAATCGCTCTCTCACACCCAAGAAACCCTCAATGGTGGAAGAAAAGAAAAATGACGGAGTAGACGATCCTATCAGTCTGTTGCTTGAACAAGCTCTCACGTGACAGAGGGATGAAATGATGGAGAATTTTTCCCACATCCTTCAACACTTGCCAATAGAAACATGCACATATTCATCAATCAACCACTTTGGAAGCACCTCGCCTTTCAAGGTACAAGTTAATTTTGATATTCCTGTATTTGAAGGACGGATAGATGCAGAAGCCCTAGACAAATGGTTAAATCTTCTAGAAGGTTATTTCTCTGTTCACAATTTTTCCAACAGAGAAAAGATCACCTTCGCACTCCTTAAAGCTCTCCCTCATGTCAAACATTAGTGGGAAACTTACTGGGAGCAAAGTTCCACAGAGGAGTCTGGAATATATGGGGCCGAGCCCACTTGGGATTTTTTTGTGGATGCGGTAAAGGAACAGTATTACCCTGTTGGCAACTATGAGGACCAGTACATGAGATGGACCACACTGTGGCAAGAGAGGGGCCAAGCAGTTCTGACCTTCACCAATACCTTCCATACCTTGCGCGCCAAGCTGGGTATCAAAGACTCTGAACGACATTTGGTTCTGAAATACTGTGGGGCTCTACATAGATACATCCAAACTGAAATGAATTTTATGGAAATCTCATCACTCGGTGCTGTTTATCAATATGCTGTTAAAATCGAGCAGAAACTTAAGCACCAGAAAAAATGGGAGTTCGGGTCTACAAATCCGCAACAACCAAAGTTTGATAGAGACAACCCTAACAAACAGTCTTCCGAAAACCAGTCCAAGCCATAGGAAAAGAAGGGTCACGGGAAGACAAAGAAGGACATTGAAAAATGGTGTGATTTCCACAAAATCCCCTAGCACAATACCGATGAATGTCTCTCAAAACAGTCATTGGTGGCCGAGATCAAAGACAAGGAGCTGAACCTTGATTCAGAATCCGATTCTGAAAATACTGGTAAAGGATAGATCATTGACGCAGACCCCACTGCTATTGTCGCGACTGCAACAATTCAACCAGAAGAACCAACCGATCCTGAAGAGGGGGAGCACCTTTTTCATTCACAGATGTGGGTGAAGAGGACCCCACTGCATTTTATCGTTGATAGCGGAAGCCAGAAGAACCTCATCTAAGCAGAGGTTGTCAAACAATTGGGATTGTCAGAAACACCACATCCGTAGCCATACAACATCAGGTGGCTTCGTCAAGGATGAGATATTCATGTCAACCAACAATGTCGATTGCCAAACGACATCCAACCCTTCAAGGATGAGGTATTATGTGATGTTTCCCCACTGTATGTTTGTGATGTTCTCTTGGGCCAACCATATATGTGGAAACACCATGCTGTTGATGAGTCTCGACCCCGCAGTGTCATTGTTTCTATGGGGGGCCATCTCTACAGAATACCAGAGGTAGTTCCAACTACTGTTCCACCTAAAAAGTGTCGCAAGGTAGTATCTCATATTGCAAAATTTAGCTTCTTCACAATCTGTTCAAAAGGAGAACAGAAGGACACTGCAACCACTACAGCCTCGCCCCAAGCACCTTCTATCCAACAGAAGCAGGTCGACAAGGATGCAGAAAAGTGAAAATATTCCTTCTGCACACCATCCTCTCATGTATCTCGACTTTTTGAACAACCTCATCCTCAACAGGTTCGTGACAGACTTCCACAAACTGAGCAACGCGACGTCTCCAACAAGGCAAGCAGTTCACCAAGATGCATATTCAACAAACGCTTTTCCCTCTCCCCCAGAAACTCAAATCAATGGAGACCATTTCTTCCTAAGGAGGGATGATTAATCCATGTGGATATCGGTGGCCACCCACCTTTTTCGACTAGCTCAAAACAGTTTTATGGCAATTTTGGCAATTTACTATTTTTAGCAGTTTTTAACTTTTGGGGCCATTTTGAGGGCCCAAATGAAGGTTTTTCGAGACCGAGGTTCTCAATTATGGCATATGACATGATTAATCCCCCAAAATGAATCTCCTCGACGATACCTTTTCAACAAGCTATCATATGCCTAAAACGGAGATCGTATGCAAAAGTTACGACCCTGAGAAGTTAATGTACTAACTTACCCAAACGGGACCCACATGAGTTTTGGCGCTTCATCTCCTAGGGTAGGTTTTTGGATGTCTATGGTTTTTGGTATTCTTGTTTATTGTAAAAAGGTTTTCAGAGCCTCATTGTAATCATCTTCTTGCGAATGTGAGTAGCCGTCACATCTCTTCTCAGAGATAAGCTGCCACCATTCTAGCGAGTCTTTACTCTGTATTTTTACAGTCTCTGTACATTTATTTGATTAGTAGAAATCATGTATTACTGTATATCTGTGTTTATGGTTGCATCTTTGATACATTTCTGTTATATTATTGAATATCTACGATATCTCTGTGCATTTCTTTATTATATCTCCGCTCTCATTTCGTGCCGAAAATAATCCGGATCAGTAACTATATTGGCCAAGGGAATATGGCAAACTCAATATGTGTGAATGTTTGATTTGATGGACCTTTGAATAAAAGGTCAATGAATGTAAATTTTGTTATTTACTAGAAAATGGATAAGTGTTGCATGACTGCTGGAAGGGGGGGTGTACTAAGAGAGACTGGGAATGCTATGAAAGAAATGGTGAAGGGTACTAGGAATGGTTGCCTTAAACTCCACCAAACCAGTACCTTAATGGATTTAACTGCTCAGGACCGGAACATTCCTCTGACCTAGAAATGAATTACAGTCAGGCTGGTGCAGAGACGAGAGGCTAAGCTCTCATGTTCACGAAAGAACTAAGGGTTAGGTGAACCTATATTACCAGCTAAACTGAGATCCAAAACCCTGAAGGCCAGAGCCACGAAGGGCCCAAAGCCGTAGATCGAGGGTCCCTTCGGGTTCTTTCCCAACCATCAATATACCGGGGGCACATGGCGCTAACCCCTTTAATTCAAATATTGGGCACCTAGGGAGATAAGAGGAGGTTGCATCGCAACACTCCCAAACGCCAAATCCCTGAGGCAGCCAATGCCATAGATCTATAAATCTACATGGCCGAATCTCGACCATGAGATCTGAGGAATGTCAGAATCCTATCAGTTCGAGGGTAGTGTGGTGCAGTGACGCCCCCCTAGGGTGACGTGGAACCTAGCTTGATGTGCCATGTGTCACCTGGATTCATGTGTATCATGTACCCTATAGGCCCATTGGAACGTAACACGTGTCACCATGACCCCTCCTGCGTGTTAGTTCTTGATATGTGTCCGCCTAGCCAATGTGGTTGGTGAAATGACTGGGATTTCGGGAGTCTGGGACTTCGGGAGTCCGGGACTTTGGGACTCCAGAGGATCTGGGATGTAGTATGGTAGAGAGACCGAACGGTTTGAAGGCTGGAGCCACATGGTGAGATTATGAGACTTTGGAAGTTCGAAACTTTGGGTGGTCTCGTGCGTAGATAGTAAAGAGGCGAGAAGCGTTGAAACGCCGAATTCCTCTACAACTGATATATGAGAAAGAGAGTAAGTCCAGTCATGGGATCAAACAGTGGATGGTCTTCCACCGTGGAGGAAGGAACTTGGAAATAGTATGTGTGAGGTGGTCCACGTGGGCGCCGCGTGGCTCTCAACCAATAAACGCCCAAAAAACTTCAGAGAGATATATCTGTCGATTCTAGGCTCAATTTTGAGCATGTAGAACGTGGTTGGAAGACTTTGGATGATCAGAATGTGGTAGAGACCTTGAATGAAAGATTTGATCACTTAAGGAGAACTAAATTTTGAGGCCCCATCCCTAGGAAATCCATTCAGGGGTCGGGTGTGTTACAAATTGGTATCAAAGCATGGTTACAACACTTGGCCTACTTGGGATCATGGACGAGTTGCGTAAAAAATATATTTAAAAAACTCTAAGGGTGATGACCTACCTTACCTCTTTCCTAAAGAGTCTGGTTAAACTCTTACTGAAGAAAATAATGAAATCTTTCTACTGTGTGTGTATTTAAGAAATATGAACTATGTGTTTCTCATGGACTAATATACTATTAGCTAACAACAAGTGTTTTGTCAGCACTCAAGCAGTTAGTAAATCGCAGGAAACTACAAGCATAAAGGATGGTGACAAGCCATGAAGTGGGGGATGTCTCCCACAATATAGACAAAGAATATGATGAGAGGAAGGCGGTGGAGACCCCTCCAGATCTGGCTGAAACTGTAAGGAGCCTCATGTCTGAATTACAGAGTTGGAAGGCTGACAAAGAGAGATTGATAAAGGAGCAAGAAAAACAAATGGAAATTAATGCAGTCTTGTTGCAGAGCTTATTTGATATGCAGAAGCAGCTGTAGCACGGACCTGCAACCAGTCATCTGGACCGACAACATATGAAGAGAAGTCGAAGTCCACCTTAGATACAGAAACATGGTCCCATAAGTGGCCACACTAGGAGGGGTACCTTGAGGAAGGGCCAACCTGGAGACAGGGGACACTCATCGGAAGAGTCCTTTGGAAAGGAAACTGGCAACTCTGAGGGATATTCTAGTAGGAAAACTAGCCCACCTTCTCAAAGGAAAGGAAAGAAGTGAAATCATTCCAAAAGTCATGACCCTGAAGAATTCAAGAAATCCAAAACACCCTCTTTCATTAGATAGATTGAGAAAGGGGAAGAGGCAGAAGCTTGGTTGTTTGGTTTAAATAAGTACTTGAGAGTCCATGACTACTCTGAAAACTTGAGGGCTTGAATGTCCATCTTCAACTTGAATGGAAAGGCTTCCGTTTGGTGGGAATATATTAAGAATGTGAAAGGAATCCCTAAAGAGGAATTATCATGGAAATAATTTGAGAAACACTTCAAGAGGAAGTATCTGTTAGGGAAATACTTTGACGGGAAGACTAAGGAGTTCTATGAACTCAAGCTGGGTCAGCTCATCATAGAGGAATATGTTAATAAATTCCTTGAGCTTCTGAGGTATGTGCCCTACATAAAGGATGAAAAGGTAAAAGTGCAATGATTTATCAGTGGATTACCTCAGACCTACCGGAACAGGATTGAGTTTGACGAGCCAAAGACCTTAGAAGACACTATCCGAAAGGCAAGGTACTGTTATGAACAACTCGGGAGTCAGACAGAACCTCACGAAGACTGGAAGAAGAAGAGTAGTTCGGGAATCAATAAGAAGGGGTTTAAATCCTCAATATTTAAGAACTATAGGAAGGACTCTAGGATAATCCTTCCTACAAGAAGTGTATATCAACAAAACTTCCCCTCCCAGAATGGAAATAAACCTTTTGGAGCAACCCCAGGAAAGGTGGATAAACCAAAGAAGGAAACCTTGAAATGTTGGGGTTGTGGAGAAGAATATCTACTAAGGGATTGTACACACAGACAACAGAACATTAGGAGAATCTACAACATCCAATAAGCTACCACCGTCAATGATGTGGCTAGGAGCATGCCACAGATTTACGTAGTCGTGGATAATAAACAAGCCGACCACTAAGCTTCCATGGTGGATATGGAAGGTATGATTGCCAACCATTTGGTTTCTATTTTAATCTACCCTGGTTCTAATTTGAGTTATGTAGCCCCTCAGACTGTTGATCAGTGTAGACTGCAACCAGTTAGACATGAAAATCCATGGTTAGTACAACTAGCCATTGACACCAAAGAAAAGTAACAGAGGTCATACCAGCTTGCCAATTCATTATGGATGGATTTCCCACCCAAGCTACCCTTAACATACTTCCCCTAGGATATGATCACCTGTTGATTGGTATGGACTGGTTAGTTGCTTAGAAAAATAAGTTGGATTGTTACCATAAAACCTTAGAATGTGTAAATGAGAAAGGGAAAAAGATAACCCTCCAAGCGATTCAAAAGCCTGTCTCAGTGAGACAAATATCAACCCTTCAAATGAAAAAGTATTGCAGAAAGGGATGTCCTCTATATGAAATACAGGTGTTGGAATCTGTTGAGGATGACCAACCAAACCTAGAAGACCACCCCATATTAAGAGATTATATAGATGTGTTTCCAGAAGAGGTATCGGGTCTACCTCCGAGAAGAGACATTGACTTCTCAATAGAACTTGCACCAGGAGTAGTGCCAGTGTCTAGGACACCCTATAGGATGAGTACACCCGAGCTAGTCAAGCTCAAGCTACAACTAAAGGAAATAATGGACAAAGGCTACATCCAACCCAGTGTGTCTTCATGGGGAGCACCAGTTTTGTTTGTGAAGAAGAAAGATGGCATACTCCGACTATGCATAGATTATAGACAACTCAATAAGACAACCATAAAGAACAAGTACCCCTTGCCAAGGATCGATGACTTGTTCGACTGATTAGGGGGTGCTTCCATTTTCTCAAAGATTGACTTAAGGTATGGATACCATCAAGTCCGAATCAAGGATGAAGACATCCACAAAACATCCTCCAGGACCAGATATGGTCACTATGAATTTGTGGTGGTGCCATTTGGATTAACCAATTCCCCCGCCACTTTTATGTGCTTGATGAATAATATACTTAGCAAATTCCTAGACAAATTTGTATTGGTTTTCATTGATGATATCCTAATATAGTCCAAGAATAGAGATGAGCATGAAGAACATATTAGACTTGTACTTCAAGTACTAAGAGAACATCAACTCTATGCTAAGTTTAGCAAGTGTGACGTTTTCCAGAAGCAAGTCCATTACTTAAGCCATGTCATTTCTAAAGAAGGAGTGGCAGTAGACCTTGACAAGATCAGATCTATTATGGAATGACCTACACCAAAGGATGTATCTGATATCAGATCCTTTATGGGCTTAGCAGGATACTATAGAAGGTTCATAAAAGGATTTTCCAAGATTGGTTGTCTAATCACTTCCCTTCAGAAAAAGGGGGTTAAAGTCACTTGAACACCAAAATGTGAAGAAATATTTCATGCACTGAAATACCTTCAGACCCACGCACTCGTGATGAATATTGTAGACCCTGATAGTGACTTCCTCATGTGTATAGATGCCTGGAAGGAAGGACGTGTAATTTTATATGAATCCGGAAAGTTGAATGAGCATGAAATCAATTATGTGACCCATGATCTACAATTGGCTTCCATAGTGCATGATTTAAAAATGTGGAGGCATTACCTCTTGGGTAGGAGATTCGTACTTATGACAGAACACTGTGGATTGAGGCACCTATTTGATCAATCAAATCTCAATGCTAGACAAGCTAGGTGGATGGCTTTCCTTAGTGAGTTTGATTTCGAAATCAAACACATCAAAGGAAAGGAAAATAAGGTGGCCGATGACCTTAGCAGAAGTATGAAAACAATTCACCTGGCAATGATGAGCACCTGTGAAACAGATATCAGGGAAAGAGTTAGGAATGCACAAGAAACATATGCATTCTTCAAGACCATGACATCATACCTAAAGCAAGAGCCCACAGGGCTAAATTATGAAGGCTATCAGATGCTGGATGAAGGTTTGCTGACTTACATAAATAGATTGTATATCCCAAATTGTGATGACTTGAAGAGATTCATAGTGGACGAACTGCACAAGAGACCATATACTGGTCACCCAAGATAATATAAAATGATTATGACCACTGAGAAACAATTTTATTGGCCTGGATTGAAAAAGGACATAGCTTATTATTTAGTTAAGTGTCTAGAATGCCAACAAGTTAAGGCATAACACTAGCACCCAACATGGTTGTTACAACCTCTCCCAATTCCAGAATGGAAATGAGAAACCATCTCCATGGATTTCATCATCGGATTTCCAAAATCAGCCAAGCAGAATGATGCCATCATGGTATTGGTGGACAAATTGAGCAAGTTTGCTCACTTCATTCTTGTCAAGTCAACTTGCAAGGCAATAGATATTTCCAACATCTTCATGAAGGATATATTCATACCGCATGGCATGCCTAGGGAGATTGTATCTGACAGAGACACAAAATTCACTTCAAGCTTTTGGAAATCCTTGATGGCTAGTTTTGAGACTAAATTGTTGTTTAGCACAGCCTATCACCCTCAAAATGATGGGAAGACAAAAAGAGTAAACCATATATTAGAAGACATGTTAAGGATGCATGTAATGCATCAACCTAAGAAGTGGGAAGACTACCTGTCATTGGTAGAATTTGCCTACAACAATGGTTATCAAGAGTCACTGAAGATGAGCCCTTTTGAATCCCTCTATGGTAGACCATGCAAGACTCCAGTCAGATGGAGTAATCCAGCGGATAGAATTACAATCAGATTTAACATGTTGAAAGAAATATAACAACAAGTGATTCAGACAAAGAAAAATCTGAAAATTGCTCAGGATAGACATAAGAGTTATGCTGACAGAAAGAGAACTCCCATAGAGTTCAAGACAGGAGACCATGTCTATCTTAGAGTTAGGCCCAGAAAGAGTTCCTTGAGAATGGGAGCTTGTGCTAAACTGACACCTCGGTATTGTGGACCCTTTGAAGTCTTAGATAGAGTGGGACATGTAGCCTATAGGATAACACTCCCTCCCACAGTAAAGGCACATACTGTTTTCCATGTTTCATTATTGAAGAAATATGTACATGATTCTATTCATTGAATGGTCTATGATCCAAGTGGAGTCGGAGGGATAATTCTTACCAGAACCTCAATGCATACTAGACAGGAAGGAAACCCTAGTCAGGAACTGAACCATTGCATAGATCGAGGTGCAGTGGAAACACTTTGGCCCAAATGAGGCTACGTGGGAAATGGAGGATACCATGAGACATGCATATCCATTTTTGTTTACTTCTGTATATATAGAGCATGTTGACAGATAGAACATTGAGGACGATGTTCTTTTAAAGGGGGAGGGAATTGTAACACCCTGTTTCCCCCAGTTTGTAAATATAACTATATTGGCCAAGGGACTATGGCAAACTCAATATGTGTGAATGTTTGATTTGATGGACCTTTGCATAAAAGGTCAATGAATGTAAATTCTATTATTTACTAGAAAATGGATAAGTGTTGCATGGATGCTAGAAGGGGGGTGTACTAAGAGAGACCACGAATGCTATGAAAGAAATGGTGAAGGGGACCAGGAATGGTTGCATTAACCTCCACCAAACCAGTACCTTATTGGATTTAATTGCTCAGGACCGGAACATTCCTCTGACCTAGAAATGAATTACAGTCAGGCTGGTAGGTGGGAAGACCTCCTCAAGAGTTAATGAGGGAATGAGGAAGATCACCCATCTATAAGGCTTTCAGACTCGACCATAGACTGGGAATTCGAGCCACATGCAACCTTACTGAGAAAGGTAAGAAAGGAAGGTGTGGTGGGGAGAGGAAGACCTGCGAAGAGTGAAAAGATGAGAGGCTAAGCTCTTGAGTTCAAGGAAGAACTAAGGAATGAGCGTTTTGGTCGCAGGAAAAATGGCTAGCAGGGTGATGATAGAAGATAATAAATGAGGCTGGTCCTCCTGGATTGGTATTGTGTAAACCATTGCCAAGATCCTGTGGGAGGAGGAGAGTAACCTCTGTCCCTACTGTTGCTAAGCCGAAATAAAGGATTCTATTGCATATCATCGTGGTCTATCTCGGGGGTAGCTAGTGGTAAATCCGTTAGGAGTGACTAAGCCTATGGTTGGGAGGAAACAAACACCTCTTTTAGCATTTGCTTCACGTTATTTGGTTCTGATAAGTATTTTCCTACTTTATGTATTGAACTGAAATAATGGATGAATGCATGGGTTTATGTATATATGTGTGTATCTATGAATGGTTTCTGTGTAGAGTGGTCATGATATGTGTATGCATTCATCTCCTTGTGAACTTATTCTTCTGACTGATAGTCTGTATGCCCCAGCTTAGCTCCTGAGGATTCTTGGGATATAATCCTGTAAGACGATCGAGTTAGAGATATCGTGTTGATATGAACCTATCTGTATGAAGAGGATACCTCTTTTAGACTCCTTGTTGTGCGACCGAGATTCCAGGCCCAAGTCCTTAACCATTTCATGGTGAAGCTCATGAAGGATAGTGAAGTTCAAGCCTTGAAAAGGGGAGGTCTCTTCATTTGGGAGACGAGTGGGAGAAACTCATTCAAGAGGACCCATATGACCAATACCCAAGAACCTTAGACTAAGCCTAAGGAGGCTATGTCCTCTTGGCTTTGGAGCTCCGGAAGTCTGGGAATTCGGAGTATGACCAACCTTGCCAACCTTATACTGGATGAAGGTAACCGAGAGAATTGGTTTCCCGTAAGGTTGATCGGCGTTAGGCAGTTCCCTAGGGGTTAGGTGAACCTATCTTACCAGCTAAACCGGGATCCAAAACCCTGAAGGTCGGAGCCACAAAGGGCCCAGAGCCATAGATCAAGAGACCCTTCAGGTTCTTTCCCAGTCGTCGATATACCGGGGGAGCGTGGTGCTAGCCCAAGTAAATAAGAGATTGGGCAACTCGGGAGATAAGAGGAGGTTGCATCACAACACTCCCGAACGCCGAATCCCCAAGGCAGCCAGAGCCGTATATCTATAAATCTACGTGGTCATATCTCGACCATTAGATTTGAGGAATGTTAGAAGCATGTCAGTGTGGGGGTGGCATGTACCCCATCTTGATGTGTCGCATGTCACCCAGATTCATGTGTATCACGTACCCTATAGGCCCATTGGAACGTAACACGTGTCAACCTGACTCCTCCCACGTGTTAATTCCTGATATGTGTCCACCTAGCCAACGTGGTTGGTGAAATGACCAGGAATCTGGGAGTCCAGGACTTTGGGACTCTAGAGGATTTGGGATGTAGTATGGTAGAGAGACCGAATGGTCTGAAGGATAGAACCACGTGGTGAGCTTACGGGACTTTGAAATTTCGAAACTCCGGGTGGTCTCGTGCATAGAAAGTAAAGAGGTGTGAAGCGTCAGAGCGCTGAAATGCCGAATTCCTCTACAAATGATATAGGAGAAAGAGAGTAAGTCTAGTCATGGGATCAAATGTTGGATGGTCTTCCACCGTGGAGGAAGGAACTTGGAAATAGTACGTGTGAGGTGGGTCCATGTGGGTGCCACGTGGCCCTCAACCAATAAACTCCCAAAGAACTTAGGAGAGTAATATCTGCTAGTCATGGGCTCGGTTTTGAGCATGGAGACCGTGGTTGGAAGACTCTAGATGAGAATAATGTGGTAGAGACCCCGAATGAAGGATTTGATCACTTAAGGAGAAAACAATTTTGAGGCCCCATCCCTAGGAAATCCATTCAGGGGTCGAGTGTGTTACAACAATGATGAGTTTTCATCTACTGAGCACAAGGTAAAATTCCAATGATGAAAATAGGCCCAGGGTGCTACGACTCTAGGTCAAAATCTCATAGCAATGTGTCATATTCAATAAGAGATGACCTTCCAATAAGAAGTCAATGGGAACCTTCCACACTGGCACGAGTAACAAACAAAGATATTGATAAAACTTGAGAACAAATTGACAACCGAGAAGGCCAACATGAAAATTCAAGGAATTTGAGGAATGGCCAACATAGGCTAAGACATCCCTTGAACATAAGCCTGACACAATAATGAATTGAGCAACATTCGACACAAAGTGGAGAAAAGATCTAAGTCCATGATGCAAGAGGCACCAACAAAATCTTCAAAGTGACTGGAAGAGTAACTAGTTGGAGGAGTAATAAAACTCAAAAATAAAGGTACAATTACCTAAGTTCCTACTAAAACCCAACTTGCCGAGATGAAAAATCAAAACTTGGTGCTTTGTTTAAGGGAAAAAAGACTCAAGATAGTTTCCAACAAAACAAATATATTTATTCTCCCCTCCTCTCTTTTTTAATAATATTTTATTTTTGTGTCTTTTTCATATTATTAAATCTTGAAAAAAGAATAAAATAATGTTGAAACACAGTGGAGGAAATGAGTGTCATGGGGTAATGAAACTAGTTCCAAGCACATGGAACATACATATGCAAAATGCAAGGAGGACGTGCAAGGTATGGACACTCTTCACAATGTTTTCTCCAAGGATAGGGGTTGAAGGTGCAAAGGAAATAGATGAAAAGGAAAATGACTAAAGAGAATGCATATGCAATAAGTAGCAAATGGAAAACTAAGGCTGGAATTAGGCTAAAAAACACAAGCAACGGTATGCGATGCAACAATACAACTCAAAAATAAAAAAATGATGGGAGTCTTGTGGTTAATAGATAAAAATAGGTTTAAATTAAGCCATGCATCTTCAATGGAAAGTCATGATGGGAACAAAAATGGACTCTCGATCATATGAAAGACTTTAGCATGGGACAAAATGGAAAACATGGCTCTAACTAGGGCACCCATGATCATAAAGCTCTACCATGTAAGTTATGAAACATTTAAAAATGACAAAGAAGGCTTCATGCATCATTTTAGTAGGGTCGATCCGAAGGCCAAACGAAACAAGAGATTGATAATGCACAATATAATGTGGGAAACCTAACCTATATGCTAGTTTCAAGATCATTACTTGTCAAAACGAATCATGGTGGACCAAAAGGATGGAAAATATCATTTAAATGACCTTGGAACATTGTCACAATTGAAACAATTCCAACGAAATCTAAAACAACCACATTAGGCATTAAATATAACAAAATAGAATACAAAAATGTTTAAGAAGTCTTTTGGACTATACAAAAGTGGGTAAAAACAAATAAATAGGTGAAATTTGAGTTTTACCATTCATTTTTACATTGCTAACCAAACCTTTGTGTAGTGCAAAAAACCCTCGAACTTCAAGTGGAGATTATAGAAGATTCCACCATTGGTTTTTTATTTTTTTGGTCTAGTAACTCAACATCACATTCTCTTCCTTTTCATCATTTTAGCTTTTTATTTTTGTCAAAATTTGGCTAATGGGGACCCTATTTATGAAGGGAAGGTGCACTCATGCCTTTCCTTCACATGAGGTGTGAGTGGACAACCCCACTCACACATTTCTTGAGGAACACTAGCGAGTACTCACTCCTATCGTCAAGGAGAGGCGCAAGTGTCCCCCATAAAGGCCAAAAATTGCACAAAATGCCAAAACATTGCCTTAGAAAAGCACTACAAAGCGATTTTTCAGTTGATGGATGCAGATATCAATCACGTGGAAAGAATGAGAACATGAGGATGTGGACATCCATGCTGTGAATGATTCAGAGGCCATGAATTCCCTCTATGACTATGGTTTTCTCAAGTTCTTTACCACCTTGAATATGTGAACACAAAAGAAATTGTTGCAAATGTTGATTGGGTACTAGGATCCATAGCTAGATGCCTTCATCATAGATAATGAACCACTAAATCTAGAAGTGGATTATATCTACTTCATCACAAGTTTATCTCAACACAGGGTAAAACTCAACTTGAAAGGAGGGGGACACAGAGCATGCACTTTGACAATTAAAGGATACATCAACATCTATTACTCAATGGGGACTCAAAATATGATCTCCCAAATCCCGATGAACAATATAGAGGACCCAAGTCTAAAAATCATTATTCTTATGATATCTAGAGCAGTTGGCTCCACAATACCATACTTAGCCTCGCACCCACAAATGTGCTACGGGGTAGAGTGATTGCGACCGAAAATGTTCGAATTCAATGCCAAGTGGAGGGAGGTTTGGTGGCTCTAGCTAGATAGATGTTCACCTTAACAAGCATATTAAGTCGATCGGGCCAAGTGGTAGGTATCGCTTTCTTGTCGCTATGCAAGGTAATAATAAACATATATTTCCACTATATAGGATGGCATTTCAATTCAATTTCGTAGGTCTCTCTATTATATAGGCCTTTGGGTAGGAATTATCACAATCTATAAGGCGTTATCACATAAGTAATGACTCAAATGCTTACCTAGAGAGATAAGATCTGGTTGGAAAAGACCTAGCTTGGGACTTACCTGAGGTGGAGGGAAGGCCATATGAAGTGGGGGTGCATGAGATAATTCTGTCTGAATAACGAATGTGTAGAATGCAACTCGATGTAGAACGATATGAAAAGGAGGTATTGGTGTGGGGATTCCCACATGTGTCATCTAATCAGGGGAAGGTTCATAGGGTCTTCCTTTTGACAACCAACCCTTTCGATCGAAGGCCAACATGTGCTCATTCTTGCCCCCTTCTTGGAATTATGATGCACAATATGTCCACCGTTTTGCAAGTGTCATTATAATATTGGTTGGTGGGTTGAGTCTTGGGCCTTGGTGCATATGAATGTTATAAAACATGAAGGCCCATTTGATTGAATGCAATATGGGGTGACAAAATAACTTTGGGTATAAAACCATACTATGCACCTTCTTCTTAGAGTGAGTTCCAGTGATGCATTTGCAAATTTCACTCACTCAACCTAGGATATAGGATCCTAGGATGGTCCGATGGGTGGATATGATGCACATAATTGGGGGCGGGAAAGTGACAAATGGATTTGATGAGGAATTATTCAAATGGTGGTCTCACCATGTCATTGCGACTATCCATATGTTGGATTGAACTTTCAGCATGACCCGAAGTTATCGCTACCCTCAGATGTAACATGGGGTGACATTAGTAAGAGAAAACTTTTTAAATTTCAAACTTTTTATTTTTTATCAAATTTTTTATATGATGAAAGAAAGAAAGAAGTAAGAAAATGTTTTTGGTGTGTAATATGACTAACAAACTCTCTGATGAAATATATATTGGACCGCTACGACCACGGGGCTACTTGAGGCATCAGGGTCAAGGTAGAGATGAGGGCCAACCTAGGGGAGAGGCCAAAAGAGTATTACAGACAATGCAGATGAACCTATAGGGGTTGGATTGTTGGTTCCAATAGAACAAATAGAGGATATTCTAGAGTTCCTTCAGAGATAGGTTATTGGAGTACCATGGGTCTGGGTATGGCTTTTCCACTAAGTGGGGAATACCATCATCTATTATCACAAATCCCACACTAATCTAGGGCATGAGGCCTAGATCTGTCTATTTCATAGTACTGACTATATATGTACAATCAGGAGCCAAGAAGCTCGATTTTGTATAACATATTCCACATTTTGTACTTGAAGAAACTTATGATTATATACCAAATCTTTGACTTTACTTATATTCACAATGATGTCATTATTGTTTTCCATGATATGTACATGCATGATTTAATTTTTGCTTAATGTGACAAATTTCAATATAATACATAGTTAGCCAATGCATCAGATATATAATTATAACTTCTCATAATATGGATGTAAGTAATTAACTCAAAATATAGTTTAAGAAGCCACACCCATAAAAGCTTCCAGAGAAGTATAAGATCATGAACCTTGTACTTGCCATTTAGTTGTGACACTACCAGTTGTGAATTTGAGTGAACTACTAGACGTCGAATCCCACATGAAATGTCTTCCGAGAGAAATTCAATTATGACACTATACTTGGAAATGTTGTTTTTTTTTTCCTGGGAATACCGTATGGGAAGCCCCCAAGTACTTCCCCACATTTCATGGATGGTAAACAGGGTAAACCGTTCATCCTGATTATGAGCCTAACCCGGTGGTGACATCAAGTGAGGCCCTAAACAGGATCCTATCTAGAGATTCGACCCTGGAACCTCATTCGAGAAAACAACGACACTCATCCACTTGAGCTAACCCACCGGGCTTACTCAAAAATGTTGTTGGTTGTTGGTCTGAGGAAAAAATCTCCCGAAGTCACAATTTGGTTTGTGGGAGAATAAATCACCCAAGTGGCGAAAGTGAGGTTTTAGGTGTGTCAGCTAGAACCATCCGCTAATCCCACAAACATAGGTGTATCTGACACCATCTCCCAACCAAGCATAAAGAATGATAAGCAAAGCATGAATAAAAAGAAAAATTTAAAGCTAACTAGTAGTAAAGCTACTAAAATACAACAATTACAAAAGGGGAATGCCTAGGCATTGTTGTCTAAGCATAGTACCTCTTGAGGTAGAGCTCGTTGCAGGGCTCATCAAGCAATTTTCCCTCTTAATATTCAAGTTCACAAGATCCCTTACTAAGGTCACGCATCATGATGTAATGACTGTGCCACATGAGGTTAAATTTTCCTTCCCCCGAGGCATATTTGTCTTGATTGTAGATGAAGACCAAGTCTCTTGGAACACTCGAGGATGGAAAAATTTATTGTACTGATCCTTGACATGATTTTTGTTTGTCTCGTTCACTGTCTCAACATCTCTACGTTGCTCATCGAGCTACTTAAGGTGAATGCAACATTCTTCCTAGGAAAAAGTGTCAAGCAGGAGCTCAATTACTATCTTGAGTGAAGGTATTTTGAATTCAATTGGGAGGACCACTTCCACCTCATGAACGGATTGGAAGGGTGTGAACTCAGTAGCGATCTTTACAAATATCTGGTAAGCCTAAGTGCTATAAAAATAATAATATGCAAGTTGTATTTACTCGCATTAATGGTTCGTTGGAGAATGATATTTAAGGACTTATTGATTGCCTCAACCTTTCCATTCACCTATGGGTAATAGGGAAATGATTTTTCCTGAAGGAACCCCAACTTAGTAGCTAATTTAGTCATCATTGTATTTTGAAAATGACTACCATGTTCAATGACAATCTATCTAGGCACACCAAACCGAGCTATCACCAAATTGAAAATGAAAAGTGTGGTCATCTCACTGTCATTTGAGAATGTTGGCATGGCCTCAACCCACTTGGTAAAGTATTCAACAACCATGATGATATACTTGTGCCCCTTGGATGAAGCTGGGTGATAATTCATGAAATCAACCCCCCTCTTAGTTAAAGGGCCAACGATGATAACAAGAAAAATATGGGTTGGGTGTGCACGCATATTCCTCATGAAAACTTAGCACATATGGCATTTCTTGATAGTTTCAATGCAATATTTAAATATTGATGGCCAAAAGTAGCCAACACACAATATATTTTGGGTTTTTGTTGTTAGGTTAAACTTGAACTTGACCTAGTGAAAGTGTCAAAGTTGTTAGGTCACAAGTGGTGGTTTCAGGCACATGGTTTTGGTAGCCTATCGTTTTAGAGCCCATGGATTGCATCAATTTTTTTTTTAAGAGAAATTTTGCCAATTTGGCTAAATTTAAATTTTCTTGAAGAAATTTAGGGCAATTTTTTTCATATTTTCATTAAAAATAAAAAAGTTGTAGCCTAATTTATGATTATAGTTATGCATACACTTATATTTTTTGCCTAAATATAAACATTTTCCATGAACATATAATCTTTTTTCCAAATCAATTATTATGCATCCCAAATTTTTGGGAATATTTGTTACATATGGATGATTAGTTAATATCAACTACTCTTGGGAAAACAATGAATTTTCGATTAAAGTCATGTAAATTTATGTAGGAAAAGAAAATGTTTCTAATATGAGTATGTATGCTTTCACAGTTGGTCATGATTGAAAACTTTCTAGAGAAAAACTGTGTAATAAGTTTTTGAAACGTCCAACGTTTCGAGTGGACTCTCCACCCATCATTAGGGGTGTGTAGAATTTTTTCCATGTATTTCTAAAGATATTTTCCATTGCCATTTATTTTTGTTGTTGTTCCCTCTAATTGATATGAAAGTTATTTTTCGTCTAAATATTCTACTATTAGTTTTTTTTGTTATTTGTTGTCAATGATGCACTTGTGACACTAATGGAATAGTGTTGTTGCCAAATTTTAAAGGTAGTAACAAGAAATCGATTGGTTATCATCTAAGATAAATGATAATTTTGTTTTACAAATATGGTTTGATCACCAAACAGTTTGATAAGTTATGACTTACACAGTTTGAAAAAAAAAAACATTGAGTGCATGTAAATGAAATCCTTTAAAAGCTCGATGATACTCCATTGTAATGTGTCAAGATGTGAGTGACGAAGACACACTTGGTGTTATAGCAAGATTTGCCTCACCATTGCTATCTTGCACAAAGGGCCTTTTTCCATTTCCCTATGTAGGCTTGTCATCCCTTTTTGATGAATCCAGAGCTAAAAATACATATTTTTCCACATATACGTGCCCTATCTACTATACAACATGCGTATACGTAGGCTGATCCACTACAACCCACGTACATCAGGATTTGTGCCATAAAATACAAAAATGAAGTCGTGTTTCCATGTCATGACAGGAGATCTTTGATCTTTGCCCTTCCATATACTGGAAACGTTCCGACTCGGCCCTTCAGTTGCATTTTGCAGGCTATAAGAGCACAATTCCAAGATATGGAAAAGAGGAGAAAGCATTCAACTTTGAGAGCAAAGTTACTCTGGAGAAATTACTTCATATTGAGTCTGCATCCCTTTGTCCCTCAAGTCTCAACACAGTGTTCAACCCCCAAGCTCTTTCCCTATTGTTGAGAGAAATTCATTGTCTCTTTTCTATGAGATTGCCTTTGGTGGAGGATTGAAGTGGTGGAGGCCCAGTTGGAAGGAACTTGGTTTCTTGGTTTTGAACCGTGCCGACACAGAAGTCTGTAATGTTTTCACTTCTGCTGATCATTTATTAATAGAAATACTCCTTTCCCGTCCAATTGGTATCGTGCAAATATATGATTATTATCCATGGGCATATTTGTAATGTTTATTAATGGATTATGCTATCTAATGTGCTAACCCCTTTATATCATCACTATATACTTGCTCTGCTTGTTTGTTGAGAACTTGTTGTAGGTACAAAGCTTTGGGTCAAAGTAATCAACAGTGGAACATCATCAAACGTTGGAACGAGGTAGGCTTCTTTATTATCTCACTTGCACATTGGTTTATATAGCATATGTTGGAATTGAGTAGATTTCTGCATTCATACCTGTTTGTTGTGGTTTACCCTGGCCATAGAGAGTTTTTCCCTCGTAACAGAATTGGCGACTCCACTAGGGAAAGATATTCTTTCTAAGGGTTGAAGTACTTTTTCTCCTTGCATTGCTCTTTTTCCTTTGTGTTTCTTGTCGTATCACTGCTTGACAGATTCTGTTCACTCTGGGTCTGAGTTTTCAGCCTTTTTACCCTTGCCTGGCCTTGTTTTCAAGTCTATACATGCCCTATTGCCTTGACAGTCGCGTACACACGCGTGCTGTCTCACTGCGAGCCGAGTATATATGCTCCGTTTCCCTGAACAATTGCGTACATCTTATTTCCTTTCTTGGTTGCTTGGTTTGGTGGTTGCTGGGTGGGATTTGATGATTGCTAAGCCTTCTTAGGTCTCTGTAGTTCCCGTTGAGCTTCTCTAGTTTGACAAGAAACCTGTTTGGAGTTGAATTTTTGGGCATAGTCTTTCTCATCGTTTTTCATTTTTGATTTGTCCTTGAACTCTGGGTTGTTTTCTTGGCTGCTTGGTATTCTGCTAGAGTCATTTCGTTTATACACAATAGAATTTATATATCAGGTTTCTTTTTAGTCCATTCATTTTCTCTTTAATATATTGAAAAAACAAAAAAAATAGGCATTTTACGTTGCTTGGCATTTTTGTCTTCTGAATCTTTATCATTATCTTAGTGCATTTAGTGAAAGATTGCATTTTACTTCTGAATTGCAGAGTTGAAATTGAAAATTGCACTGTTTTTATACGCATATCATTCATTGAAAAATTAAAATTAGACTTTGCATTATATTTATATTTATTTTCTTGCAGAGTCATAATATCACGAGTTTCACTTCCATACCCTTTTGAGTAATCACGACCATAAAATTTACTCTTTAAAGTAAAATTGATTATTTATGATTTTATTTTTAGGGTGCACAAACTAGTCTAGGATTTAGTGCCTTGGAATAGGATTTTGTGAGTAAAGTTCTCCAAGGCAATTAAATCAACATGTGTGTCTGAGACAGGGATTTGAGAAGTCAATTGTATAATTGGTAAGATCAGGAGGCTCCGCTGACACCAGAGTTAATCACGAGATCACGCGAAGTTAGTTGAAGGGATATCCCTCGGATGCTCGCCTAGCGTCAAAGATATTTCTGTGGATTTATTCATATTTGGAGATCTTGCTAGTACCCATACCTATGTGAGAGGCGGTGCTTTCAAGGTTTCGGGCTTTGCTACCCTGCCCATACGGTAATCCAGACTTACGACTGCTCGCCTGTGCATTGGTTATACAGTGGTTTATTAGTTGCTTGACTTAGGTATCTTATAGGTTACTTGCAGGGGTTATTCTACTTGTACCCTGGGTCAGATAGGGGTTAGACAACACACAACCTTTATGGAAGATTACCTCTCCGGGGGGATCTGACTGACTGGTTGTTAAGCCCACAAGGGTCCCTATAACTGATTCTATTACCTCCAAAATTTAGCGGGGAGTATCAGGTCCCTCTTGGACTAGACATACCTTCTTTAGCGAGGGAGGCCACTCAGCCACTTTATCCCGTTTGCATGCATATTGGTCGTTTGAATTTTTGGTATGCTCTTTGACTATTAGTTGGCCTTAGAGGTCTCTTTTGGGTGTCATCATCATGGATAGTGGAGTTTCTTTTGATCCCTCATTTACTGCTACCCATCCCATGATACCTTTTCATTTCATGGGGACAGATCCTTCCGCTTTTCACAATGGTTTGCAGAACTATAACACTCAGTCCGCACCTTGGGTCTCTAGTCATTTTTCTGTTGATATGCCTTCACCCATGCAATCCTCTCCCTAGCCCATGTATATGAATCCTAACATTGGCTCAGGGGGCACCATGGCTCCGATGCCTACTTCTTCATTTGATATGAGTCGTGTCCCCATGGGAGGTTGGAACCTTCCCCCTTATGGATCCAATGCTAGCTATTCTCTTCCAGGAACTAGTGCTTAGATGGGTGCTTATCCCACTTATTACGCCCCATTCATGTATATTTCATCTTCAATGTCAGTTCCATCGAACACTTTTTCCATGACAGGCCCTCGAGTACCTCCAGGTATTTCGTATCGGGAAAATCAATTTTACGGTTTGGGCTACCCTCTTTATGGGAACTCTTCACAAGGGGGAAACATTTATCATCACTCGAATAATTCTTATCTTACCTCGATCTCTTCGCAGACCTCTGTGATGATGCCTGTCCAAACCTCTTCGAATCATTTTGTCGTAAGCCATGACCTTTTTGGGCAGGGACAGGGGGTACACCAGGATCCTTCCTGGCCTACAATGTTTCAAAACCAATCTTTCCCTGGACCTTAGCATCAAATGCCACAATCTACCGCTAGCCCAGTCACTGTCAGTCATACTGGTGCTCCATCACTGACCTCTACCAGTCACTTTGGATATGGGTCAATATTTTCTACAAATTATTTCGATAGCTCACACCCAACCTCTACCAATTATGTTGGGGGAACCACCCTTTTCATCCCTAGTCACAGCTGTGTCACATATCCAACCTCTATGCATCAAATAGGAGAAGATTCTCTTACCTCTTCCAGTCATGACAAGAGTGTGTCACCAGTTGTTGTAAGCAATGCTGGGGGCATCGAGAGGACTACATCTCAGATGTAAGCCTAAATTCCTTTTACTACTAAATTTGAATGTTTTTCCGATGCAGTGGCGACGAAGTTTCGTTGGAATAGGGTCGTTGTTGTGATCACGATGATCAGATTTTTTCGTCGGAATCAATTCGTTGGTCTAGCGACCACACATGGATCTTCGCCGGTCTAGAGACTGGGAAAAGAGGTCTATTCACAATAGGGAAAAGTTACCATTCGTCGGTCCATCGACCAATATTAGTCGGTCTAGCGACCAAATTTAGTCGCCAGCCTTGCTAGAATCTCTAAGGAAAACATGACCTTGGTCACTCTAGCGACCGTAATTAGTCGGTCTAGCCATGAATTTTAGTCGGTCTAACGATTAATATTAGTCGCAACAGGGACCAAGACAGCCCTGGAAAACTTAGTCAATAAACCAAAACTGAAGCTAAAAAGGTCAAACGAAGGACGAATAGGTAGTCTCTAGAGCGACAAAGTTACATACTTTGTGATCAAATAGCTATACAAGCGACGAACCTGTTTGTCGCTAGAGCGACTAATGTTGGTGTTTTTAAAAAAAAAAATATGCCATTCACACAGGAATAAGCCCAGACTAGCAAGCTACATAAGCATACTTTCATTATGTACTTGGGAGATGGCACTGGAGTCAACCCCCTAATGGTCAATACCGCTGATACAATTTACCTTGTCATTTCTAGATGTAAGCACCATTGTGATGAGTCTCAATCCATGCTAGGGGATTTAATATCGAGCCTCAAATTGTGGAAGGTGAATCTAGAGCATTGGGTGGAGGATATTTCACAACAACAGACCCCCCTTACGGAGTAGTTGGGCACTATTAAATCGAAGGAATTTCTGTTAGATGTGGAAAATCAATGCCTAAGAGAAAAATCCAAGGAACAAGAAGCTGGAATTTAGAAGCTACAACGACATGTAAATAAGATGGAGCATGAGCAGTCACCCGAGTTGGCATTCTATAGGCACAAGTACATTTAGAAGTCTTCAATGGGTTCACTCCCAATACAAATATGTCACTCAATGAGGACCAAAAAATGGAGCATCCACATTGTCAATAGGCTTAGAGGTCAAATACTACCCATCCACCAATTGCTGGAAGTGTTGAAACTAGAGTGAAATGCCATGGCAATTTTCATGTTTTTCTATAAATGATTTGTAGGGTAAAATTGTTTTGTTAGTAGGCCTTTATAGTCCTTCTATTGAAGGTTAGTATCATTAACTTCATCCTTGCAGTGATGATGACATGTATAATAGGAATAATAATAGATGGCCTATCTCTCTTGACTATGGAATTTGGGAAAGGATAAAGACATAATAAATGAGAACCAATGCCCTTTTGAATGCCAATGAAACTTGTAGTGGAGAAATGCAAAGGCCCTTTTCAAAGAAATGATGAATATCAAAATATAGTGATCATTCCTAGTTCTTGGAGGACCAACTGCCATATGGAAAATTACAATCAAGTAGTGAACTATTGTGAATGATCTACTTTCTATGATATGCTAAAATTTTGCAACATGACCTTTCCAAATAAAGTCAAGAATCGTGGATCCCATAACTTGAAAACCAAATATGGACACACCAGTGAAATCAACTTCATAAAACCGCATAATTAAAATATGGTAAAATCACACGTAATAAGAACATTAAAGGAAATGATTCACATGTTGCAAGGAAATGGGAACTACAAAGAAATATAAGAACATAACAAAAAACTTACTTTCTAGGTCTGCATGGCCTTTTGTTAATTCTCCTCGCAACTTAAAAAATGATAACATAACAAAAGTCAAAGACAATTGAACAATGTATATTGAATGGATGCATTTCAGAAATAAGCATTAATAAAAAAATAAAAAGTAGATTGATTATACTAATTGAATCAAGATTCCTCATAGATTTCAAATATTTTAAAAAATAAATTGTAGGATTTATTATCTATCAAAAGTATATCAAGTTCGTCCAAACTCTTGCAACCACAAAAATAATAATAATGGAGATAATACATAGTACAAAGACACAAAAACTGAACCACCATTTTTTTTAAGAAATCCCCCTTCAAATGCATACATGAATATTGTAGTCACAAAACCTACCTTGATTTAAGAGTATCATTGTTGGAATCGTGTATGGCCTTGAGAGTTGTTGTGGAATTCCATTGGTCTCACAACACCTATTCTCTTTCACTATAAAGCTTGCGATAAGTTTCATTATAATACCAAATTTGAAATATTTGGGAAGCAATCTTGTGACACCTTGCTCCTTATGGACTTCATCTGTAGCCCTATCATTTAAAAAGTATGTTGTTTTGAGCTCCATTTCATGTCATTTACCATTTCAAAAGCTTATATTGCTTACACAACAAATAATACTTGTGTAATTTCCACACAATTTTGATCCTACAACATTATACTCATAGCTTATCCAAAGATACAATTGCATGAAGAACTGAATCCTTATTGTCTCATTACCATAACTTTGGAGCATTCACCTTTTGCAGCCATAGCCCCATCTTGATTCATCCATACATTCATAGGATTGCTGCTAATTGGCCCTAAGGACATTACACTTGGGTATATCCAACAAAATCAGATATTGGCTCTGTAAATGCTTAAGGATCGACCACATTATAGCAGTCAGTCAATGAATGACTAAGTTGATGCACAAAATGAGATATAAAATGTAATATATCACGACAAGTCATGGGTAATTAAATTAGAGCATAAAAAGATATGTACAAAGCTCTATATCAGCATACACAAGTTGGAAAAAAAACATTAGCGGGGTTGTAAAGCAAGATTGAAAGGTGCCACTAATTAAGGAATTCAAGTTTCAATAAACCAAATTTGGAAACACATTTCTAAATAGCATTACTATGGAATCATTCTTGGAAATATTGTACATAGTCCAAGTCTTTAAAAATCATTTTTCTTTGATTGCTTGTTGATATGTAGCTCCATAATCTGATGCATAATTACATTCATAAATTAGTTTCTACATGAATTATTTGTCTTCAAGGACAAGTCCTCTTATTGACAAAAATGTCCTCAAGATTTCTTGCAAAACATCTCATCATTTCAGGATTTGGTTTATTTTTCTACTTTTCTCATCATTCCTTTTTCTTCAGCATTGTGGTGTAACCATATGAGTTATGAAGAATTAGCTTTTGTTTATACTTACAGATACTAAGAAGATTATCTTCCACATCATATCAAGGATGAAATTGGAAAAATTCTCAGTTTAATGGTAGACAAAATAACAAGCTGGAAGAGAACACTATCTTTGTAGAGTCTCCTTTGACTATATAAGGAATCAATCCAATCCCCAAGACAAGGATATAAATTTCATGGCAAGGTTTCGTAGCATATTAAAAAAAAATGAAGACATGGTTTCTAATTATTGATTTTTTTTGAAAGGTATGCTTGTTCCAATATTACTGGAAGTAGTGTTGGGAATAGTGCTTTGGCTCTTGGAATGAATACTAGTACATCAAGCAACCAGTCTCTACATGGAATTCGTGATCTATGTTCACCTTTCCAGTCTCAAGGAAGTGCTCAAACAAATATTAGGGAAATTACCCCATCCAATTTGTTACATGGATGCTCGAGGAAATGGTAAAAGCAAAGTGAGCTAGAGGGCATACAAAGTAATGAATTGGAACAACAACATCAAATTAGTCAATTGGAAAAGTGGATTGTTTCTTTGTTCATTATTATTGGTGTGGGCGGAGTTGTATTGGCTGGGGGTTGATTTTTACAGCTGTAATATCTTTGGTATTATTACTTGTGAAAATCATTGAAAGTATTGAAGTTATATGCTGGTTATCAAAAGCTACATGACTGTTTACAAGCTTGTGTTGCAGATAATGATTTTCTTATATCTTGATATCCATGAATTGGGTACTCATGATTTTTGGAGGGGAGAAGCAATAAATTATAATAGGTATGCTTGTAAAATTTCTCAAAAACCTAGATTATAGTTTGTGAGAAATCTGTTATTTATCAGACTTGTAGCAGCCTTGAATTCAATGAATAATTTTTTTTTTGCTAAGTCTGTTTCGGTGAGAAGAAGCTACAAGAGAGATGATGAGGTATTGGGGTCTCTTATTTAAATAGAAGAAGCCTCACATATATCAACTTTCATCCTCCAAGTAGAACTTTAATCTCTCTTATACATGGGGTCATGACCAATAAAATTTGATCATTAAACACTCAATCAAGTTAGTAAGCTTCATATTATATGTTGAAGGTAGAGTAAAATTGTTAGTATTGCATAGCTATAGAGATGTTTGGTTATCAAATTGCCAACATCCAGAAGTTGTTAGTTCAATTAAACAAGTCCCAAGCCTCTAAAATTGTGTTGCAAGCTTGTTGCAAAAAACAAATGTTCAAAATATTGCAAGCTTGTAAAGAGATCTAGTAACATTGTAGAAAAAACATTACAAGTTTGCCAATGAAACACTACAATAAGGGCATTACCACTGTTGTGAATTAATCCAACACATTGGCATTTTAAATCAACACCTACAGGAGTCATTGAATGTATAACTTGGAAGGTGGAAGATTTTAATTCAAATAAAAAAAAGCACAAGCTATAGCATATTTAGAGTCCAAAGAATTAAACGAAGAGCAAGCTGCAGGAGTCTATGAGTCCAACTTGTAAGCTATAAGGATCTTTTTGCAAAGGCATATAAAAAGGTTGATTTGTAATCCAAATTGTAAGCTACAGGAATACAATTTGGCCACATGATTCAAACTCAAATCTCATCCAAATTCAAAATTGGCACACCAACTATCAAACCCTTCACACATATTCTGATGCTATCACGCATACAACTTTCATAAACCACATTCTCTTTGACAACTCAGAAATTAGTTTTGAAAATTATTTTAATATTGACATATACAAGCTGGGATATGGTCTTCATGGTAGGTTCTAACAGGATTTGGAGGAAATCTAAACAAGGATAGGTTTTGGCCATATTAATTCAAATTCATCACCAGAAGGAGGAGATGGTTTGGGCATAATTCCATAGAGACCACTCCAATACGAATTCAGTTACAGTGTATGATGGTAAACAAATGACAATGTGATTTCATGAGCAAAATTCTGGGTTGTTTTGGCTGATAGTTATTTGTGTGCTCTGGACTTGATGAATGAATATATTAAATGCTTATTTTGGTGGTCAAGAGTGTCTTTATTGACTAGAAAACTGTAGGTGATTCTCACTAGAGGCATAGGTTAGTGCAGAGCACCCAAAGAAACACCAAGAAAAAATGCAGCATTTCTAAGTTTCACATCATTGGTCTGTAATCTGTATTAATTTATAAGTCACATGCATATTGAGGAGTGATCCCGCAACTAGGAGGGATCCACTTATATTTTCTATAAAATGCCAACGCATCCAAATCATTCCACATTGAATTGTCGATGTCATCATTTGAGACGATCGAAGGGAAGAAGTCGATTCCATTCTATATCGATTGTATGTAGATTGTAGGTTATGTATGCAGATTGTAGGTTATGTTCCCCATGAATTATCTCTGTCAAAAACAAATTAAATGTGGCTGGGAATGACTATGTTCACACAGTCATAATTGAAGGTTTTACTATGATTTTGGGTGGAGATTTTGGGAGGCAGTTTAGGTAGAGTGACTATGAGGTATGTGAGTTTTTTATTAGGGGTGTGTCAAAGTGGAATAGGGTCTTAAATTAAAACTTCATGACAGTCAACAGTAAGGGTTTCTGTAGGTAGCCGTGGGGTGTCTAAATGTTTAGGATATAGGGTTAATGACCTTGAGTTAGGGAGATAATGGCCTAGGTATGAAAGGTGAGACATCCTAGGGTGAGATAGTACGAAAATAGGTCAACATTAGGTAGGTTGGGGATGAAAAAATAGTTTAGGACCATCAAATGGTAGACAGTCCTGAGGATGGACGTGAGTTTTTAGGATAGTAGGAGAGAGGCCTATAGATATTGCATTAGGAGTCTAATAGTTTAGAGTGGTGGCTAAGTTAGGGTAGGTTGCTAATGAATATAGACAATAAACTTCACAAAGAGTGTTGTCCAAAGGAAATTACTTGAAACACTTTTAATATTTACCATTCCAATAAAGTTGTTTTAAATATCATATTCATAGTCTGGACAAAGACAATACACACCTCATTACTGAACTCAATTGAATGATAGGAATTTCTTCCCATTGCTACAATTAATCACCACACAACACATAAATCTAAATTATGGCATCAACTAGGACTCAAATCCAAATTTAAGAAAAATATTATTTCCTTATTTATGATAAATGATTATAAGTTGCACTTAACTATAGGGAACATAATTACAATTTTGTTCTTTTCACAGGTTCAACTATATCATTAGCTTAAGGAAATATTTAATAAACAAGTGACCAAAAGAACAAACCCACACAAACATGGTGACAACAACAATTGCAAGGTATACTTATATGGAACTTAGTATCTAAATCTAGTTAGAAGGAACATGATCCAAGTTATTGGCTTTAGTCAGTTAATGCCCTAGATGAAAAATATAGAGTAATTTTGAAGATAACCAAACACAGTTACAATGGTATGTTGTTCTAGACATTGCAATAAATCAAATGATATATTAATCGCCCCAAAACATCCAAGAATGGGGGATTGTGTCAGAGTGAATCTATATCTAGCATTAAAATGGTGGGACTGTCTTTGTAATAGTTATGTTAGTCCTAAATTGAGTGCCAAGTTAGTAGCTTTAGTAGCTTTAGGGAGCTATAGATATTAGGTCTAGATGTCTTGCGTTAGGCCACTAAGAGTCTAGGATTGCTAGGCTTAGGATGTAAGTTAGGTTTAGGGTAGGCTGAGGTATGTAGGGGTAGCCTTATAGGTTAGGTTAGGAGGTTCGAACCTCCTAGGAGGAGTAAGAGGAATATGAAGAGGATGATGAAACTCAGGGTCACCACATTCAGTGTGTACTACATTGATTTAGGCTAACAATAATGTTGTCTAGAGAGACATACCTTGGGGATTGTGCCCACTGCCATGCATCCTTAACACTCATGGAGTCAACATAACTTTGTCTTCTTAAATTCAAATTTCCAAAAATAAATCATTGATCTCCACATTCATTACGAAATATCATGATAGTCATAAATCAACCAAAAATCACCTTAAACCAGTCCTTAACAAGATCCATACCTTTGAGTGATGGGGTGCCTCCAATGTTGCTCCTCTCCATCCTGCGATTCATCACATGACTTAATTATATTTCAGAATAGTAATTAAAGATGTAACAACCTCTACAAATTAATGACTAAAGACAAATACCTGAATGAGCTTCTCTTCGTTTCGAGAATAAATTATTCTCTACTGAACAGGACCAACCACGTGAAGGTGGAAGCTATTTTGGCCCCTCCCCCCCTCTCACATCACTCTCATTTCCCCATACCCAATCTATCTAGATTTTACAACTATAATTAGAAATGACAGTAACATTAAATGTAAGAAAAAAACATTCATCGCCATGTGCTAAAACAAAAAACATGAAAGCAAATAACATTCATGACATTTAGGAAAACAAAATACATTACATTGGACCAAAAATATATTGGATTTATATTAATAATAAAATGTCTAATCATTTGTTTTTTTTCTTCTTCTTCTTCTAGGGATCCATGAAAGCACAAATTAAGTCGTCATCATCATCATTTAACTGATCCCCCACAGTTATTGGGCCTTTTTGAAGTGTTGCATCATCTCAACACCTCACGACATGATGAACTTCTAGTATTTTGGTGTGGAGGTTGAGGATGCGCATGGGCATCCACTACTGCAACAACAAAAAAAAATTCAAGTGATATTGTTATTCACTATTCCTAGGGCAATTTAATTAATACAGATTTAATTACAATGTTTTATACCTAGATTAGCCGATGCAGTAGAAACAGTAGCTGGTGGCCGCATTATTGTTTCTGCACTTGTTGATCTCCGCTCTTGATCGGCATCTACATGCTCTGCCATATGAAACAATATAAGTATTTAGTACATAATATACCCTAAATATTAATACTCATCGAAAAATGGAAAAACATTAAAAATGCGCACATACCACTATGTAATGGTCCTTCGGCAACAATGCTTGAATCAATATGGGGGTCGGGATGTGGTTCATCGGTTACATTAGGAGCATTGGTAGCATTGTTACTCTCCTGCGAATGTGGAAAAGACACACATTATTTTACATTTTAAATGAATAAAAAATATATTTTACATTACAAGTAATCAATGAGTAAAAACTAATCGACAAGTTTTTAATTTCATTTTATTTACCATGTCCTCTAGAGAGACACATGGCGA